>CM018038.1:34816596-35416596 GCA_008638375.1 Nyssa sinensis
TTACCTTTAGTTTTAGTGCACGTGCACTAATCCACCCAATGTGTTATGGCATTTTGACATTAATCAACATTGCTTTTTAACAATATTTCTTACTATTTTTTTCCTATTCTATGAACAATTAACACTTCTTATTCAAGTGTAATTATACTAGTTGTATAGTTACTTTGTTTATTGTGCTTTTTCATAATTAAGGGTTCTGGGGTGTTACAAGGTATCGGGAACTCCAAACTCAAGACTTGTTCGAGCGAACAGTCGGACAGGTCAAGAAGTTGGGTGTATTTGTTGTAGAGGGCCTTTGAGTAAAATGGACGCCTTCTAGTGGATTTATCTACATCTCCCAAAAAAATAATAAAATCAGTATTGAGAATAAAACAAGTAACTACAGTGGAGAAAGCTTGGGATAGTCAAAGTTCTTACCTATAGGCCCGGTACTCCGAGGAAAGGTACCTTCATTCTGTTCGACTTAGTCCAAGAACTCTCAACCTCCTTTCACAAGAGAAGTATCACTTTTTCCTTCTTATACATTTTTATTTTGTTGCATGAAATACTATTGGTGAGATTTTAGGCTCCTGACACATCACCTTTGACCTCTTCTAGTTTTGACACTTAGACACACATGCACTAATCATGGATTAACCCTTTAATGACGTTTCTTAATCAATTTTTTTGCACCCATAATCAAATTATTAAGGGAATTATACTACTTTTAGTTTTAAGTGTGATTTATTCATCACCCTAGTCTTGATATTAGCCTCTCATTAATTTCAATTTTTTCAAGTGTCCAAATTACTATGTTAATATTGAGTTAAAATTATCATACCTTCTTTGGACATTTAGACTTTATCTCAATTTAATGCCCAATTATTCTACTTCACCTTCTTTCACTTTTAAGCTTGCCTTTATAATGGCCAATTTGTGCCTTATTATTTCTCTTGAAAATTATTATTCAATATAATAATTTTTGAGGGTGTTACATGTGTAACCTATGTTGAATGAAAAAGGGAATTTCCACTAGTTGAGGAAAGTAAAGAGGGTGTGCCCTAATGTAAGCTTTGTTCTCCATTTTAAAGGAGGAGTGAAATAATGGATTTAGAATTCCTCTAAGTAGTGTGGATCTACTGGGAAGTGTGTCGAATCATGTTAAAACCACTTTATTGTATTCTTTCTCTTTTATTTATTATTTATTGTTTTACTTTATTTATATTCTTGATTGAGTTATAATTGCTATAATTTTCATTAATCAAATAGAGCTTAAAATTTTTCAAATACCTTATTCACCCCATATATTTCTAGGAAACAAATGTAATTTAGATATATATTTATATATATATATATATGTGTGTGTGTGTGTGTGTGTGTGTTAGGGGAAAATCCTTCACAAATAAGGGTCTTATTACAAGAAAGGGAAAAGATTATCGGAATGGGTTAGAGGACACCAGTGTGGTGCCAGCCAAAGGTTCTTCGAAAATCAAGTTTGTGTGATGCTAGTTTGAGTATAAAGAGTTAAACTAGGAAGACTAATACCAAGGTTGGCGTACCTTTGAACCAAAGGTTCTAGTGTTTAAATAGTTGGTGATGACGCAAAGATCTTCTATATCACTGATGACTCAGATGGCTCTCTTGATCTTAGTTGATTCCCCCGTAGTAAGAGGATTCGATGACGTGGTGGGCATTGTGCATGGGGCTTTGTTCTTTGATTTTTTGGGGATTGGAATCTACCCAATTAGACTTTGTTTTAATGAGTTAGACTTAGTCAACCCCACTTCTACCCTAAAGTAATATGGATGAGCTAGTTAATTTACTAGTGATGGGTAGAATGACGCGAGAGGTCTACTCAAGGACTTTTATGTTGTCTCGTTTATTAACTACCCCACGAGGTAGTTTGGTCATTTAGCTTTGATATGTGATTGGTGTTGTCCTTAGGTTTAAGGGATGATTTTATGCGCGTACAGATGCCCTCTATCATTGTCACCTTTATTGAAGTGATAGGAAGGATAGTATTTTCATAGCCTTGTTTAGGACTCTTCTTGCCCAAAGGGACTTGAGTTCAGAAACTCTGATATGTACAGGCTAACTGAGCTTGGGAACTCTCTGCCCTAGATGGTGGATCAGTTTTAAGGGTTTGGCTCGAAGAAGCCCATGTGTTTCTTTCAAGAAAGTTTTCTTGTCCGATATGGTCTTATTTACTAAGACGTGCTCTCCTATTGTCGCCTTTTCAGGCACGTCTTTTTGTGTCTTTTCGCACGTGGGGCGTTCTAACTTTCCCTGTGCTTTTCTACTTATAAAGCTTCATTGCGGCAACTCTTTTTAGTTTACTTGTTTTAACTTTGCTTTATGTTGTTTTTATGCTTTGTAATGTCTAGTGGAGCAAATAGGTCTTTTTCAATAAGAGTTGATCATGATTAAGGTAACAACAGTGATGAGGTGCAACCGTCAAATGTCGTAGTCCCAAAGGTTGCTACTAGTTCCTCTTCCTATGATCCTTCTCAGCTTTGATCTGTCCTTTCCCAAGATCAAAGAAGATGGTTACCTAGCAACTTTCATCTCGAAAGTACCAAGATATGTTTCTAGAGAATGTAATTGTCAACTTAAGCAGATGAGGATTCATTCGGAGTTCCCTGTAGCTGTGAGGGTTGTCACATCCCAGACCCTACCTTATGTAGATTAGGAATAATGATCGGCCAGTTAGGCACTTCGCCAATATACTAACCCTTTTATAGCATATTGATGACATGTCCAACCAAAGGCCTCTTGACTACTACATAAATCATGCATCCATAACTATACATAGTAGCAGAAATAAAACATGGCAGAACATAAACTAAATTTTGGTTCATTAAATCACATTGATGTCTAAATATTACAACTTCTAAAAATCTTTATTGGCATTATTAATACAAAATAGACTATATAAGTCAAAAGCCAAGATCTCCTTCAAAATGGTCACAATCTAAGGTCCACCTTCTTACATTGTACTATCTGGGCTATCACCTGAAAAATACAAGATAAAATCTTGTAAGCTTTATGAAAAGCTCGTGAGTAACACAAGTCCCCTGTCATAAGTTTTTGTAAAACCCTTTCATAAACCTTCGTAAACTTTAATACTTTCATGATAGCAATTAAAATAAGTTGTACTAAAAGATACTAACATTTTTTAAACATAACATATAATTGAGAGTTGTAAGCTTATTTTCTAAAATTATGCAAGAGCTTATGTGCCATATAGTTTTGCAAGATAAAACATCATATCATAAAATCTGTAGCTGAAAATGCCAATGACAAGATAATACATGTCAAACATTCATAAAGTTTGTCCCTTAGGACCATAAGTTGTCACATGATGACTAGTAGTAATTTAGAGCTCATAGGCTTACATTCCCTACTATAAAGATTTATTGGAAATCTACTGGCTTTTAGCCCCCAACGGGGTTCATAAAGGTGATATGTAAAATGACATTTAAAACATGCTTGCAAAACTTTTATTAAGCTATCCATACTATAAAACATTTAAAGAGATATTACATAAAAGCATGCAATTCAGATATTTGTCACAATATTCTAAAAACTATCATAAAGACAAAATATTTAATATAGTAGTATGAAAAATGTCATAAAGTTATAAAAGAACTGCATTTAATAAAAAAATGTCCCTATTTCAAGGTTCGGGGTTACTTTCCATAGCTTACTTCTTAGCTAATAATCATTTCCTTGACTACTCCTTGAGTCCCTTATGTCCTGCAGAAGTGATTAGCATTCATTAAGTACTACTTTAAGGGAACATTTGTTAAGGACTTACACTTTACGAGTCTCTTTTGGTTAAATAGACCCCACCACTAAGTCTAGAATAGTCATAAATGCTTAAGTGTGAAGTTTCAAAATTTTTGGTGTTCGCTTGGCTGCTTAACTAAAGTTGCAAAGTTGCACTAAATGTGCTCACCGATCTTTGTTTATATATCTAAAAAATTTATTTGCTAAAACGGACTTTGCCATTGGGTCCAGAGTGTTGAAAAACCTCAAGTCAAACCTTTTCGGATCTTAATTTGCTCATTTTGTAGCATTAATTATGCTAAATATAATTTATAGGGACGTAGTTGTTATTTTTGCATTTGTTTAGGGGCAAAATTATCATGTTGACAACTTTAGGGGTACTTTGGTAATTTACCAAAAACTCAAGGGCTTAGGTATAATTTCCATAATTTTCTATTTTAAAATATTCATTTTTCTAATTTAGGAAGGCATTTTTGAATTAATTCTTGTATTACTTGGGCCCTAGTATAAATTAATTAAACTATTAGGGCATTTTTGTAATTAACTTTTTTCACTAATCTGAAATTAATTTTAGAAGCCCTACTGAATGAGAATTAAAATTCCACTTATTTGGAATTAATTCCTAATTTGCCTGAAATTCGAAATTAATCTGGTCTCTATTCCGGAATTTCTTGTTCTTAGGTTTATTAAATTGGGAATAAGGATAACCCTATCCCCCTTAATCCCATAAATCAATTACTTATGTCAATAACCAAACTGCCCCAATCGATTTTTAAATCCATTAAATCTAATCACAAAACAACGGCATTTCACTAACCTATACTCGCGCTTAGGGCGGGTCAACCTGAACCTAGATTCGACTCGAACAGTACCATCTTCCTCATTTTTTCAACGACACGCCAGTTGCCTTCCCCAGTGACAGTTGCTAGATTCTAAAAAAATTCTAGATTTGTAATTCATTTTCTTGGCCTTTTTAAGCGGTTTTCAATTCTAATCACTTCCAATAATCATTTTAAACATCTTAGGACAATTTGGGTTCATCAAAAACCGATGATTAGGCCGGTATCCCAAGGACCCGACTTTCTGATGACTTATTCAGTCACATGTTTCTCTCATTTCTCACCCAATTTTGATGTTTTTTGGACTATTGTGATCCTTGGTCAATTCTTTATAATCCTAAAGCCTTAAAAACCCGTTTAATCAAGGTTTTCCTAAGTCGATCGATTATCCTTTCTTCCTCCAACTGACTAGTAAATGCTTATTCTTTAGCTAAAAAAGTTGGTTCTTTTTGTGTTGTGTTCTATTTTCAATGTAGTTTAAGTTACCGTAAATAGAATTTGGTTTGGTTTAAGTCAATTTCTGGGTAGGTTTTCAAGTTCCCATCAATGGCGATTCACCTTAAAACCATTAATTCCAGGGATCTACAAGCTCAGTTAAATGACCTATCATGCTTAAAATTCACATAGAAACTTAAAGGGATCAAAGGGAGTAAGTTCTGACCTTGTTTGAGTTCAAACCAATTTGTCCTTGAATTTTCTCACTCATTCTTTCTCTCTGTCAAATAACGCTTCAACCCTCTTTTTTGCATGAAACCTTCCCTCTTTCTTTCTTTGTTTCAGTAAAATAAGTCTTAGGTTTTATAGCTTTTATATATATATGAATCCTTGCTTCATAGCTAAGGTATTTTCGGTCAAAATTTAAGGCTCTTAGGTTAGCTTGCAGTGCTACTGTTGTAGCTCAGTATGGCTACTTTACACCAATGGTTCATCTACGGACAAAGGCTCGGGAATAGGAATAATACTTTAGTCCCCTGATGGGATCGTAACTGAAAAGCCATCAAATTGGGATTCAGAGCCTTTAACAATGAAGCCGAATATGAAGCACTTATCCTTGGGATGAAATTGGCTCTAGAATGCGAAGCGTTGGATCTTGACGCATTCTTTGACTCTCAACTCGTAGTGAGTCAAGTTTTGGGAGAATTTTTCACCAAGGATAACAGAATGACCACATATCCAGAACTGGTGGAATCGCTAAAGCGGCCTTTCCACAAGTTCACTATTCAAAAGATTAAAAGGAACCAAAACTCCAAGGCTGACACTCTAACAAATATGGCCTCTCATCTCAAGCCAAAAAAGGACTCAAAGGTAAAAATCTCCTACCAGTCAAAACCTAATATTGAGGTAATAGAATCCCTTCAAATTTCAGAACAACCTCAAAATTGGATGACTCCCATCATCTAGTACCTGAAGGAAAGACTGCTTTCAGAAGACAAGAATCATGCCAGGAGAATTCGAATTAGGGTAGCTCGGTATTTAATTTTTAAAGAAAAGTTTTACTGAAGGTCCTACACACAACCTCTCCTAAGGTGCTTAACTCTAGAAAAGGCCCACTACGTCCTAGTCGAGATACATGAGGGGATCTGTGGCAACCATAATGGCGGTAGGACCATAGCTTACCGACCACTAACCCGGGCTACTACTAACCCGGTATGCTAAAGCAGGCTAAGGAATATATTCGAAAGTGTGACAAATGTCAACGTTTCGCCTCTTACCAACATCAACCTATCATGAACTCGTCCTTATCACGAGTCCATGGCCTTTCACCCAGTGAAGAATGGACATTGTAGGGCCATTGCCAAAAGCCCCTCAGAACAGAAGATTTTTGCTAATCGCCATTAACTATTTCTCTAAATGGGCAAAGGTTGAACCATTGACCCACATCACAGAGGTAGAAGTAAAGAATTTCACTTGGAAAAATGTTGTGTGTAGGTTCGGTATACACTGCATCATTATTTCAGACAATGGGATGCAGTTTGCTGGAAAGGTATTTAGGAAGTTCTGTAAAGACTTATATATCAATCACCACTTCTCCTCTCTAGGGCATCCTTAAGCTAACGGGCAAGCCGAGGTTACTAACTGTACTATCCTCGAAGCAATAAAGAGAAGGTTGGAAGAAACCAAGGGAATGTGGGTCAAAGAGCTCCTTGGAGTACTCTAGGACTACCGAACTACTAAAAAAACTCCAACTGCGAAAACACCATTTTCATTTGCCTATAGCACTAAGGCAATCATTCTTGTTAAAATTAGCATACCAACCCTTAAAACGAACTACTTTAACCAATAGGCCAATAACCAACAACTTGTAGAAAATTTGGAAATATATGAGCAAGCTCAGATTAGGACTAAAGCTTACCAACAGACAATGGCTAAATATTTCAACCAGGGGTTAAAACCCACCAATTTCCAACTTGTAAATCTCGTCCTTAGAAGGGTGTTTCCAAAGACTAAAGATCTCACCATGGGAAAGATCCCCCTAATTGGGAAGGACCTTACAAAGTAACCAAGATCATCAGACTTAAGACTTATTGGTTGGAAGATTCAACTAGGAAGCCTGTACCTAGACCTTGGAACCTCAAACATTTACACAAGTATTATCAATAAAAAATCTACCTTTGACTCACTTCAGAGTTATTTTAGAAATGTACAGACCCCTAAAAGCCTTGTATCCCTTACAAGTGCTACAGGACTGATCCATTTTCTCAATGGACAGACCCTTAAAAGCCTTATATCTATTACAAATGCTATAGGTCTGGTCCATTTTATCAATAGACAAACCCCTAAAAGCCTTGTATTCATTACAAATGCTACAAGTTTGGTCCATTTTATTAATGCACAGACCCATAAAAGCCATGTATTCATTACAATTGGTACAGGTCTGGTCCATTTTATCAATGCACAAACCCTTAAAAATCTTGTATCCATTACAAGTACTACAAGTCTGGTCCATTTCACTCAATGAACAAACTCCTAAAACCTTGTGTCCATCACAAGTGTCGTAGGTCTAGTCTATTGAATCAATGTACAAATCTCTAAAAGTCTTGTGTTCAATATAAGTTGTCACGCCCCGAATTCTGATCGAACCCGAGGCGCGACTGACGAGACAGAAAATAAAATAAATAAAAGGACAAGGTAAATAAATCCACTAAACATGGGTCCATCCCCATCAATACATAAGATAACATGAATACATCGTTCATAGGTCATTCGGGCTTAAGCCCTTACATTACAAAACATAGGTCCCGCGGACCAAAATATAACAAGTGTCTCTTACTATCAAAGCATCACTGGGTCTCAAATAGCTGGAGGGTCCTCATCTGAAAATGTTGCCCACGAATGGGTCAGCTCAACTGCTGGTATGATGAAGTGCTAATGCAAGAAATAAAGCTAAGGCGTGGCATGTGCAAAGTGTACATTTATTTCTAAATGTCATTCAAAGCATCGAAGTAATATATGAATGGTATGCGTGACGCACCCATGCACAACTCTATGCCACACCCATGTTTCTTTTCCGGGTACTCCCCGATGCAATGGCCAATTTTGGGTTTTTCACCACAGGATCTACACCCTCATAATGCAATGCTCAACCCACACTATGTTCTCAAAGGATTCATCATATGCCAATATGCCAATGCAACCTCAATGAATATGGTTATTAATAATATAGCATGCTCGAACAATAATATATAAATCATCAGTCAATTCCATATGCAAGCATAGCTCCTCTTATCAACTTAAACACAGGTCATGATTCACATTCATCGTTCACTAAATTTTCATAAAGCACAAGTGACATGCAAGCATATGAGCAATCAACCCTAAATCATCAAGTAAACACATCCCACATAAGCACGTAAGTCATTCCAGTCATTCACAAATATTCCTAACTTAACTTCATTTCTAACATTAGCAAAACACCATACCTGATCGGTCGGTCACAACCCAAGCAAACTGCACTCGTAACGTAGTGAGAATGTGGAAGGATCAGACTGTCTTCCCCTTGCCTGTCGGTGTCCCTAAAAGCATAAATTATAGCTCAGTCTATTGTAATTTGAATTTATGCTATTCATCAAATTTTGATGCTTTTAATTCATAAGTTTCTATTCTGCTAAATTAAACTCTACCATTGGTTTTAGGATGTTGAAGAAAATAAGTCTAGGTTCTCGTAGAACTCAATTCGGACACCGGGGTTCAAAAGGGCAAAACAGTCATTTTGTACTTTACACGTGTCCTTACACTTCATGACCTCTTTTCATAAATCGGACTCCACGGTTGAGTCCGGAATGTTCGAGATAATAAAATTTCACTATTTGTTTACCTAATTCAGAGTTCGTCTGACAGTGTTTCAAGTTAGGGGCATTTTGGTAATTTTAAGGGTCACTACAGGTCTTTTATTTTTCGGGACCCCGTCTCGTAAAACGGACCTCACCATTGGTCTCGGAATGGTCGAGATAGTCAAAATACACTAATAACTTGTCCCATTTGGACTCCGGGATGTTTTTGAATATTTAATTAATTAAATTAATTTAATTAATTAATTAATTAATTAATTTAATTAATATTTTATTAATAATTTAATCAGGTGGGTCAAAGTGTAATTTCTAACAGTCGGGGGGGTCAATTTGTAATTTCCGAAAGTTCAGGGTTAAGGTTCAAATTCTAAAAGGTTGAAATTCCAAAAGGTTCAAATTCCAAAAGGTCCAAATTAAAACTAGTTTAATTTGTTATTCTAAATCAGGTTAACCAAACAGGGGCTAATCCTAGAACAGGGATAGGATACCCCGGTTTCAATTTAATTCCAATTTCTAAATTTCTTATCCTTGCAACCAAACGGCCCAAATTCCATTTTAATTTAAAACAACCACGCGACATATGGCAGGGGCGGTCTACGCCCGACCCGAACCGGACCCGACCCGACCCGTACAGACCCCCCTTCTTCCCCCATTTTTCCGGCGGAGCTCCGGTCACCTTCTCCGGCGCCGGTGACCGGAATTTCAGAAAATCAAGTTTTTAAACTTGATTTTCTTGGTGTTTTCGAAGCCCCTTTCAATCCCAAATTATTCTAAAACATTTTTGGAGCCTTTTAATACTGTTTTGAAGCTCCCAATCACAACGAAAAACCCAGATTTTCCCCCCATGGCCGTGACCTGCACATTCCCTTTTCTCCCTCATTTTTCAACCGTTTTCTATCATTTTTGTTGCGTTTTAATCCTTACATTATGCTCTACAAGGTTCTGCAATTTAAATCAATTGAAATGCTCTAAAAAAAATTGAAACAGAAGCAACCCACTTACCAATTTTTCGGCCGTTTCTCTCTCTAGCCGTGCCCTCTTCCACCTTCTTGCTCCGAGCCCAACCAAGCCTCCACTCTCTTCCTCAGAACTCTATTTCTCTCTCTCACTTTCTGCTTCTTTTCTTTTCTTCTCTTTCCACCCGAGAATACACTCTCTTTTCTCTTCACTCTCTCTCTCTATATTTCTCTCTCTCTCTCTCTCTCTCTCTCTCTCTCTCTCTCCCCAAGACCAACCACTCTCTGCCAAATCTGCATCTCCCACTCCCTGAATCCCACTCACACACACCACCCCAACCCATGCTTGTTTGAGTGTATTACACTCAAACTCACACACACACACACCACCGGGTACACACACACACCTCAGCTTTTCTACATATATATATATATATACACATTTAAATACACACTCATATGCACACACATATACACAACAAAAATTTAAATTATATATATATATACACATATATATATATATATATACACATACTCATATTATCATTATCATAATAATAATAATAATAATAATAATAATAATAATAATAATAATAATAATAACAATAATTAATATTTGCAAGAATAAATAATAATAAAAAAAAAAATTTCATGTTATAACATCCTTCCCTCCTTACAAAAATTTCGTCCCGAAATTTAAAATAGCATAAAACAAAAGAAAGTACATCACTGATCGAACAACTCAGGGTACCTAACTCGAACCTCGGCCTCACGCTCCCAAGTAGCCTCCTCAACCCCATGGTGGTTCCAACGAACCTTGACCAAAGGGATGGTCCTGCCTCGCAAAACCTGGTCCCTCGAGTCCAATATCTCTACGGGTCTCTGGTCATAGGAAGCGTCCCCCTCTAACTGAAGATCTACCCAGTCAAGTACATGTGAGGGGTCGGGATGGTACTTCCTCAGCATAGATACATGGAAGACGTCATGAACCCCTGATAGCTGTGGTGGTAAGGCTAGCTTATAAGCCACCTCACCAACTCTCCCAAGAATCTCAAAGGGACCTATAAATCGTGGCGATAGCTTCCCATCGTGCCCAAATCTCCTCAAACCTCGTCTGGGAGATACCTTGAGGAACACATGGTCCCCCACCTCAAATACTAAGGGTCGCCGCCTCCTATCTGCATAACTCCTCTGGCGACTCTGGCTGGCAACAAGCGCTGCCTGATCACTTGTATCTTGTCTGTGGTCTCACGGACTATATCGGATCCTAAAACAATTGTCTCCTTTACTCCTGTCCAATACACCGGTGAACTGCTAGCTACGGTTGCAGGCAAACTCTACCAAAGCAAGGTGATCCTCTCAGCTACCCCTGAAGTCCATAACGCAGTCTCTAAGCATGTCCTCTAGGATCTGAATGACACGCCCTGACTGACCATCAGTCTGAGGATGAAGGGTAGTACTAACTTAGCTGAGTCCTTAAGGTTGTCTAGAAGCGCTGCCAAAACCGTGCAGTGAAACGTGGGTCCCTATCCCAAACAATGGATAAGGGAATTCCATGTGGTCATACCGTCTCTCGTCATAGTACTAAAAGATCGATGCAAAATGTATTGTAACCTGTAGACGTGCAGCCTCACCTATGGATCACTCACCTCTCCCTCAGCCAGGCGATGTGGAATGCATTACCTCCTCCCATTACCATCTTCCCCGTAGACTTCGCCTCACCGGTAGGCGTGCAGCAGTGTGCAGACATCTCCACACTCCCTACTATGGTCTGGTGCTAATCCCATTTGTAACGACTCACTCCACATGGCATAGCACATAATGAAATCCTCAAAACACATTGGCTCATCAATGCCACTCCCTCTCAATTTCCCTTCAAGTATCACGACTTATCCCAACAGCTCAACACAATAAAAAGTAAAGGAACTTCTCACTGATCACAAAGATACTCCAAGGTCTCTCACACATGCTATGTCATCTAACCCACCTCAAATTAATCCATGAAATCACCTAGGGATTTATCCCAATGGTATAAATACGCATCATCTGCACCACAGTGTAATCTATCATCCAGCATTTTCTAAGCACCCTAATTACCCACAAGACATCAATAGTACAATCTAAAAGTAAGGCTACCATCTCCCACCTTAGTCTATATATAACCGAGATTAAGTGTCATGTACTAATAAGGACTAGCCTATTCATTTCATGTACGCATATATCGATTGGGTATACAAATGTAGACTGTGTTGTTTATGTACTCTAATCATGAAACTTAAGTCAATATACCAAGGTTCAGAAGAATAAAACACTAGTGATACTCTTCATCACTTTCCCTTACGAACATATATCAAATTTTTTTTTTTTTCACACACATGTATCAACGCACACATACAAACGCGTCTAAGCATTCTTCTATACATGCATTTATAACAACCAGTCTGTGTATATAAAAAAAAAATGAAGTCATAATCAAAGCACCATAACAGTCACTAAACTAGCATGCTTATATAGAGTAAAAATACAACATTCAATTAGCTAATATGTAGCTTACTACTTCAGCACCCAGTATAAAATTTCATCCCAGGAATACACATATACATAAAATAAGTACATAATCTGTTGTACAGGTAACCAGGTAGATTCCCAATCCCTACGGATATTCAAGCTCATAGCCTATCTCATAGACAACAAACATACAGTCTACTATTCAATCTTATTCGTTATACTGTATAAAGGCAAGCATTGAATCCCAGATCATCAATAACCAAGCACACCACACCTTGCACAGTTCTACAAACTAAGGTAACAAGCACTCATCTACTCATGTAACCCAAACTAATCCCAATTCAACTTAAAGTCTAACCTCTCCTAACCCACAATAGAGTCAAATTAAGAAGGATCTACGGACACTTTATGAAACAAAGAAAGTACCTCCCTCAGGAGTACACATTATCTCTCTTCCCCTGTAGCAGTCTACACTCGCCCTAAGTGTGAAGAACCGATCTATCTCCAACATAATACTAATACTAGACGCTTCAAATAAGATGAAGAATCCAAATAAGGCATGTGGTCAGCTACCTCTATCGAGTAATCTCTACAGATTTTCGTCAGCATCTTTCTACCCCTAACGTCATGGCAACATAGTAAATATGAACGTATGAGATGCACTATGGTCTATCAATATGCCAGTCCATAAACTAAACACAAAGAAAAAATGTACCTCAAGGCTCTGAAGGTCCAAAAAGGATAGGTGACTCTAGGCTGACTACTGCATAACGCCACTCTGAGTGGCCTGGTCCTGCCTATCACCCCTCTCACTGAGAGTCTTGGCACTCAATACTGTAGGTGCATGCTGAAAATACGGTGCCGGAGGTCCCTGACCCAATAGTGGCCGTGGCAGAGGAACTTGGGTATACTGATAGAAATGTGGTTTCTCTAAGTCCTAGGAGATCGGCCTCTGAGGGCAATTGGCCCTGACATGGCCAGCCTGGTGGCATACAAAACAAAGTCGTGGAGTCCCCTGTCCTTGACCCTGTGCTGGTGATGGAAATGACTCCTGACTAGACTTGATCCGCTGTCTCAGGCTGGGATCCCTCAAAGGGCAAGTGGCCATCTTGTGGCCAGGCTGTCTACAACAAAAACAAGTAATGGTCCCTTGGGATGTGGAGGTGGATGTGGAAGAAACACCAGTCCGGAACCTCTTCGGTGGTCTCCCACCAGTGCGAGTCTGGGCGGGTATAGATATCTGTGCAGAAGAAGCACGAGCTCGAAACCTCTTCAATGGCCTCTTACCAGTGTATATCGGGGTAGACCTAGGGACCTGTGCTGGGGTCGCCCCGCTCTGGGTCTGGGGCTCTCTAACTCCTCTAAGCTCGGCCAACTCTGTCTCAGCCCTGACCGCTCTCGTCACTACCTCCTGTATAGTGTGAAGGCATTCCCGCATAATGGTCGCTATGTCCCCAGAACTACTAGTTTGCCCTACCTCCACTAGAGCAGGTGTAAAAGTGACGGCCTCCTCGGCTGTACCATCTGTAGAAGCAGCAGCTCGGGGCCAACTATGCCACGGTGGTGCAGTGGTCCTAGGCTCATCATGTCCAGGTGGTATAGGTCTGGGAGTAGCTTGTCTCGGTGGCATGTCTACAAGTTCAAAGAAAAGAAAAATTAATACCCCATTTTCAGGCACTTGTGTTAAAAGAACATTAAGTAGGTACCTATCAACACTTCATCATTTTGAAGTAACAATCACAATATGTCATGACACACTTGCCTAATCAATACCTACATAACTAATGTCAATCACCACCACCCGTTGGTTATACCAAACAATTCACACCGAGTTCTAACATAACCCTCTACTAAGAAGGATTTTATCTCAACAATGTAACACACGCATACTTAAACATTTGAACACTAGCGAGGTTTAACTCCTAGTGAATACTATCCAAACAATACATCTCTCCACCACCGGGGTTTAACACAAGAACATCTTTAAAAATCTAAAGAGAAACACTCTAAGTATCCATCTATATACAAAAGGGCTCCACAAGTCCAAATCCTTATTCTAGCATTTTAAGGTTTGATGTGTCTTTCATTATCTCTTACTTTTATAGCTAGGTGATAACCCTTCATGGATCACAGCTCCTTTCATTACTGGCTGATGGGGTGCCATCCATCAACCGTAACTCAAGACCTGAGACCAATCCAGTCTGTATAAATATCATAGTCATAGTACTATAATCCATGAAAATTGGTTACTAACCTAGTACACTCATCCAAAATCCACAAACAACAGTTAACCAGGTAAACAACTCGGTTCACAACCTATCTCCTAAGTAACTAGGCATAATGTCTACCGTGTAGATAACTAAGTGTACAACCCACACCTCAACTAACTAGGCATACGGCCTATCCCATAAAATATACAGCCTACTACATAGACCTGAGTTTCTAACCTTAGTCATGTTCTTGTCAACGACTAGCATTTAACAGGCGATACATGTCACAGGCCACAATGTATATACTCAATAATTTTCTCACACTGTATATATGTCATGCTTCTCACTGCATTAAATCACATAATCATATGTCGTAACATAGTATCTAGTAACATGTGATCACAACAATCATGCCTCAAGTGCACATATAATCACATAACACACAAAATCCTATCGCGTGCTACTAACAGTTCACTCTAAGTCTCATTTTCTTCTCTAGGGTCTCATAGTGTTAAACAACACCCCACAGTCTCTAGGTATTCGAACCTATGCTCTGATACCACGTTGTCACGCCCCGAATTCTGACCGAACTCGAGGCACAACTGACGAGACAGAAAATAAAATAAATAAAAGGACAAGGTAAATAAATCCACTAAACATGGGTCCATCCCCATCAATACATAAGATAACATGAATACATCGTTCATAGGTCATTCGAGCTTAAGCCCTTACATTACAAAACATAGGTCCCACGGACCAAAATATAACAAGTGTCTCCTCCTATCAAAGCATCACTGGGTCTCAAATAGCTGGAGGGTCCTCATCTGAAAATGTTGCCCACGAATGGGTCAGCTCAACTGCTGGTATGATGAAGTGCTAATGCAAGAAATAAAGCTAAGGCGTGGCATGTGCAAAGTGTACATTTATTTCTAAATGTCATTCAAAGCATCGAAGTAATATATGAATGGTATGCGTGATGCACCCATGCACAACTCTATGCCACACCCATGTTTCTTTTCCGGGTACTCCCCGATGCAATGGCCAATTTTGGGTTTTTCACCACAGGATCTACACCCTCATAATGCAATGCTCAACCCACACTATGTTCTCAAAGGATTCATCATATGCCAATATGCCAATGCAACCTCAATGAATATGGTTATTAATAATATAGCATGCTCGAACAATAATATATAAATCATCAGTCAATTCCATATGCAAGCATAGCTCCTCTTATCAACTTAAACACAGGTCATGATTCACATTCATCGTTCACTAAATTTTCATAAAGCACAAGTGACATGCAAGCATATGAGCAATCAACCCTAAATCATCAAGTAAACACATCCCACATAAGCACGTAAGTCATTCCAGTCATTCACAAATATTCCTAACTTAACTTCATTTCTAACATTAGCAAAACACCATACCTGATCGGTCGGTCACAACCCAAGCAAACTGCACTCGTAACGTAGTGAGAATGTGGAAGGATCAGACTGTCTTCCCCTTGCCTGTCGGTGTCCCTAAAAGCATAAATTATAGCTCAGTCTATTGTAATTTGAATTTATGCTATTCATCAAATTTTATGCTTTTAATTCATAAGTTTCTATTCTGCTAAATTAAACTCTACCATTGGTTTTAGGATGTTGAAGAAAATAAGTCTAGGTTCTCGTAGAACTCAATTCGGACACCGGGGTTCAAAAGGGCAAAACAGTCATTTTGCACTTTACACGTGTCCTTACACTTCGTGACCTCTTTTCACAAATCGGACTCCACAGTTGAGTCCGGAATGTTCGAGATAATAAAATTTCACTATTTGTTTACCTAATTTGGAGTTCGTCTGACAGTGTTTCAAGTTAGGGGCATTTTGGTAATTTTAAGGGTCACTACAGGTCTTTTATTTTTTGGGACCCCGTCTCGTAAAACGGACCTCACCATTGGTCTCGGAATGGTCGAGATAGTCAAAATACACTAATGACTTGTCCCATTTGGACTCCGAGATGTTTTTGAATATTTAATTAATTAAATTAATTTAATTAAATAATTAATTAATTAATTTAATTAATATTTTATTAATAATTTAATCAGGTGGGTCAAAGTGTAATTTCTAACAGTCGGGGGGGTCAATTTGTAATTTCCGAAAGTTCAGGGTTAAGGTTCAAATTCTAAAAGGTTGAAATTCCAAAAGGTTCAAATTCCAAAAGGTCCAAATTAAAACTAGTTTAATTTGTTATTCTAAATCAGGTTAACCAAACAGGGGCTAATCCTAGAACAGGGATAGGATACCCCGGTTTCAATTTAATTCCAATTTCTAAATTTCTTATCCTTGCAACCAAACGGCCCAAATTCCATTTTAATTTAAAACAACCACGCGACACGTGGCAGGGGCGGTCCACGCCCGACCCGAACCGGACCCGACCCGACCCGTACAGACCCCCCTTCTTCCCCCGTTTTTTCGGCGGAGCTCCGGTCACCTTCTCCGGCGCCGGTGACCGGAATTTCAGAAAATCAAGTTTTTAAACTTGATTTTCTTGGTGTTTTCGAAGCCCCTTTCAATCCCAAATTATTCTAAAACATTTTTGGAGCCTTTTAATACTGTTTTGAAGCTCCCAATCACAACGAAAAACCCAGATTTTCCCCCCATGGCCGTGACCTGCACATTCCCTTTTCTCCCTCATTTTTCAACCGTTTTCTATCATTTTTGTTGCGTTTTAATCCTTACATTATGCTCTACAAGGTTCTGCAATTTAAATCAATTGAAATGATCTAAAAAAAATTGAAACAGAAGCAACCCACTTACCAATTTTTCGGCCGTTTCTCTCTCTAGCCGTGCCCTCTTCCACCTTCTTGCTCCGAGCCCAACCAAGCCTCCACTCTCTTCCTCAGAACTCTATTTCTCTCTCTCACTTTCTGCTTCTTTTCTTTTCTTCTCTTTCCACCCGAGAATACACTCTCTTTTCTCTTCACTCTCTCTCTCTCTATATTTTTCTCTCTATCTCTCTCTCTCTCTCTCTCTCCCCAAGACCAACCACTTTCTGCCAAATCTGCATCTCCCACTCCCTGAATCCCACTCACACACACCACCCCAACCCATGCTTGTTTGAGTGTATTACACTCAAACTCACACACACACACACCACCGGGTACACACACACACCTCAGCTTTTCTACATATATATATATACACATTTAAATACACACTCATATGCACACACATATACACAACAAAAATTTAAATTATATATATATACACACATATATATATACATATACTCATATTATCATTATCATAATAATAATAATAATAATAATAATAATAACAATAATTAATATTTGCAAGAATAAATAATAATAAAAAAAAAAATTTCATGTTATAACATAAGTACTATAGGTCTGGTCCATTTTATCAATATACGGATCCCTTAAGACCTTGTATGGGTCTAGTCTGTTTTTCTCACTCTACGGATCTCTAGAAAAGGCTTGCTTTAAGTACAAGTATTGTAGGTCGGTATATTATGGCTTGTTAGTATGCAAACGCCTAAGAAACCTTATTTTTATTTATAAGTGTGGCAGTCCTATATGTCCTATTATTTCGACTTCTGAAATGCCTTATGAGTACTTTAGAATCTCTGAGAGAGTTTTTATATTAAAGAAATCATCTTGAAGCTAGATATGATACAAAGATTTCAAAACAAAACGCAAGTTCTAGAGAAATAAAAAAATTCATATTGAAGCCAAAAATGGGAAAGTTACAAAGTCAAATAAATAGTAGAAAAATAGGAAGGAAAAAATACAAAAAACATCCCAAGTCTACTCTGCTGCTGGCTCAGTAGTCTTTGATGAAGCAACTTTAGGGAGTTTTGAATCTACCTCCTCTTCTTCGTTGTCAGCATCTGGCGTATCAATCTTAACTTGGGAGATTTTAATATCATTTACTCCAGTCAGATCCAAGTCAGGATACCTCTTACAGAATTTCACCCTGAAGGTTCGGTATCCATACTCAATCAGCTCGCCACCCAGATCTTGGACTTCAACCTTCAGCTCCACCCGAGGGATGTCCATATTACTCCTAATCAGAGGGAGGTCTACCTCGACATCGTTCAAGTATGCTAAAACTATGAATGTAACACCCCCAACTAGTTGACTGACTCGTTTTGTGTACTAAAAACTGTTTTGGGATTGTGATACAATATTTAGCTAATTAAATGTCTATTTTTGGTAGTGATAGAACTCGGATTAGCTAACTACGGGAAACCCAAGAAAATAAGAACTGATACTAGACCTTGGATAGTAAAGATAATCTGAATAGGAAGTGACTGAAAGAAACCGCGTTGAAAAAAGAACTACGGATTGAAGGTTAGAGCCAAAACAGTGAAACTAGAATTTTCGCGTCAACCAAACAAGGCCTTAGCCTAAAAAGTGGAAAAATACTCACTTGTGGGGCTAAGGGGAATTGAACCCTTGACCCATGGAAGCAAAGAAATTTCATTCAAAAAGTTACCATCTAAGCTAGGGGCATCTTTGTATACAAATATACAAAGATATATATATGAGTACAAATCTTATTTGGCCACCTCTCAAGTGACCAATCACCAAGCATACATCACATCAACATGCATCACCCTATGCCCCATAGACCACCATGCCTCTCACCCCACAAGTACACCTTCTCCCAACCAAAACTTGTACAAATCAGATTTGTATAATGATCCAAACGGATATATATATATATATATATAGAGAGAGAGAGAGAGAGAGAGAGAGAGGGAGAGGACATACACAAAGAGTGTGCATTGGGTGACCATTGAAGGATCAAGGAGGAGAAGACACTGACCTGAGGAGCATGACTAGAACTGAGCCAGCACAACCAAAGATCAGAACTGAGCACAAGGAAGAGGAGGATCAGATTTAAGGTATAGAACCAAAAAACCCAGAATTTTCCTTTCTCCTTTTTGCTTACTGTTTCAGTCATTTGAGGCCATATAAACTGCATGTAAGAGCTATTGTGAGACCTAGGGACTGTTATGAATTAACTGGGAGAGTCGGATAGGCTTGAAAAACCCAAACCCGTGCCAAATCGCCATTAATGACCTTCATAGATGCAGGTCTGAAACAACCTCGACCAAACCAAGTTTGGTTGGTTAAGACATGATCTAGACCTCAAGAGGGTTCTAAAATGCCTAAGCCTCGACCCCAAAGACCTAGGATTGACCCTCTAATCACGAGTTGTAGGTTCGGGTTTCAAACCCAACCTCACCGAAAACACGACTAAACTGGATTTTGGTAACAAGAGACTGAATCCCCACCTCATGAAGGTCACGAGGAAACAAGAATTGAGGAAAATGGTGGCAGAATGAGGATTTAATGGCCAGTTGTAGGTTTCGGATTATCATCTTGAAATAGGGCCATCGAGTTCGATTTGGAGCTCTAAATCGATGCTAGATTGTCACTACGACTTCCAGAAGTCGATTGGAACAAAAATCAGCAAGCATAGATGGCCAAAATTCCACGAAATCAAAGAAAAATTTCTAAAAATTTTAGGGCAACAGTGACTAGGGGTGTTGGGGACAATGAACAGTGACGAGTCGGGTCGGGTCGGATTGGGTATCGGGTCGGGCCTCGACCCGACTAAAAACGGGTGGACCGTTTAAAATAAAACTGCGTCGTTTTGAAACTGAATTAATTTTAATTAAATGTTAGGGCTGACGTCAACATGACGTCAGCATTGTAACCAAACTGGTTAGGACCAGACTGGACTAGACTGGTTCACTTACAAGAGAACTGAACCCTTTGGTTCAGTTTTAAACTTTTGAATAATTACAAACTGACCCCCACTGTTTAACAGATTAGCACTATGGCCCAGATTTTGAAATTTTTATGCAATTATACCCCTGAGAAATTAATTAAAATAATAGAATAATTATTTATTTATTTTATTAAAAGGAAATAATTACCATATTGCCCCTGGACCTTAAAAAGGTCAAACGGAGTTCGAATTTAATAATTAAATAGTGTAATCTTACTATTTCGGGCATTCCGGACTCAACGGTGAAGTCCGATTTGTGAAACCAAGTCCCAAAAAATACAGACATCTAAAGGGTAAATGATCGTACTGCCCCTAGTGATACCTTGTACCAAATGATACTGAAAGATAGTCCGTTTTTACTATGTTGGACATTCCGGATTCAATGGTGAGGTCCGTCATAGCAAATAGAGTATCGAAAAATACAACATGAGAAAATTACCAAAATGCCCCTAACCTTGTATAAGGTCCAGATGAAGTCCGATTGAGACGAAATTTATATCAATAGGGAACCAGATACCTATGAAACTATATGTAGGATTAAATGACAAATCGGAATCAGAATCCCGTGACTGTAAAATGACCAAAGCTGAACGAGCAGTTGACAAAAAACAGCAGGAATTCATGCAAGACCTGCTGTGGCAACAGAAAGTCATTGAACGACATATTAGAATAGCCAAATCAACTGAAGTTGTCTCTGTCAGACCTTTTGTATACAAAACGCCTACTAAGGCAATGATTGCCGAGGCTAAGTTAAGAAAACAAGAGGATACTAAGACCCTGAGCCAGATGCTTAAGAGGTAAGACCTATGAACAAGCCACTATAAGTTAGTCCCATGAAACCCATCATAGGGTAGACTTACTCAGTCTAAGATCATGTGTTGATAAGTCTTTATAAATTGTTCTAGGTTTAAGGAGAAAAAGAGGAAGGCTCCATCCGTAGCATCAACCTCTAATATTGAAGGTGAGTAACTTCTGACACTGTCTGGATACTGTCCTTTGATCCGCTATATTGTTTCGAATGCTGTACCGTTTAGATGTAAATATTCAAATGCATGCCTTTTCGTACTATATCACTTACGACATAGTTTTAGTTTCTTAAATAATTGACTATGCTCTTGATTGTTGTGCTAGCATCCTGTACTGTCCCGCCCGTTTTGATCTGTTGAATTTAACTTGGATTTATTGAACTATTATTTCCAAATTGATTTAACTAATCATGTGATATAGGCAAGGATTGAATTTCCAAACCCATGCCTGGATATCTGTGTTACTCACTGGGCTTTTAAAGCTCATCCTATTATCTTAACATTTTCAGGGGAAGGATCCGATAGGCAGGCTTAGCAAGTCAAGGACCTAGGGGGGAATGTTTGGAGACCCCCAAACAAAAATTATAATTCATTTTTGTATCTCTATAGCATTTTTGTAAATTTTGTGTAACCGAACAAACTATGACTTAACTTTTGTAATGGACTGTGTAATAGGACTAACTATGGCTGTACTCTGATGCTCTGCCAAGTATATATGTATGCATTTTCTTGTAAAAAAAAATTCCGCTGCTTAACTTATGTAAATCGAATGCATTATGCTTGGGGATTATATCTGAATGGCCTGTGGTTAGGATGACCGTCGGGGTTTTATTTTCAAAAAAAAAAAAAAATCGATGAGTGCCTAACTGGCCTTGTCACGTGCCCCAAATCAGCACAGGGTGGGTCTGGGGATGTGACAATGAACCTAAGTAAATGCCTCCAACTGTTTATATTCAGATCAGTTGGGCAGATCTTAAACCAATTGAAAAAATTTCCTAAAAAAATGGTGGAAGGAGAATCGAACCTCTATCTCAAACCACTCAAGGTAAGCATAAATCTCATATTGTTGAATACTAGAAGGGTGATCTATGGGTCTTGGTATCCTACAAGACACGTTTGCAAGGAGGTCAAAAGCAATCTTCAAAGCATTTACCATGCTCTGAGTCATGGCTCTTTCTCCTTCGTCCTTTTGTGGGATTTACTTGAGGTCTCCCCATCGATGTTCCTAGACTCTATGAAAGTCTCCACTATCCTGACTTCAAAACTGGAGGTTGGGTTACCGACAATCATATTTTTACATTTTCTGAAGGGCTACTAGTTACAAGATTAACCTCTATCTGGTCATATATCTCCAAAGACTCTTCTGTTTCATGACTGGTGCTTGACTAAGCATCGGATGCCGACATGGTCTAAATAAGAAAATGAATAAAAGTGGTAGAAGGTGCAAAGAATTTGGAAAATGTATTTGGATCCGAACCTGACCGTAGATGTGATCGGAGTTGATCTTCTTAGGGCGTCGGAATTCACCTCATTCAAAGTTCTTTGCGGTTTGAAGGTTTTTAAAATGTTGAAGTGTTGAAAGGAGGGGCATCAATGTGCTTCCCCCCTTTTTATAAAGATCTAATATTTGTCACGTGGGAGACCTTCGCTTTCGAACCACCATGACGGTTAGAGTAATGATAGCCTCGTAATTTCAACCAACGGTTGATGCAATAAATGTCACATCAACGGCTATCTCATCGGAATACAGAGCGGCTCATTTATAATGATGCCTCAGAAACCCTAACCTTAGCTCTGATCTTGTCTCAGAATAGAGGCTCAAGGGGGAGTAGCTGATATACCATAAAGTGACAAACATATTCAAAACATGACACGTGTCTGTACATACCTTTTCAGAGTATAGATCAAAACAGATTATTTTATCTAGATCAACCAAGCACGGAGGGTTCAGAGGTATATGATTCAGAACATAGTACCACCTTCCATATCCTACCGATCTTAGAATAAGGAAAGAGAGTTCAATACGGCAACTACTATATTTGAATATCTTTAAATCCCTATTTTTATGACTCCTAATCCTACTCAATTTAAGAGACCTATAACTTATAAATAAGGTTATAAGATGCACTTTTAATTTACATTCAATTCTTCTCTTAGATTATTGCTTTTATTTTTTTACTAACTTTATCATCGGAGTAACTACCACCGAGATCTTTTTGGTGATTCTCTAATCTCAAATTCTTAACAGATGGTAAAAGACATGAGACCATTCTAACCAAAAAAGAGAAACATCATAACCCTCAAAAAAAAATTTCTTGGAAGAGCTTTGCTAACTTTTGATTTAGACATGTCTCAATTTTACCTAAATCTCACTTTTAAGTGGGAGAAATGAAAATCTCTATTTATTTGAAATAGAGAGCCGACCCTAGCTTTCGATCTAATTTTTTCCCAGAATCCGAAAAAGAGAAGGAAAAAAATGAAAAGAAAATAAATAGGGGGTCATTTGTCAAAGTTCAACCCGCGACAGAGACGGGCTAGTGTGTAAGAGATGGAAAAGCTGTGGGAAGAAGTGAGAGAGCTGAGCCTCGGGACCTCTACCCAAGTCGAGCGTTTGGACTCTCCTCCCTCTCCACTCCAATTCCTCCGGGACTTCGTGTCCCCAAACAAGCCCTGTGTCATCTCCAACGCCACCCTCCACTGGCCCGCCACCACTGCCTGGACCTCCGACTCCTACCTCCTCCAAACCCTCGCCTCCGCCACTGTCTCCGTCCACCTCACCCCCACCGGCCGCGCCGACGCCCTCGCCCCCCACTCCTCCGCTCTCTGCTTCGCTTCCGCCCACGTCCAGCGCATTCCCTTTCCTTTCGCTCTCACCGCCATC
This sequence comes from Nyssa sinensis, assembly GCA_008638375.1. NCBI lineage: Eukaryota > Viridiplantae > Streptophyta > Magnoliopsida > Cornales > Nyssaceae > Nyssa > Nyssa sinensis. The sequence goes on from CM018038.1 coordinate 34,840,660, forward strand.
TCCAATTCCAATTTGGACGCAAAATTCGTGGCCTACGCTCAGCAGCAAAATGATTGTTTTCGATCTGAGTACTCGGGGCTTGCCGCCGACTGCGAAACCCACATTCCGTGGGCCTCCGAAGCCCTCGGGTGCCTTCCGGAGGCCGTCAACCTCTGGATTGGAAATCATCTATCTGAGACCTCATTCCACAAGGACCATTACGAGAATCTTTACGCTGTCGTCACCGGCGAGAAACACTTTATCCTCCTTCCGCCCACCGACGTCCATCGCATGTACATTCGCAACTACCCAGCGGCTCACTACTCCTACTCCAGGGTCTATTACCTTACTGTTTCTTCACACACACATGTATATATGTACCAGTTTTGTATGTTCATCCTCTATGGCCTACTTGGTTATGATTTGCAGGATACTGGGGAGTTCAAATTGGAACTTGAGGATCCAGTGAGATATGTGCCTTGGTGCAGTGTGAATCCTTTCCCTTCGCCGGAGACCAAAGACGCAGAAATGTCCGAGTTTCCATTGTATTTCAACGGACCAAAGCCGTTTGAGTGTACGGTTAAGGCTGGAGAGATTCTTTACTTGTAAGCTTTTCACTTTATGGCCTGCTTCTGTCTCTGTTTTCATTTTTTTGGTCTGTTTATTTATATATTTAAAAATGCACTTACCATATTTATTCTTCTGCTATATTTCTATTGAAGAGACATTGGAATGTATGAACAAATGCAATATGTTGGAATCACCTTCTGACCAAATTTTTTAAAATAAATTGATAAAAGAATAGACTTTTAAGATGAATTTATTGGAACTTACAAATGTCTCGTGGGATGAATTTGTTGGAATTTCTCTATCATTTCTAATTTAGGTTAGGTTTCTCAATTATAGAATTGTTCTTGCAGAATAATCTTGCTGGGGTTTTTTATTTTATTTTTATAAGTATTATTGTATATATTAACAAAGCACACGAAGGGGGCGAACCTATATTTACAAAGGAAAGACACTCTATTTAATAGGCCTTAAGATCTCCCATAAATCTACTAGAGAACCAACATATACAATGTAAAGGCGTTATTGGCCCAAAAGAAAAGTAATCTCAAAAAGACTGTCTTTCAGTATTTAATTGGGCAATAAGAAATTATTGTTCCATGTCCAAAATTTTTGAGGTCATGAACTCTATAAATAGGTGCCTAGTTAATCGGCTGAGGCTTGTGAGGGTCTGTGAGGGATTCAGAGGGTATTGTACAAAGCAAAGGAAAAGAGGAGAAGAACAGCAGAAAGCAGGAAAATGAAAACAATTTCGGGGTTTAAATGCCTTGAGTAAGTAATGAGGATTGTTTCAGGGCTTTGGTGTCATATTGTTCTTGTATATTCTCTACTGTCTCTAATTACTCAACAGTTATAGTGGATAACCTCTTCTCATCGGTGGACATGGGCAGAGATCTGCTGGACTATGTCAAATATTGTTTAGCTGTTTTCTAGATACCACTTATATGACCATTGTCTAACAATTCAGAATGGGAATATAAGGTCATTAATAAGTTGTTCATATGTTTATTCAATTTCATTGCAATTCTTTTGAAAGCGAAGCTGTGAATTTTTTTCCCAAATTGTGGTGTAGCACATTGCAAAATCATCATTGAATTGTCTAGGAGGAGCAATTTTTTTCCTTATTTGTAAAAGTTTTTGTTCATCATTCTTTAAATGCAATATGTAGTTTGCTTAAATTTTCTGTTCTTCCAATCTCATGCATTTATACACTTCGGAAGTCATTAATTTATCTAGTAGAAATGCAATGGCTTCTCAATATTAATCAAGAAAGTTTCTCTTTGCAACATATGTGGCCACTATGACTTCCCTTAAGAACATTAATAGAAAATTCGCTTTATTTTTGTAATAATATTGGCACTTTGTTTTTTCAGATTTTAAGGAAATATATGTAAGGGCATACACATCCCTTAATATTATCATTTGTGCAACAATGCTCACTATATGAGTACATCACTATAAATTTAGTAGAAGTTGTGAAGGCAATACTACTGAGGATGTCCGATGGTTTTGACATTCAGAAATTATAAGCATTTAACAATATGTGTTTTTGATTTTTTTTTTTTTTTTGGGTTATGTAACGATGTTGCCTTTTGTTTATCCTTTTTATGGCATATGATTGTTGAAGTCATTTTAATTAGTTTTAGGCAATGTAGTTAAAGGCGGAAGGTGCATTTAAGCTGTTAAGGTCTTATATTGCTCGAAGGGCGAGGTGACAAAAAGTGCAATCTTTAATGAAATAAGATCTTAATTTATAAAAATAATTAAAAAATATCTTAGACATTAAAAGCTCATTAATTATGAGATAAAAAATTTCTTATATAATAATTCTAATGTAACACAAACGTTTAATCTAAATTACGATAAATAACATATTTAAATTTTAAGCTGTGTGACCGTTCTAAGCTTTTTCTTCCTTTCTGTTTCTTTTAGTGTGTTGTGGGTGATTTAAACGTGGCTAGATATCCAAGTGAAAGATTCCCCTCTTCAAGGATGACTAGAGTGATGGAGGATTTCTCGAAGTTCATTGATGAGATTGGTCTAATGGATTTTCCTCTTATATAGGCTTGATATAACTGGACAAATAACAGGCAGCATCGATTGTTGTTTCGTATAGGTCATTTCTTGGTTTCAGAGAGTTGGGAGGAGAAATTCTTTGATGTTAGTTAGGTGGCCTTGCTTAGGGTAGCTTCTAACCACATTCCTTTGTTGTTGTACAGTTGAGGGGATAAGGAGAGGAAGATGTCCTTTCAAGTTTGAAAATATGTGGCTTAGAGAAGAGGGGTTTTGGGATCTAGTTGGAGGCTGGTGGCAAGGGTTAATGGTGGAATGCCCAAGTAGCTATCGTTTGGTGAGGAAACTTTGTTTGCTGAAGGAGATGCTGAAAAAATGGAATAAAGAGCAGTTTGGAGATTTGAGGTGGCGAAAATTAGTGGTTATGAAGGAAATTAATAGGCTGGACATTAAGGAGGGGGAGGAAGGAGGAAGGCCTTGTTGATGCAGAATGGCAAGTAAGAGAGAGCTGCATGTCAGAAATCAAACGGCTGGTAGTTTTGGAAGAAGTTAGTTAGAGACAAAATTCAATGGTATATGGCTCAAGGAGGGAGACAATAGCACCAAATTCTTCCATCGACTTGCAAATGCCCATCAAAGGAATTAACTTTATAGGGAAGATTTCAGGTAGAGGGAAGAAGTTGAATTCAGAGGAGGAGATCAAAGAAGGGATTGTCAATTTTTACATGGAGTTATATAAAGATTTTGGGCATTGGAGGTCAAGGTGGATGGGTTGGACTTCCGCCAGATATCGGCCGAGGATAAGGATTGGCTGGAAAGACTTTTCTCGGAAGATGAAGTTGTGGCGGTATTGAATAGTTGTAACAGGGATATGGCCTTGGGCCTAGATGGCATGACGATAGCATTTTTTCAACATTGTTGTTGACAAATAATAAGGGCTGAAATTATGGAAGTGTTCAGGGAGTTCTACTTTATGGGAGTATTTGAAAATCGTATGAATCATACTTTTGTTAGTTTTAATCCTAGAGAAGGGTGGTGTTATGGATTTGAGGGATTTTTGCCCAATTAGCTTGGTTGGGGGTCTTTATAAGATCCTAGCAAAGACTTTAGCTATAAGGCTCTGGAAAGTGGCAGGGGCATTATTTTAGGGGCTCAAAATGCATTTGTAGGAGGGAGGCAACTCTTGGATGCCCTTTTTATTTATGATGAAAGCCTCGATCGAGATTAAGGAGTGGAAGAAAGGGTTTGATTTGTAAGCTTGACATTAATAAAGCACATGGCCATGTAAATTGGGGCCTTTTGCTCTACATGATAGAGAGAATGAGATTTGGCTCTAAATAGAGAAAATGGATTAAGCATTGTATTTCTATAGTAAAGTTCTCAATCATAATTAATGGTTTCTCAGAAGTCTTTTTAGTAACTCCAGGGGGTTGAGGCATAGAGATCTACTGTCTCCTTATCTCTTCATTATGGTGATGGGTGCGTTTAGTGTTTTGATGAATATAGCTGTGGAAAGATGAATAATGAGAGGGTTTTCTATTGGGGAGGGGAGGAACCCTAGTAGTTGTCTCTCACGTTCTATATGCTAATGATATCATTGTGTTTTGCAATGTTGAGCTGGCTAATCTCGGTTTTCTAAGATGCACTTTGGTGTATTTCTAAGTGGTCTCGAGCTTGAAAGTTAACATGAGTAAGATTGAATTGGTGGGGGCTTGGTGAGGTGGAGAATGTTGACACTCTTGTTACCATTTTGGGTTGTCGTATTGGGACCCTTCCAATCACTTATTTGGGTTGTTGCATTGGCGAGGTCTTCAAGTGTATGGGATACGTTTATTGAGTGGTTTTAGAGGCAGCTAGATGGTTGAAAGAATCACTATCTTTCAAAGGAAGGCCACCTTACTCTTTAGTCTCCTAATATATTTTATGTCTCTTTTTCCTATTGTTGGGTAAGTGGCGAAAAGGTTGGAGAAGCTTCAAAGAGACTTGTTATGGGAGGAATTGGAGACGAGTTTAAGTATCACCTGATTGAGTGGGAGAAGGTGTGTAGACCTTTAAAGGTTGGGAAATTAGGTTTTTGGAGGCTGCGGTTGTTCATTGAGGCCCTCCTGGTCAAATGGTTGTGGAAGTTTGGTAGGGAGAGAGAGAGTCTTTGGAGGAGGGTGCTGGAATGGAAGTATGGGGTGGAAGAAGGCGATTGGTGCTGTAGGAAGGTGAAATCTTCGTATATAATTAGCATTTGGAGTATTAGAAGAGGTTGGGTCCGTTGGGATGAGTTTTCTAAACACATTAGGTGGAGTTTGGGAGATGGTTCTAGAATCAGATTCTGGATAGATTGATGGTGTGATCGGGCCTCTTCACATGGCCTTTTCGAGCCTTTTCAGGATTGCTGTCAACTTAAATGCTATGTTTACAAATTATGTTTGGAGGTCAGACAATGCTACAGTGTGGGACATCACATTTAGCAGGTTTCTTTAGGATTGGGAAATAGATGCTGTTATGGAGTTTTTTAATTTTCAGTATAGGTAGTTTAACTTCAGCTCAGGGGAGGATGCAATTGTTTGGATGCACAGAGGAGGGGAATTCTTAGTAAAGTCTTATTACATGCTCTTGTTAAGGGAAATGGGCCATCAGTTCCGTTGGAAAGTCATATGGAGTTCAAAGCCCATTTGAAGCTGGATTTTTTTGCGTGGATGGTAGCTTGGGAGAAGATCTTGACGATAGATAATTTGTAGAGAAGAGGACAAATGCCATGAGGAAGTAGTGAATCATTTGCTTATTTACTGTTCGGTCACTTGGGCTGTATGAATCCTCATGATTGGCTTGTTTTGAGCCATAGAGTGTTGTATATATATATATTTTTTTATATATGGGTGCACCCCCTTGGTGCTTCTTACGAATATATTAGTTATCAAAAAATAAGTGCAATATTGCCCGAACAAACTCTTGAAACAACAAGACCATATATACGAGAATATTTAATTAAAATAAGTTTCAGTTACTGAGGCTCGCATCTCACGCATTCGCCTTAGTCGAGGTGAGCTTAGGTGACATCTCATTAAAGTTGCCTTGCTTGGTGCTACTCATCCTCTTTTTTCCTTGCCTCGCTTAGTTGAGTACCTACTCATTTTTTAAAATATTTGCTTTAGGATTTGTAGTTGAATCATTTTGAAAGGGTTTCACCCCAACTCTTGAATCTTGATATGTTGTCCTACTTGTGACTAACTTGTCCAATTTTATACAGATTATTGATCATGCTGTGGAGGCTCTAATCAAGCGAATGATACTAGAATGTTATTGCAATTTGCATCCAAGGTGGATTGCAGTCTACAACATCTAATTTCCATTATCAACTTCAATCCTATTGATATCCTTATATAGTTCTTATGGAAATGAATTAGCACCATTTGGATTTCCATTTTATGTCCATTATAAAAGTTTACTCGTGAGAGTTTATTTGTGTCTTTTTTTATCAGTAAACTTTCATGAAACGGCACCAAAACAACTGAGATGCAACTCCCATACATGTCAAGTATATCATGTGTGTATCAAACAGTAAAGAGAAAAAGAAAATTATGTATTCTCCCAAGAACTCCACGAGGGAATCTATAGATATTGGAGTTTTCCCCCTCCAACAAAAAATGAGAGGAAAGAAAAGAACTCAACACCAAAAACTTCAACTTGAACACCCCACCTGCCTTGAAGGACCACCTATTCCAACCCTAGCTGAAAACAGGGTTATCTCCCAAACATTCCTAGCCTTTTCCGTGCACAACCCTCCCGTATAACTTTCCAATAAATCCTTCACCAACCTTGGCATAATCCAAGCAACACTGCAGAGAAGAAATGGAATACACCATAACTCTCTGTACACTCATAATGAAGAGGCCAGTGTTTCACACTTTCTCGTTCTTCTAATACATGCAATGCTGCTTCATCTGAATCTGCTTCCTCCTTAGATTATCAAGTTTTTTTCCCTTCTTTTCAAAATATCCTTTTGTTATTTGTTTCACTTATTCTTTTAGTGGTAATAGAATAATTTTGATGTTTGCTAACTAAAATGAAGGCTAATGCTATTTACTCTTCCATCATGCCATGTATTAGGTTGTATTTGCAGTCGATACTGAAAATACATCCAACAATATGCTGATTCCTCTCCCAATACTTGGAACTAATAGTTTTGGAAAATGCAACTTTACTAAATTTGTTTATCAAAGTAAAAAATCTGTACTTGATTATTTGGCAAACCTTATCTTAAAAAGTCAATGAAAACATGAAAATTTGTAAATGATGGTCAGAGAGGATAAGGTAAAACTTAAGAAGCATGGACACGGACACGGGACATAGATACGACACGACACGACATGGACACATCGACATGTGATTTTTCAAAAAAGTAGGATACGGACATGTTGGGGACACATTGAATAAAATATTTATATATATATATATATATAATCATATAATCAAATTTTATCCTTATATCATCAAATTAGGTATAAAAAAATCAACAAAACATAAGAGATCAATTATCAATTTGTCAATTCTAATTAATAATCATTCAAACCTTTCAACATTCCAATACGATGATTATCATTCAATGCAACATCTCCACAAGTAAAACAATTCCAACATGAAGTATCATAAAGTGATAAACTTAAAACTAAATTACCAAATATTTCAATAGTCAATAGATTACAGATAACATAACAAATTTTTTTCATGTTCTCGGTCTTTCTCTCCTGTTTAGAAAAAGGAGAGAAAGAGAAGAGACTGGAAAAAATAAAAATCAGTGGTTTAGAAAAGGAGAGCAGTTAGCTGTTAACATTACAAAAAAATTTCATGTTTAGAGTCTAGGACGTGTCGGAGCATGTCCGTGTCCTAGACGTGTTTGCCATTGGTACACTGGCAAAATTTGAGTGTCTGTGCTTCATAGGGTAAAACTTAATGGCGAGCGTATATTAAGGGAACCAACCTATGTGAATGGGGATCTTGAGAAGTAAGATTAACGTGTAAGAACTTATTATGGATTTAATAATACTTCTTGATGAGTTTATCTTATTGTTCCTCTCTGGGAGTGGTATGGGGGAGGAGTTCAAGTACCATCTAGTGAATTGGAGGATGATATGTGAGCGAAAGCAATTTGGGGTTGTGGGAGTGAAGAACTTGAAAATGTTCAATGTCGCATTGTTGGGGAAGTGGTTGTGGCATTATACAATGGAAGAAGGCACTTCATGGTAAGAGGGTGGTGGAAAGGAGGTAGGGGAATGATAGGTAGGGGGTTCATTGTTGTTTTTATATTTTTGGAGGGGTTTCTCTGAAAAGGTAAGAGTTTCCAATGGGGCTAGGAGTATGAAGAACATTTGAAAGAGATGGAAGAAGTTTTTCAAGTTTATTAGCTTTCAGGTTGGGAACAGTTATAGGTTGAAATGTCACCACTCACCAGGATAGGTGGTATATGGATAGTTTGTTGGCTGACTCTGCTCTGTAAAATGACCAAAATAGCCCTGAACCGTAATTTGTGAAACATTGCAGCTGACAAGGAAGCAACATTTGAAGGCTATTTGGTGAGACTGGGTAGTGAAGTGGTTTGGATGTTCGTTTTGTAAGAACAGGCCAGGATTGGGAGGTGGAGGAGCTATTGTCTTCTTCTTCTTTTTTCTCAAAAATTTTGTATGGACGAAAGATTGCCAGTAATGTTAAGAGGATCCTTTGATGCCTTTTTACATTAAGTTGACAAGGGGAAATAACCATCCTTGCTCATGGAAGGTGGTGTGATCCTAGAAGGTCCCTCCTAAGGTAGCTTTCTTTGTGTGGATAGCAGCTCGTGAGAAGATTCTTACTATAGATTAATCTTCACAGGTGAAGTGTTATGCTTTTCAGTTATTGCAGCATGTGTAAGTGGGAGGAGGAAATAGTTAATCATCTTTTGCTGCAGTATAAGGATGTTTGGGAGCTGTGGGGGACTTCTGCTTTCATTGTTTGGGGTTTAATGGGTTCTGCCTTAGTCTGTTTAGCAGATTTAGTCTCTCTCTCTCTCTCTCTCTATATATATATATTTTTTTATTTTTCATACTTAAAGGGTACACTGATGTCCACAGATTCTTTTGTAGAGTTCTTTTGTGATTTTGTTATGTTATTAGTTCTGTTCTGTATACTCCATGAGTAAATGGGAGCCCCATCCTTTTGGTGCCTTTTAATGAATTAATCGTTTACTTATCCCAAAAAAGGTTCCTCCCTGGGATTATATCTGTGCTGAATGCTGATTGCAAAGTTTTCATGTTAAGTAAAATATGAAACTGTCCATATGGCTCATGGCTTAACTTATAAAAATAAAAATAAAAATTTGGGCTCATGGCTTGGTCAAAGGAGGTGCTTTTAGTTGCAGCTGCACATTTGTGGACAAGCAGTATGCTAGTTTAGAAGAAAAAGTTGACATATTTAGTGATTGGACTAATTTCCAAAACTTTTTATGCAATTTGCAAGGCATCAACTTGTAGTGTTCCAGTTGGAAAGACTTGTCTGAGCTAGAGTATTGTTTTTATAGATGGGGAAATCTAAACATTAGTTGGTTAACCTTCTGGAAATGAAGGGGTTTGGGTTGGTTGTTTGTAATGGTTTCTTGTAAACTGTGTACAACCAATCAATGTTTTATGTTTCTTTAAATTTTGATATAATATGAATATAAGTTTTATCTATTCACTTTACCATTTATTTATTGTAATCAGGCTTACGGTTTGGTTTCTGCGTGTCTCCTTCTCGAATAGGGTAGGTTTAAGTTTGGTAATATTGGTCCTGTCCCAAATGTAAACCAGCCTGAACTTGGACCTGTTCCCAGTTTTCTCTAGGAGGTTCATTGTATTTTGGACATGAATCCTAGCTATTAGCTTCAATTTACTTGTACTTCTGTCATTTAATTGTGCGACTGACGATCCGCCTCCATCATCATGTAACTTTTTACTGGTTTAAAACCATGTCTTTCATTTCTTCAGATTTTTACAGTGCTGTAAATGATATGCCTGTTATGGAATGGCCACTATGGAGGCTTTTTGATGTTCTTGTGATAATATTTTCTCATCCTAATCCATAGTTATTAGAACTGAACCCTGTAAGACCAGTAGAAGTAGGAGTAGAGAAGAGAAGGGAGAGGAGGGAGGAAAACCAAAGGAGAAGAAGAGAGGAGGAAAGAAATTAGAACAAGAGGGAAACAGCTGCAATTAGCCCAATTCAATATTCAATTCATCTAGTCTCTTTATCTCCATTACAATCAGCCTATTTATAGGTAAACCCTGAAAAAGAGAAATACTAAAAAGGCATAAACACCAAAATAAAATAAAATACTAGATCAGATCCTAAAATAGAAGAATGAAGTTATAAAATAAATAAAATTACACATTAAAAAAATTTCCTTCAGATAAAAAACAAATGACCTGTGTTGTCCTTTTTATTTGCATCATTGGTCACCAGTTCTATCACTGTGCCACTAGTTTCAATCGGGTTTTTATTAATATTTTTAAAAAGTTAAAATATGTAAATAAAAAAAATATAAATATGATAAAATTAAGAAATAATAAGCCAAAAAATCACTTATAAAAAAAAATAAGCCAAAAAATCACTTCTCATAACAAAGAAACAATAAGCCAAAACTATCATTAACTTCAAAAAAAAAAAAATATTTACCAAATTATTATTTTAATATGCTCAGTTCATCAACTCCCGATGTCAAACACCACAATTACTACTTAAGAAAAGGAAAAAGGAAAAAACAAAAAGGGAAAATAAAATGTAATTACCCCCCCCCCCCCCCCCCCCCCAATCAGTGAGTCATCACAACCCAAATAGCAAAGAAGAGAAAGTAAGGAACAACCTACAAAGATTCCAAAGCTAAACAGAAGAAAAATGAGAGAGATGGTGGCAGAACATTGGGGAGTCCAGATTGTGAGCCTTTTATGAAGGGGACTTCTTTCTCGAATAATTTCACTTTGATTAACACATACACACACATTATATAATGTAATAGCTGATTAGTCCAGGAGATTGTTTCTTCATATATAATTTGATGAGTTGAGCTTGTTTATGCTTTAAGCATTTAGAATAGTTGGTCCTGGGTTCAGGACGTTTGCCTATTTTGATTCCATGTTAAACAAGTAACTACTTGTTTTCAACTGAGCTCGGACCTGCTGATAATATAAGTGATGCACGTGTTGGCCTAGTCATGGTCGAGAGTCGGGTCACATGTGAGGGGGTGTGCTGGAGGATTAAATAATTAATTGCACTCTCTCAAACAACTCAAACTTTTAGAATAGTTGGTGGTTTAACAAAACAACATTATGTATAAACATAAACAAACATATATTTTCTTTAAAGAAACCAATAATGCTGCGAAATTAGACTGATCAGTCATTAGTTAAAAAAAAAGAGAGGAAGAAGTGGTAAATAAGAAGAAAAGGAACGGGTAAAATCATAATTAGTGCCTTTCAAGCTCCACTATCTGGTAACAAGTCTTGATAGTCTTCTATTCTGGCATCAAGCTCCATCGTCTGGCAACTTCCTGCTTCTTTCCGGTGTCAATTGATGATGGCGATGAGCATAGAGTGTGGCTGGGATTTGGGCATAACGATTATTGGAACTGGAGGCTAGGGCTCGTTGAATGTGACTATTCCTTTGATGAATAGTTTTTTTTTTTTTATTTTGATCGACTTTGGTTGGGTATTTTAAGTTTAGTTTTTTAAATTAAGACAAAAAATGACAATTTTTTCTTAGGTATAAAATCATCTATTGGATAATTTGGTCTTCTTGCCTATATCATTAATAAGAACCCAATTCTCTCTAAATTGTCCAGTTTGAATGGTTTGTATTGAATCAGTTGGGTCAACCGGTTGTTATTCGTATTTTGGCAAAGGCAGTATAATAACAAAATCACACCATTTTTAGGTCCTATCCTCGGTTCAACCAGTTGAACTGGTATGTTCTGATAACTATGTCCTCATTATTTTAAACGCCTTTATTTTCTTCTTTCTATTTTTAAGTGTTTTTAGGGCTTGTTTGTTATCATTTTCAAAAACTGCATTTATTTTCGACTCTCATTTTGAAAGAATTTAAAAATGAAAGTGATTGGAAATTTTGAAGATGACTGTTTTTGAGCCGTTTACAGTTTTTAATGGATGTGTCTTGAAAAAATAAATTTCTATGTTCTATATTTCCTTGAAATTGGATTGTTTTCAACAAATTTTTTCGAAAGGCAGTTCTTAACAACTTTCCCCCATATGTGTTCTCCATGCTTTTTTCACTTCATTTTTTTTTTCGCATTTATGAGATTTGAAAACTGTTTCCAGAAAAAAAAAATCCAAATAGGCCCTCCATTTCTTCATCCACGTGTGCTAGAGTTGTCAAAATTTAATGTGATCCGAGATGAGAAATGTCATTCATCCTATCCTTTGCTACCTATGGATTCATCTTTGCTGGGTGGCAGACTAAGTGCACAGTTAACTGTGAGCCAAATCTGGTCTACATATTGATGCTTCCATTCATATTTTATTCAACGTCGTGAACAGTAAACATTTGGAGTTCAATTCTATTCATATCGGATTTTGCTACTCTGCTAATCTTAAAGCAATTGGAATTTAAAATTTACATTCATCAGGAGATGTTTGTTGCTATTTGTTTGTCAACTTGTAGCTTCACAATTTCTTAGGGACTAAAAGCAGTTGATGTAACATTGAGCTTCATGTTAAAAGGTCACTTAGCAATTGATTAGCCTATTTCAAATTCCTTATGCAGGAGTAGTTAGTGGGTTCTTGAACAAGCCCAGACCTGCAACTTTTTTTTTCCATTTAGAGTAGTGGGCATGGTAAGACTAAGTTATTGCAATGATACAATCTAATACTTGGAAGTCATTGCTCGCTTTTATTATTAATAAGTTGCAATAAAAATATGACTTGGATGTTCATTACCCATAACAATGCAAAATAAATTACTCAATAGGGAATTAGGAAATGATTAATGGTTATTTGTTGGCTTCTATACGACTGTAAATGTGCTCCAAGGAACAAAATGTATATCCAGACATCATTATAATACCAATCAGTTTCTTCTGTTTTTTATTTTTAGAAAAACAAAATCAGCGTCTTCAGTTAGGTTTTTTTGTCTTCTTTAAAATGTGAAAAATGGCCTTGTCTTGCAGCAGATCAATTATAGTCAATCGTATTTGCAGATGTCCTCGGAGTAACTAAATCATGCATCGGTAATACTAGAGATATGATGGCTGGGATATCAATGGGACTTTTTGCAACATGATAGTGTTAGACTAGGAAAATTTGGGACAACTTTATTTGAGAGAAAATTGAACTGGATTTTTAAATGCCTACGAATTGACCTTGTTTTTTTTTTTTTTATACATTTTAAATCCTATTGCATGATCTTGTACATGTTCCTATACAGATTTTTACAAATGATTAGTTAACTGTGATGCTGATATATTGGAGTTTATGCAGGCCAAGCATGTGGTTTCATCATGTTAGACAGAGTCAAGACAGCAGGGGACGCACTATTGCAATAAATTATTGTAATGAAAATCAAAGCGTTTTTATTTTTCTTGGTTTGTCTTCCGAAGGATTATTATAGATTTAAAGTAGAATTATTTATTGCAGGGTATGATATGCAGTTTGATATAAAGTATGCTTACTTCAACTTCTTACGGTCAATTGATGATCTGACAGTGGGGGAAGTGAAATGTGTGGAATCATTTTCTGATGCATCTGCATGCGATTCAGGTGATGAATGAAATAACAACGCATATGTGGAGAATGGGAATGCCAGACCAGAGTGGGCAGTAATGATAGTGAAAAGGAGGAGTGATCACCAATGTGTAAGGCCAGGCAAATTGATCTTTGATTTGAAGCATGATCTAGATTTTGAATAGATCAATCAAAAGAGGAATGGTCTAGTGCTTGAAGATGAGGCTATCGTTGTTTTCTGTTGATTGATACTCCCCCGATTTCTTTCTATATTTTAATGCCCTTATGAAGCGACGAGTTGGGTTGGAGAAGGTGTCATCAGTTTTGCTATTACTTGGTGTTGGTCTCCCCTAAATGGATATATGATTGTTGGGAATGAAAGACTGCATAGAGATCTAAGCATTGGATGTTATAAAACCATGATATTTGTTGTGAATTTATTGAAATTCAGAGAATCCATATTTGTTACGATTGCCAAAAAACAGCAATCAAGGTTTGCCCATGTAATTCATTCATGCCGCAGGCCCCACATTCTGAGGAATATTTCTGTGCAGCATGCAAGCAAGTGTATAATGGAGGTGACTGCAACAAGTTATGCAATGTGAGTCACTCTAAGTCTAAGTTATTATCTGATGTGGAGTGGCGACTTAACAAATTTTAAATTTTCTTAAAACATAAGAAAGTTCTTCACCTAAAAGTTAGGATAAATGGCATGTGGAGTAATTGTTTCATTGAATAATTTTTCACAATTTTTGGATCGGTAAAAGTCCAGCCTAAGCACATCCCCCGTACTTGTTTAGAATTAGATTAGATTGGCTTTGGACGAGTCTTCTGGTGAAACTAAACTAGAGATCATGCGTGTGCTACCTATTTTGTCCTACCGGTTATTTCGTTTTGTGGCTACATGTATGGAATATCCATGCAGAATGATGCACTTGGATCATTAGCACTAAACAAGATGGTATTTCTATGTGAAAATTCTGAATAGAATTTCTCTTCCTGTATTAATGTTCTTCTAAGAAACTAATGAATGAAAATAAATTTTAAATTTTAAGAAATGATACAAAATATGTGCGCTCCAATCTCTACATGGGGATATTACTATGCTAGTTAAGGATTTCTTTTCGTAATCTATAAAGTTGTGGCACAACAGCGCCACAAATCTCAGAATTGAGATACAAGGATTAAGGAAGAAGATAATTAAAAGAAATGTTGATCATTCAATCACAATTTGGGCAAAGCAAGGCATGCATGCTCCTTAATGTTAGAATCAGCGTTGATAGTTGATACAATATATGCAAAGAGAAGTGATACCCACTTACATGTTTGTCGCCCCAAGTCCCAAAACCAAAGCTTTATTATACTCAAAAACTTTCATCGTTGGATGATTTGAATGTGAATTTAGCACTATTTAAAAAAAAAAAAAAGAGGACAAAATGGTTGCACTGTCTAGTTTCTACTGCTTTCAATTTTGGCCTTGGAAGCAGCTTCTAATCTTCCAATTCCTTAACCAGTATTTGACTCTCTCTCTCTCTCTCTCTCTCTCTCTCACCAGTTATCTGACAGGAGAGAATATTACCCTAAATTGACTGCTTGCTTACTGCTACTGTCAAGGCCTCTACAACAAACCCAACCAAATAATTGCTACTTTTATAGTGTTTAGTGCGAGAGAAAAATACATTAATAATTATGAGAATTAAAAAAAAAAAATTATCATCAATGATGCTTTCTACATTAACCTCACCAAGAGATTGAAAAAGAAAATCCTGATGACTGAATGATATTACATTTATCTCAACAAAGTTACACTTTAAAAGCAGACCATCACCGGGACTATATTAGCCCATCATATCATATGTTTTGATTAATCCATGCTCTTCGGTAACGAGAAAATTTGTCTTGGAATCTTGCTGTGAGATGACTCCCTGTGAATGGGTGGGGGTGGCTCGGAGCTGGAGGCCCGAGGAGGGTGAGGGATAATCCCCGTACCTGCTTGTCTTTCCCTATAAGATGCCCAAGTCACGAGATATAGCCCCGCAATAATTATGGATCCCCCTAAAATGCTGTTTTCAGGTGAAAATTAAGCTTTTGAGTCCAAAGGGGGCAGTTTATAGTGCTGAAGAAAGCAATGACTGAAACTTTTTCCAATTTTGAATTCAAATTTTAATAGAAATATTTTGCAATATAATCATATAATATGAACAGGGCAATATTTAAGCAAATTGTGTAGTAATTTGATATTTATATAAATTATCAACATATAGCCAATAAATATATAAACTAAGAGCATGTAAATGTAGTCAAGTTTTCAGAGCAAAACCTTCCCAAATAAATAGGGCTTCCAAGGAAAATTCTAGACAGTAAGGCTGATGCAGCAGGTTGAAGTGGATTATAAAGAGCGACCAAAGCAGGCCCCAAGATCTTATTGGACCATGTCAGGAGTCCATAGTTAAGGGCAGATGCAACCATTCCCTGAGAAACAAACTAGTATGTAATTCTTTCCTACAATTTTTTTGCTTTCAAAAAAATTGTGATGTTTAGTCAACTGAAAGCCATCAATGCTGAGTCCATTCAGTGAACAATCACAAATACAGGATTTAAAATCAGATCAAAACAAGGTAATACATGCATTTAG
This sequence comes from Nyssa sinensis, assembly GCA_008638375.1. NCBI lineage: Eukaryota > Viridiplantae > Streptophyta > Magnoliopsida > Cornales > Nyssaceae > Nyssa > Nyssa sinensis. The sequence continues at coordinate 34,856,587 of CM018038.1, forward strand.
AGACATGCATATATATTTACATATAAACTTACAGTGATAAACATTAATTTTCCACATCATATTAATTCCCTAGTAATCAAATGCAAAGATATCAACATATGAAATCTGTAATATATCAGCCACCATAAGGGGTTAGAATGTACTACATTTCTGTCATTCTATAGAAGAACACCATGGTGATAGGCAGGTCACTAAAATAATTAACCATGGATAGGTTGTGACTAGCTATCTATAAAGTTAAGCCAAAGGAGAGTGTTCGGTTCAGGATGAAAATATATGTTTTTTTTAATTATTATTATAGAACTTGTATGTAAGAGTTCTTATTTTGGGATATGCTAGTATATTTAAGTAGAAGCAATATTGTAATCTTTGTTTTTTTCCTTTACATTATATAAATAGTTGATGTACGTGTGGAATAAAATACACAACGAACCCTTATTACATTCTTTTTTTCTTTTCTCTAGTCCTTTTTCTTCCTTCAAACCCTAAATATAGTGCAACTTGACTTGGTACATTGATACAGAACCGACTACCTGTTGAGATCTTTTAACTTGACAATTGTGATTGTGCTTTGTCACACTCGCACCTGTGATAGTGATTATGTTGATGGGAAATAGGATACAGCCAAGACACCCTCACCTTAAATGCTGATTTTGATTTTACTTGTGAGAAATAGAAATTCTCTATAAAAGGGAAATTCAATGGTTCATTATTAGCTGTCATGCTTCTTCTTCTTCTTTTTATTGGACAAGTGATTTACTTTTTTTTCAAACAGAATAGAAAGTTGCTAGTCTTCTTCTCTAGCTGGGAAATTTTTTTTATTTGTTCTTTTGTTTATGCTTCACAACTTGGGTTTTGGGCCAAGTGGTGCTGGTGGATGTAGTGGTGTACATCATCAATATCCTTCTTAGTTTTGGTGAATGGTTTATTAGCAGGCTTCTTTAAGAGCTTTAGAGGGAGCTTTACATGGAGACACTCGTTCAACATTTCTTTTTGTTATTGTTATGGGAGCTTTGAGTAGATTGACGGCTCAGGCAGTTTTTTTTTTTTTTTTTTGGGGGGGGGGGGGGGGGGTCGTTCTCCTAAGTGGCTTTGATGTAGGGAATTGGATAGGGGAGATATTAGAGATAACTCATCTTTTGTTCGCAGATGACAATTATTTTTGTAGAGCTTGGGAGAGCCAATTGAGATACTTGAGGTGTATGCTTGTGTGTTCTAAGGCAGTTTTGGGCCTAAGGGTCAACTTGAATAAGAGAGTATATTCTAGTTTTTTTTTTTTTTGGGGGGGGGGGGGTGTTGCAGATATAGAGGATCTAGCCAGGAATTTGGGGTTGTTGTGTAGGCAACCTTCCTTGTGTGTATTAGGCTTGCCTTTGGGGGCTTCTTCGCATTCGAAATCTATATGGAATCCGGTAGATGATAGATTTCAAAAGAGGTTGGTAGGGTGGAAGCAACAATATTTATCGAAAGGAGGGAAGATCTGTAACATCCTGACCCAATATTATTGGACAATAAGAACTAATATTTATTATTATTGTATACTAGCCCTAATGGGACGATGGGCAATTTGCTCGAGGAAAATTTCAAGCAATTGAAATTCAATGTCATCAAACATGAGACTAGTGAGATAAAACATGATGTATGGAATAATGCATGCATAAAATTTATTGTGTGCAATAAAAGTGGATTAAGACCAAATAACACTAGTTAAGTGGGCTAATGTACATTAATGCATGAGAGGTGAGGTGTCCTCACCTAAGTAAGGAGGATGACATGTGGCTAGCACCTAAGGCTAACCAATGGAGGGGCATGCAACCTAGCTATCACAAATAAATAGCAAGGGATTAGTGGTGGTCTCTGCCTAACCACCATTCCAGCCGGTTGAAAGAAGGGTAGATATATATATATATATATAGAGAGAGAGAGAGAGAGAGAGGGAGAGAGAGTGTGTGTGTGTGTGTTCATGGTGTGTCTTCTACCATGTGCATGGAATTAAAACTGCAAATGGATGCTTCCGGCAGCCGTTTGGAGCCTCAAGAAGGCATAACAGTGAGCATCAAGCTGCCATTAGAGGTAACATCAAGATTTCTCTTTCATAAACTTTCTCTCACTTAACTCAATTTTAATGGTTTTGATTGCATGCATGTAAGTGATAATGTAAACGGATGAGAGTGGTAAGGAAATGATAACGAATGAGCTCAGGGAAACCCTAGAAAATCACCATGACCGAACCTAGGAAAATTGGGTTATGAACCAAACTCAACCAAGCTTAATTCTGGGCACATGGCTCAAAAAAGTATTGAAAATGGAACATACAGAAACTTAAATCACCAAGAATGGTGAAGAAATGAGATAGGAAACCAGATTTACAGTCAAGGGATTGATGGAGTTGAGATAATGGGTTTGGCAATGTTTCACTTTGTTTAGAGCTTTGGTTAAGGTTCTTCAACATCCCAGAAACAAAAATGGACCAAAAATCATGTCTAAAACACAACGAAAAGGTGACTAAAAGTACTCGTTGAAAAATCGGGGTTTGCTAGAGCTAGGGCTGTAAACGGATCGGATTTGGACCGGATCAGAGCCGATCCGAATCCGATCCGTTTAATAAGAAATCCGATCCGATCCGATCCATTAATCCGACGGATCATGTGAATGTCAATCTGTATCCGAATCCTTTAATAACCGGATATCCGATCCGTTAATTCGGTCTGATCCGTTTAAAATTATAATATATATATATATATATATTAAAATTAATATATTATATATAAATATATATTATATTAACATATAATAATACAAATATTATATAAATATATATATTAATATAATATATATTTAAATATAATATATTAATTTTAATATATATATATATAAACGGATCGGATCGGATTGTAAACGGATCGGATCAGCCTATATCATATCCGGTTTGTTTATATTTGGGATAATCGGATTCGGATCGTATTGGGTCACGGATCACTATTTCTAAAACCATATTCGGACTTAATGGATCGGATCTCGGATCGCGATCCGATCCATTGACAGCTCTAGTCGGAGCCCCATTGTTCTTTAACGCTTGACGATGAGGTTTTAGACCAAATACAAAAGCGAGGTCGGAAATCGATTTTTGGGCAAAAAACGGCTTAGAAACATGTAGAATGACGGCCAGAAAATGGTCGTTGCCAGTGGCCGTAGCCGGAGAAAGCAATCGGCACCAGTGGGCCAAACCAGTTGAGCGGTCACATCTAGGTCAATCAATAGGTCCCCAGTTCGGGTCGGGGCCCAATCAGACAAAATAGGTTATGAACTTAATTGATAAGGCGTCCTTTTGGGCCTTGTAATACTGACTTGGCGGACCAGCTTGAACGGGTCGATTTTCAAGGTTAATAGACCAGTTTACTTGAAGAATCAGTCAGTTTTCGAAAGAAATTAAGAGTAAGGGTTTCAATGACTAAAATAATGAACAAGTGGGTTTTGACTAAAGCCAATGAACCAGAATATTTGATAATTGTATTTTGACCCCAGCAGTTAAGGAAAATTATGAAAAGCCCTAGAAAATAATTTAAAAATTATTTTAAATGCCTAAGGCCTAAAAGCAATGTAATAAAGGCCAATTGAAATGCAAGAAGTATTTTTAACATTTTTGGGCATTCTAAACTCAATGGTGGAGTCCGATTGAAAAAATTAGACCCCAAAATATATGAACGAACAAACTAGACTAATTCCAAATAAGTCCTATGTATGTAATTAAGCTATAATATGGACACCAATGACAGCGGGAGCACCTTCCCTAATATTTTCGACGTTCCAAACTCAACAGGTGGTTTCGTCAAATAAGGTACCCAAAGTATAGATACCCAAAATTAGTAATTCCCAGATTGCCTTAATGATAAATAGGCTATCAAATCGGGAAAGAATATGAAGGGAAATACCCAACAATGTTAGACGCTTTGAACCTAATGGTGAGGTCTAATTAAGCATCCAAGAACCCGAAAATGATCCAACAAAAAAGTGTGAAATTACGAAAATGCTCCTAGGCATAAGTTAAGCCTCAAGAAGGCTAATTAAGATCCGAAAAAGGCTAATTAAGTATTTTTAACGTTCCAGGACCCAACGGTGATGTCCGTTTGAGAAAAATAGAACTCCAAAATAAATTATAAAATGACGAATAAGTCCCTATGGGCTAAAGTAAGCCCTAAAACGAACTAAGAAGCATTAAGAGTCCTTAATTAGAGAACCTAAGGGAATCATAAATAGTAAGACTAAGTTCGAGAAGGAATTAAGCATTGAGTTAATAGATACTTTAGGCTATGATGAATACTAATAAAGTATCAATGTGTGTTGATCCATGCTAAAGAGATACGGAGCCTTCTTTTCAAGCTCTTTGATTATTCGTGGAATTTTCCCTATATGGTTCGAGACTTTTTGATGGGATGGTGAGGGGATCATATGGAAAGGCATGCGAGGAGAGTGTGGAACCTATCTCCATTATATCTTTTTTGCTGTTTGTGGAGGGAGAGGAATAGACGAATTTTTGAAATTCATGAAATGTTCCCCTTATAGGTTTAAAGATAACTTTTTGAAATTTTTATACTCCTAGTCTTTAGAAGCATATCCTTTTTGTGTAGATTCTTTTGTTAATATTTTGGAATGAATGAGATTGTAAGAATGTTCTCTTTCCTTGTTTTGTAAATGGGTTCACATCTATGGTAGCTTTGTGACTTTGTTAATAGAACACTGCCTACTTATCAAAAAATTATGAACTACTTTTGTATTGGATAATATTTCTTACTTGGAGTTTGTTATAAACCTTAATCTCTCATTTGATTTGCATGAATCAGAAATTAGGAAATGTAATCCTATTCTATACTCACATTCCCATGAATAGATAACTAGTATGATTCTGACTCCATGTTTATGTATGCCAATAATTATGTCTTAAAAATGAGGACAAGATTTGACAATTTCTGTATCTAACTTGAGTTCAGTTGACCCAAACTTGATCTAATTATAAATGAGATGAATCCAAGTTAGGCATCCACAAACTGTCTATTTGAATATGACTTGAGTAAAATTAATTATGATATTTATTTTATAATTACCTAATACAATTTTTTATTGTTGAATATAATACAATATTTATTTTCTTATGTAACTCTACCATTTTAAAAATAATTTACCCATCAGTCAATTAGTTTCATCTAATTTTAATCTTAATCTACAATATTATACCTAGTCGTGATATTACAAATTTAATTTGAATTTATTAAATTACTTGATTATTTTAAAATAATAAGATATAAAGATAATAGTATTTAAATAGTAATTAAAAGATTTATTATTTTAGTATAATAAATATTCCTAAGAAATCAATTGCTAGCTAGTTATTAATTGTGCAACCAACATGACAGTTGAAGTTCTTCCATGATTAAGCTTTGATTTCAAATGCATATGTGAATGAGAATACCCTTCCCCTCTATCCCTGCTGCGAACGTGACAAGAGAGATGGAATTGCCAGCATTTCCAGTATCATAACTTAAAGGGTGAGTTTTTTTTCCAAGTGGAGGGGGCTGATATACAACAAATGGCAAGTGTGTATTTAGACAGGAGAGACTATCAAAAGTATAAGCCAAAGGCCACCAGCTATAAGTAGAGTGCCGTCAATGAAACACTGCCAAAGTGCCGCCAGCCACAAGTGTGTATTTAAAGATTAACTCCTAAAATTTCTTTTAAATTCGGTAACTTAGGAAGTCATATTTTATTAGGAAAGTAAAAGTTTAATTTAATCAGGTCAGATTGATAGGATATGATTTCATTGTGATTGGCAAGTTTCATTAGTAAGCTATCAAGTTGGTTTTTAAATTTTCTGGTACAGTTATACAAATAGAGTTGGAATGTTGTGTGGATTTTAAACTTTTGATCACTAAATTAATTCTTTAGATAGTTTCTATCCTATTTTCCTTGTGGATTCAAAGAAACCACTAGTGGATATTAGGGCATTATCCTAGGCTTGAAGACTTTGACATCTTCTCTGCCTCTCGTTGCATCAGATACCCTGCCAACAGGGTTTTCTATACTCTAAATTTTTGGATGCCTACACTGAATTTGGAGAACTAGAAAATTGTTTTTATAAAATTTATCGTGGTAATGTGAAAGTCTTACACCATGGAAATGAAGAACTATGTTGGCAATTAGTGCACAACTTGCATAAAAACCTCTCGGATCCAAGATAGGGAAATCAATTTTCTAAATCAAGCAATGTTAGACAAACCAGAGCACCGTTCCAGACATAGTACCACCTCTCAGAATTCAGACAATCATAATAACTAAGAAAAATCAATATAGAATGATTTAAAAGAACTTTTGCCAAATGTTGATAGAAAATCATACAGAAACATACTACATAAATCACTCCCCACACATAAAAAAGGGCGAAAAGGAGAAAAGAATATATACTTACAGCGTAAAACACTGCAAACAACTCGGACTGGGTCAAATTCCAGTCCGTTGATTCATTGGTCATAAAGAAAGTTGTCACTACCATAAGTAGAGAGCCAAAGAAGTATGCATATGCTGTCACTGATAGGCTGGCAGGATACTTCGCTAACAGTGGAGCCTGAAATTATTTTACAGCAATAGGTCAAACATAACAAACAATGAAAAACAAGAGTTTTAGTAATATTTAGTAGCAGTAATCACATAGAAATTAATCATCCAAATTAATGGTGAATTCTGATGTGATTCAATATTATGGTTTAAGCCCTACGAACCGTAATCTTTAAGGTAAGAAAAGCAGGAAATACAGATTAGAAAATAAAGAAGAACAAATATTTAAAAAGAGGATCATATTAGCAGATAAAACTGAAAAATCATAACTTGTGGTCAGCAGAACATGTTAATGGAGAAAAAGAACTGCCTTCCAAATTATTGTAACTACAAAACACAGACAAGATTACTGCTTTTCATACCAGCAGCAAAAAGCTAACACAGCATCAAAAGACCTCCTAAAGCACATCCAAAATAACTAGAGCCATCTGTTTTGATGTGCATCTAAATAGTCAGGTGATTCAATAGAAAGAAACTTTTTTATAAGTAATGCAACAAAATAATTTGAAAAAACTTTTAGCCCAAAACTAACCCTAACACATCATGAAAACAGAAAATAGCATTAGAAACTAGACATAATGGAAAATTTTCCCGAGTCAAATTCATACTTATTTTTTCAGAAGTGAAGTCAAATTCAGACATATGGGATAGCATTCTACTTATTTGTTTCTTATGAACATCAAGCCAAAGCAGCTTGTATCTAAAAATTTTGATCAGGAAGGCGCCAGTTTGCATCTCATGTAAAATTAAAAAATGCTTTATAGTTCATATCAAATGTGTGATAGTGCTCGTCTCACACCCAAGACAACTTGGGTATGGGTAAGGAATAATTCAAAAAATGCTTGGCATGGTAGACGTACTCATAAACCAAAGAAAGAAGATAAATGATCCATTTTAAGTTTTAACATTTATTCATCATCTGTTCCAGTTTTGGAAGAAATTCAGGCAGAAGGTGAATCCCTTTGAAAGGGCTAGATTGTGGGCCATTTCATTGTGAAGAAATTTCTGTATATGCTGGTTAATATCTCAGCAAGAGACTTCAAGGGACATTTGGAGTTGGTGATGTCACTACTATAGGAAATAGTTTCTTGTTTAAATTCAACAAAATAGTGGGAAAGTTAATTGTTCCTAGGCTGTGAGAACCTAATCATAAGCTTGAAAAGTATAAATTGCACATGGGTAAAGTTTCTTAATGTTCCTTTGAAAGGTTGGACATACAAAGGGATAGAGTTGATTGATGGTGCTATTGATAGAACAGTTCGCTAGGATGAACCAACTAAAAGAAACCATATAACCTATGCCAGAGTGATTATTATTTTCTTTCTATATTTCTGTGTCTTTTCACCATAAGGGTACTATTGTACTTTCATCTCGTGTTAATATATCTACAAGTTGTTAGGGCAGAATATATGTGTAGCCCTAAGCTTGTTTAATTCTCTTTCTCTTCTCCTTTATTCTTCCTTCTTTTCTTCTTCCTACTTTAATCTTCATATTATACCACCTAACTTAGTATCAAAGCGTGACGATCTTAGAGAACAAAATTCTCAGAACATACCAGAAACAAACTAGACTAACTAGGCCCTGCAAACTTGCTAATGTCAGCATGACATCATCACTGTTCGACGAACAGAATACATGATCTAAATACCTTAAAGGCATGTGCCCAAGCCAAATAATTCAAACCATTCAATTTCCTAGAGGTGACACATCTAGGCATATCACCATCTTTAACAATGGAGGTTTTTCTTCAGCCATTGCAACAAAATAAGCCAAAAAAAAATCCAAAACGAACACAAATAAGTAACGATTCAAGGACTAGTGTACTGGCCAATGAACCTCGTAAATACCACACACATACGAAACAAGCCAAAACCAACCAATAGCTCTCAGATAACAAAAAATAGCAGCAACCAACCCAATAAGGTCTTGTAGAAGCAAAAAAGCAGCAGGCCCAACTATGAACCACAAGATCTGAACCAAAATAAGGTCATATAGAAGGAAAGGAGCAGAAAACTCAAGCAAATAGCAGTCCATTAGCAGGAACTCAAGCAGCCAAACGTTCCACCACAAACACAATGGAGCTCTACGCATGTTTTTTTCTTACTTTTTTTTGATCGGTACCACAGCTTCTCTAATTCTCTTCCTCACCTTAACACCCCTCCAACTAGCTAGGTTCTCCTGAATAGATAGTGGTGCAAATTACTGAGTCCCAAAAATAGAAAGAATGAGAGTCCACAACTCCCACGGCAACCTTATAATGCAGCAACAGGTGCTCAATTGATTATTCATCTTGTTTGCACATACACCAGTTGATTGGTACAATGCCTTTTCATCACAGGTTATCAATTTTTAGAATATTCCCTATAGCTGCGGTCCATCTAAAAAAGGATACTTTTAAAGGAGGTCCATGCACCAAATTGACTTTCAAGGAAAGAGCCTGCCTGTCCCCTTCTTGCAGTTTATGTTAAAAGACCCTCGCCTTAATCAAGCCCCTAAATTAGACCCCACCTCATCATGAGAATCTCCCCTCACCTTAAAACTGTATAGCAAGCTGTAGATCCATGCTCTTCTGATATTATGCATTATTTATTCTATATTAACTAAAACTGGTTTGGGAATCACATTTGATTCTCTTATGTGGTCAAATGTCCAAAAGATACATCCAGATCTTTGTATGAAAAATGGGTTTTCTAACCACTTCATCAAGGCCCATTTCTAATATAAGAAAATTGCAGAGTATTGCTCCTTGATTGTATTAGTTTAAACTGCATAATTAAGAAGTTAGGTTTGCAAATCCTCTCTCTCCTGATACCAATTGGTCTGTTAGGAATTTGCATATTCATAGAGAGTTGACATCATGTTGAGAAATCATTAAATAACGGACAACCACGAGGGGTCAACATTTATCCACAAAGCTGATCCTCAAATAGTTCCAATAAGTTTTGCAGGTATTGGTTGTAGTTCATGTTGAAAGCTTGTTGACCCATTCTCTAATAGCTTAAGCTTTTACATAAGTTGGTGGTTTAACAGTTCTATTATAAGATGAAACAGTGAAATTGAATAAATGCAAATACTGAATTATTTGATTCACTCATAAGTCTAAAGTTGTCTGGATCTATTTTGTGGTGCCGAAATGGTCAGCTACCCATTTCATATTTGCGGCCACCATTGACCAGTGGTGGAGAGAGTTTAACGAAGTTGGACAAGTTAGAAGTGACAATAGTTATCCAAAAAGGCAGGTTAACATTATTGAAGAGCGCGTTATCTAGTATTCCTACTTCCTTTATGGCGCTCTTTCCGATTCCAGTAGCTGTTACAAAAGCTTCATCATGATTTCCTGTGGGGTGGTATGGGAGATTACTTCAAACTCATGATGTGGCAGTTAAAAGCATCGAAAGTTTGTCAAGCAAGAAGCAGAAGCTCATAACGGTGTGAGACTTCGTAAAGAAATCAGCCAACTGCAATGTAAAAGAAAGAAACAGAAGAGAGTGTGTTAAGATGAAGATGATAGCGCACAAAATGACAATCCATCTCAATATGGTTAGTATGCTCATGGAAGACAGAGTTATGTGCAATTTGAATGACACTCTTGTTATCACAATACATAGGAATAAGAGCAGACAAAGAAATGCCAAGATCAACAAGCAACTGCTGTAACCACACTATTTCAGTTGTAGTAGAAGCCATAGCACGGTTCTCAGCTTTAGCAGAAAAACAAGCGACAACAGTTTTTTGTTAGTTTTCCAGTAAATAAGAGAATCACAGAAAAAAACACAAAAGCCAGTAATAGACTTCATATCCACAGAATCACCAACCCAATCGACATCAAAATAAGCTCGAGGTTCTAAGGAAGAGGAGGGAGAAAACAATAAACTCTTATGCAATGTACAATAGAGATAGCGAAGAATGCGGAAAATAGCAGCCCAGTAAACTGTGGTTGGAGAAAAAACAAATTGATTAACAATATGAACAACATATACAATATCAAGACGTGTGACAAGTGAGATAGGACAAACTCCCAACAATAGTGCGATATTAGGTAGGGTCTAACAATGGAACGTCATCAGAAGAAGAATAACGGACATTGAGTTCTAATTGTGTCTCAATTGTCTGAGTGTCAATTAGACGGGCTCGGCTGAATGACATCAAATACATACTTGGACCGAGATAGCAAATAACTTTTAGAAGAAGACAAAACCTCAATACCCAAGAAATAATGAAGAGAACCCAAATCATTTATCTCAAAGTGATCTTGCAACTAAGATTTCAACAACGCTATCCCAAGTTGTATCATCACTAGTTACAATCATATCATCAACATAAAGTAAGAAAAAGAGCTGAATCATAATCACTAGCACAAAAACTCAAGTCACGGCTGATTATAGAGAACTTGTCAAACCAAGCTCGAGGAGCTTGTTTAAGACCATATAATGCATTCCATACTTTGCAAACTTCACCAAGATTTGAGGAAGACCAGAGGTGGGACTATGAAAACTTCTTCAACCAAGTCTCCATTAAGAAAACCATTTTTTATGTCCATCTGAGAAAGACTCCATTGAGGAATAGAAGCTATTGCAATCAATGTGAGAACTATAGTCATCTTAGCAACTGGAGCAAAGATCTCTTCATAATCAATGCCATATTCCTAAGTAAATCCCTTAGCCACCAATCGAGCCTTGTACCGTTCTACAAAGCCATATGATTTGGTCTTGATCTTACACACCCACTTACAGCCAACTGCCCTCTTATTAGAAGGTAAGGACACCAATTCCCACACGTTAGTCTTATGCAATGAAAAATCTCGTCATCCATAGCCTGTCTCCAACGAGGATCAACAACTAGCCTCCTTATAGGAGGTAGGTTCAGATAAAGAATGAATACAAGTTAAGAAATAGCAGTAATCAACAGAATAACAAGAGTTAGAGAAGCCAAACCGATCACAACACTTACGGACGTGCTTAGGATAGCGAGAAGGGGCGAGATCCATGTTCTCAGAACCTGATTGAGAGGCATGAGAGAGAGGCAGAGGAGTTGTAGCTGTAGAAAAGAGAGGTGGGTTCCTGCGAGAATAAGTATGAATGACAGGAGGAGGATTAACTGAAGAATCAGAAGAACTAGAGACATCAAAGATGGCCATATCACGAACATAAGAGTCAGAAGGAACATCATCAGGAAATGAATCAAGATAAATTAAATCTGATTTCTGTAGAGTGTGAGAACTAGAGGGAATAGAGAAAAAATGAATATGTTCCAAAAAAACTACATGATGAGAGACATAGAGTTTATTAGCAACTAGGATCATAGCATCGATACCCCATTATCCCTCACCATAACCAAGAAATACACACATTATTCAACAAGCAGAAAGTTTAGTACAAGCAGCTTTAGGAAGAAGAACAAAGCATGTACAACTGAACACACACAAGGAGAAATAATCAAGAGGCTAACCACCGCAATCTCTCATAAGGAGATACTCCATAAGTAATGATAGAAAGGAATGTGATTAATCAAATGAACAACAGTTAGGATAGCTTCACCCCAAAAAGTACTAGGAACACTAGCCGATAACAAAAGAGAATAAGCAGTTTCCATGATGTGCCTATGCGTACACTTAGCACCATTTTGCTCAAGAGTATCCACACACTGAAGATTGGTGAATAGTACCAATAGTTTTCAACAAGTTGAGAAAGGGATTAGAAGAGTATTCTCCTCCTTAAATCACATCGAAAACATTTAATAATAGAAGAATACTGAGTACATATCATAAAAAAAATATAAAGAAAATCAAAGCGATTCTTCATAAGATAAATTCAACAAAGATGATAAGTAATCATCAATAAAAAAAAACATAATTTCTAGACACCCCCCGCCCCCCCCCTTCCCCCCTCCTCTGGTAGAAATAGGAGCACGGTTCCATACAACAGAGTGAACAATATCAAATGGAGCAAGAGAAATAGTAGGAACTTTTATTAAAAGGTAAGGCAATAAATTTTGCCAATTTGCATCCACTGTAGCCTGCAATATCATGAAAATCCAAAGCACCTAATTGACTAGAGGAAACTAAAAATTGTAATCGACTACTAAAAATATGACCAAGACAAGAATGACATAGATAAAAACTAGATGACTTTGGACTCAAAACGGAATGAAGCTAAATCAACTAAAGAAAAAACAACAACAACAGGAACATGCAATTCTTCTAACATATATAATCCTCCCTCTCTATGACCTGACCCAATCAGCTTCTTGGACCTGAGGATCTTGCACAATACAACTAGAAGAAAATAATGAACAAGATAACCAGAATCAAACAACTGACTAACAAAGATCAAATTTAGAGTAAGTTAAGGAATATAATAACATCAGAAAGGGATAATTGGGGAGAAACTATAGACCCAATGCCTACCAAAGACATAGAAGTGCCATTGGCAGCTAAGACAAAAAACAGAGGGAGGAGAAATAGTAGATACAAATAAGGAGGGATCACTCGTCATATGATAAGTAACACTTGAATCAAAAACCCAAGTGGTCCGAGATATACCTGAAGGTCCTGAAAGAGAATGAACCTACAGATGGAGAGACTGAAAGCGCATTAGACGGATGGTTAGAGAAAAGCTTCTGCAATTGCTCAACGATCAAAGATAGAGAAGGAACTGATGTTGAAGGCTCATCCCACTAGGGGTGCAGCTGCTGTAATGTGACGATCCCTACCTCTAAAAGACTTGCAGCTGAAGGCCACGTACTCCATTATCCTTACCTTATCCTTATTGACTAACTTATGGCACTAGGTCCTTCTAGTGACCCTTCTCTTGACAGAAACTACACTCATCAGCCCCAGTATGAACTCTCGGTCGATGCTGAGTACTAGTTTGTGGACTGGGGGAAGCAAGGAATACCGCCTGCGTAGGTAGAGGAAGAAAACCCTTTCTTAGAAGAGACTTAAGCCGAACCTCCTTCGCTAGAAGTTCATTAACCACTGGATCCACATAGGGAAGTAAATTACGATGAAAGATAGGACTCGTGAAGTCCCTCAAAGCCATCCCTACAAATTCAGTGAGAGCCAATCGATCCCAGAACTCAGTTATGACTTAGTAAAACTCTTATATGCTCTTATCACCTTGTTGAGCAACCCGAATGTCATACTGCAATTGATAGCTCTTAGCAAAGTTGAACTGTACAAACAATCTAGACAAATACTCCCAAATTTCTTTTGTTGTGTCAAACTTGGCCAAATGAACCCTAATGGCCTAATCAACCGAATTATTTAGCCAAGTAATAATTTTGGCATTATTTACTTCTCAACTAGACACTAGTTGATCATAATTTTTGGCCTTAGTGTTAGTTGGGGCTTTCATTTCCTCAATAATATAGCCCCACATGTTCTTTCCAAGTGAAAAATTCTTCATGACATATGCCCAGTGGGCATAATTATTCCCTGTCAATTTCACACTAATGGCTTGAAAGTAAATTAGAATTACCATTAGCCATATTCAATTAAAGAGCAGAAGAAAATACAGAAGAACTTATTAGAATATGATGTTAGGATATGCGTAGAATATTATGCACAATAAGAATATTCCGTTGGATATTCATAGAATATTTAGAGTCTATTTTTGTAAACTTTATATATTCTTGTAATATAAATACATGAGTTAGAGAAGAGCTAAATAACTCTCTCTAATTCTTTTCTCCCTAAACAACTCTCTCTCAATCTCTTCTATTTCTCTTACATCATTTTTCAATAAAACCATAACAATACCTATTAATTTCAGCTTGGTATCAGAGGGATTTGAATATACCTTGGGAGTCACTGGAATAATCAAATCGAACCCTAGAGCCACCTTGAAGTTGCTGAACGTCAACACTGTACGGACAGAATCAACTTTTTTCTACATGGCTTGGCTCGGAATTGCCATGATGAGATTTACAGTGATTTTTCCCAAATTTGTTGGAACCATTTGATGGATGTTTTCTATTTTTGAAAGATTTTTGAAAAATGGTCATTTTTTTTGCAATTCGCGAATCTGACCTGTTTCAGAGGCTTCTGTTGGTTGGATCCTCATCTATTGGACTCGTCTAGGGTTGAGAGGGGAGTGGGTGAAGTTTTCCAACTTGATTTGGTTGGATTTCTTTGAATCGAAAAGGTTCGGCCAGCACTACCTGGGCATTGGCCTGTTCAATTTTTTTGTTTTTTGCTGCTCTTTGATTGATTTCATCCCTCCTTGAGATCTTTGATAGTTGTGAAGGCAAACATTGGTATCGGATTGGTGAGAAAAAACATTGTTTTTTGGTATTTTCTCTGTGACATGGACTTGCTAATATACAACAATGACCAATAAAGAGGCAAAGAAGGGCTTTGGTTCTACTAGCCTTAGAGGAGATGGGCGGAGTCATATTCGGGTTCTTGGAGGAAACCTAACTCTTCAGATTAGCCTGGTGAAGCTAGATGCTGAATAATTATCTAGCATGGTCACGTGCGTGTTTACTTGTCCATTGATGCAACTGGCTTATATGATTATGTTAATGGGACACTGAAGGAACCTAACATCTCTAGATCCAACTCTTAAGGAGTGGCGCTCGAGCAATTCCCTTGTGATGTCATGGCTTCTTAACTCCATCCAATCACATATTAGTCGTGGCTTCTTGTTTCTGACAACAACATATGAGATTTAGACTGTTGTAGCGTAGACTTATTCATAGGTTGGTAATGATGCTCAGATCTACGATCTCCGTAAGAGGGTTCATGAAACCAAACAAAAAAGATCTGAGTGTTGTTGAGTATTATGCTGACCTCAATGTCTCTAGCGATGAATTGGACCACTATCAGAATTTTCAGGCTAAATGGCCAGATGACAATGTCATGTTTTCAATAGCTACAGGAAAATGAGTGTGTATGATTTCTTAGCAGGCCTTAATGCTGAATATTGATCAAATTCGCAATCAGGTGCTTGGACGTGATCATTTTCCTACTCTGAGACAGGCATATACTTTTGTGAAGCAAGAGGAAAGCAAAATAGGTGTTATACTTCATGCTCCAGCTCAGGATAGGTTTGCCTTAGCTACCCTTCCTAAAAAAGATTCCAAAATACCACAACTCCGATTTGAGAACAAAGGTAGTAACTCTAAGAAGGGTCAGGTGAAGTGTGACTATTGTGGCAAGAAATGACATATGCAGGATAATTGTTGGCAGCTTCATGGTCGCCCAAATCCAAAATGAGGTGGTGGCAAAACAGGATCAGGTAAACCACATGCCCATTTGACTAAGACTTCAGAGGCTTTCCCTACTAGCACTGGAGATGCAAATCATCTCACATCTGAGGAACTACAGGTTTTTCGACGCATGATGGCTCGGTTTAACCCCTCCACCTTTGGCTCTACCTCTGCTTCTTCCAACTTTGCCAATACAAGTATTCCTAGCATTTGCTCTAAGTGTTGGCTCCACTCCTACTCCTTGGATCATTAATTCAGGAGCTACCGATCATATGATAGGTTCCTCTAATCTCTTTTCTACATATTCTACATGTTCTGGTACGGATAAGGTTAGGGATAGTAGATGGCTCATTGTCCTCAATATCGGGCAAAGGCTTAGTACTTTGTTCTTCCTCTTTATCTATGGCATATGTTCTCCATGTTTCTAATTTTTCCACTAATTTACTTTCAGTTAGTTCCATTACTAAAGCCTTAAGCTGCTCAGTAACCTTCTTTCCTTCTCATTGTCTTTTTCAGGAGTTGGGGACTAGGGAGAACAATTGGCAATGGTAAGGCACATGGAGTTATATATCTGCTAGAGACTACACCTTTTATGCCTTTATCTCAACAAGCTCTTCAGGCATATAGTTCTTCACAGCTTCAGGAATTATTACAGTGGCACCAGCGATTAAGACATCCATCAGTTAGCACTATGGAGAAAGCTTTTCCTGTTCTTGTTAAGTAGTGTAAACCTAGATTCATTTGTGATGCTTGTGAACTTGCTAAGAAAACCCGTACTTCTTATCCTAGTAATAATAATAAAAGCACTGCTCCTAGTTTGTTGTTCACTCTGATGTATGTGGACCTTCCCGTGTTATCTCTCTCTGTGGCTATCATTGGTTTGTTACATTTATTGACTGTCACTCTCGTGTTACGTAGGCCTACTTGCTCAAGCATAAAAGTGAGTGTAGACACCTCATTTTGTGACCCTTGATTAAGTAGGAGCTAATTCGGTAATTATGCCAAGGAACCTACTTCTAGTAGGACTCTTCCCGATAGAGGACTCTCCTGTCAAAGTCCTAGTTCCATAAGGACTCCTCCTGACAGAGTCCTATTCTCGTTAGGAATTTCCTGTCAGAGTCCCAGTTCTATTAGGAACTCCTCCTGACAGAGTCCTATTCTCGTTAGGACACTCCTGTTAGAGTCCCTAGTTCCATTAGGACTCTCCTGACAAGGTCCTATTCCCATTAGGACTTTCCTGTCAGAGTCCCGAGTCCTAGTAGTACTCTTCCCAACAGAGTCCCACTGCCAGTTATGACTCTCCCATCAAAGTCCCAATCCTAATAAGACTCCTCCCGATAGCGTCCCACTCCCATTAGGACTCTCTCGCCAGAGTCCCACATCTAGTAGGACTCTTCCTGTCAAAATCCTACCTTGGTTAGAACTCTTTTGCTCGTTGGAGGGCATTTCGATAATTTCGGCACCATTTTGCCTTTGGAGGGCATTTTGGTAATTTTGGCACAATCACTTGAGGGGCATTTTCATAATTCCCATATCATTTTTCCCATTCGAGATAATTTAGTATTTTTAGCCCTTGGGTGACAAATTATGGGTAATTTGGTCATTTTACATCTCTTGTGGCAATCTAGAGATTTTTCACCGAATTAGAGGCAATTTGGTAATCTTGCGTGACAGTAGTTTATTTAGGCATAATTAGCACTTTCCATTTCTAGAGTTTTCATAAATTTGGTTGCTTGATATTTTCTTAAATAGAGATACATTGAACTTAGATGTTTTTATTTTAAAATTTACTTTCCAATTAAATTATATTTCTCTTTTATCTCATTGACTCTTGCATGTAGACATCAATTCTATTGGTTCTTGCACTGTTATAATTATTTATTAATTCATTTAGTTAGGATAATTATTTAATTTTCTATTTATTTAATTAGATAATTATCACTTAAGACATGATCTTAGCCTTCCTATTTTAGAGTTTCATCTTAGACCCTTGGATCGAATGTCCATATTTTGCCTATAAATAGAGCCTCTTGGCCATTAGTTTTAAACACAATTTCATAGCTTTATACTGTTAGTATAATTCTAGAGTTCTCTCTACAAGAACTCTCTATCTCCCAAGACCAAAGCCCTGCCGAAAGCGACGATCTCCCTTCAAGGAGTAAGCCGAAGCAACGCTTTCCAAACCGAAGAACAAGCCGGAGATCTGCCCAACTGAAGCCTTCGAATCAGACTTTCCTATCCAAAGTGTTGCCCGACCTACCACGACTGAATAAGGTACGCATCTCAAACCCTTAATAGTTTTCTTTAGATCTGGTTGATCTCGCCTCTTTTATCACTCTTAATAAAAGAGGGTAAACTGGAGAACTATGTGACTTTAATTCCGTTTTTTAACCGGATACGTAGGAAGCCTTCGGGCCCTGAGTCAGACCTTTTTTCTATCTTTTCCATTTATTTTATTTCTTTATTCGAAATTCTTTGTTATCTATCTTTTCTAGACTTACATCTCTCTTTTCTTTTTTCATGACGTAATAGCCTTGCAAGTGAGTATTCGAGGCCAATCCATTCAGGATCGGGTGAGGTGGGTACCTAACACCTTCCCACTCCGTACCTTAACCCCTCGAATCTATAGTTTCTTTGGTTTCATAATTTTAGTGCTTTATTTTATTTGATTCATATCAACGGATCTTTACAATGTAATTATGAGACAAAACGATGTAATTTCAATTATTTCATTCATTTTTCAATTTCCTTTTATTTACATTCTGTTATAACGGGTTTGTTTGTTTCTTGCCTAAAAACAAGTTGGCAACTCCTCGCTTTCATCTTTCCCATAAGAGGACGCTCATTCCCATCTTTAGGGGGGCAGACAGTCGGGGATCCCTTTAATCCTATCCAAAGGAATTTTTTCCGGCACTGGCACCCACAGTGAGGTTTTCGACTATTTTCGAGTTTTTCACAAAATGGTTCAGACACAGTATATGATGCTAAGATTCGGATATTGCGGATTGATAATGGGGTTGAATATGAAGATAGAGATTTTTCAAACTATCTTCGTGACCATAAGATTATTCATCAAACTAGCTGTGTGGATACCCTTGCACAAAATGGAGTGCCTGAACGAAAGAACAAACATCTTCTTGAAGTGGCCCATTCCTTGATGTTTAACATGAATGTACCTAAGTCTTTTTGGGGTGATGCTATCCTGACTGCTGCTTATGTCATCAACCGCATGCCTCTCAAGACTTTGGAATTCCAAAAACCTCTAGCATTGCTTCCAAGGACCTCCTCCTATTATCTCATTCCTCCACGCATCTTTGGATGTGTCTGCTTTGTTTAGGACAAAGGAGAATACAACAAGCTTGATCCTAAAGCTTTGTGTTGTGTCTTCATTGGTTACTCTCCTACACATAAAGGCCATAAGTGCCATCACCCACCGACTCGAAAGGTGTTTGTTAATATGGATGTTACCTTTCATGAGATGGAGTCATTTCTTTGTGACCATCTCTTTGAGGGCCTGATCAAGAAGGATCCCCTCACTCAGGAAGAGATTTGTTCATACTCCTACTCAATGAGGGGGAAAGTGACCATGCCTGGATACAGGCCTGCTAGCTACCTTCTCCTGACATGGTGGCGTTAATAATTGAATGAGCGTAGTCGGTCTAAATGCCTCACAAGATCAAATAGTTTCGATGTATATTTCGTCTAAACGGAACTTCGAAACAAATGGAAACGAAAAATTGGAACTGTGAAAATAATTAAAATGATTTTTTATACAAGAAGATTATTGATATTTGTGATGTTAAAGCAACATCAGCTTCTGATACTATTCATGATAATGACATAATGTAACTGTGTAATATCCACATTAATTTGCACATTTATATAAAAAAAAAGTAAACCATAGCGATTTAAACCTATATAATTAGACTAGATTAAATATGTTTCTCTACCTTATTCTCTACTTTTTATTTTTAAGGGAAATTCTCTTATAATTTGAGTCTTAATCCCAAAAATAAAGGATTATTTTTACTACTTCTAGATTATTGTATACAAATCCTGATTCGGTATGTTCTTGTTTCGGTAGGTTTCCACGGAAACATTTGTTCCTGAAACTGGAATTGATATTTACTAGTGTGTTCGAGACGAAATGTTTCGGTCGTTCGATGGAAAAAACAAATTTGATCCCGCTCAAGATGTCAAGATATGCAGATAGACTCCTATGTGCCCCCAGGACAGTCACAATCTCTAACTCCAATTCCATTAGCCTCACCATCAGGTGATGATAATCTCTAATGCATCTCCTGTAAGTCTTTTTTCTCATTCTGATGATATTGATATTCTCATTGCTCTTCGAAAGGGAGTTCGAGCTTGTACCCAACACTCAATATCTAAGTTTGTGTCTTATGACTCCTTATCCACTTCCTATCGTGCTTTCATCTCCTCTCTAGCTTGTGTCTGTTTCTCAAGGGTGGAAAGAGGCTCTAACTAATGCCAAATGGAAAGCAACCATGGATGAGGAAATAGGAGCTCTAGGGAAAAAATGGAACTTGGGAATTGGTTTCACTCCCAGATGGAAAAAAGCTAATTGGTTGCAAATGAGTTTTTACAGTCAAGCAGAAAGCAGATGGTTAGTTGCCAAAGGGTTCACTCAAACCTATGGCATAGACTATCAAGAGACCTTTGCTCCAGTGGCCAAGATAAATTCCATCAAGGCTCTACTCTCAGTAGTAACAAATTTGGGGTGGACATTGCAACAGTTGGATGTAAAAAATGCATTCCTCCACGAAGATCTTGAGGAGGAGGTGTACATGGAGGTTCCCCCAGGGTATACTACCAAAGCAACAAAGGGGAAGGTATTGAAATTGAAGAAGGCTCTTTACAGTTTTAAGCAATCTCCGAGAGCTTGGTTTGACAGGTTTTATAAGGCTATGATAAAGTTTGATTATAGACCAAGTCATGTAGACCATACCATGTTCATTAAGAGGGTAGATGGTAAGGTCACAATTCTTATTGTCTACGTGGATGATATAATTATGACAAGAATGATTCTTAAGAAGTGACAGGGTTGAAAAGTTATCTAGCCAAAGAAATTGAGATCAAAGACCTAGAAAATCTACGATATTTTCTCAAAATTGAAGTTGCCAGATCATATAAGGGGATCTTCATCTATCAACGCAAGTATTTCCTTGATTTCCTAGAGGAAACATAGATGTTGGGATGCAAACCTGCAGACACTCGCACTTGAAACTAATCATCGACTGAGTGGTAATGAGGGAGATCCAAGTGGATAAGGGAAGATTTCAGAAACTAGTAGGGAGATTGGTATATCTCTCACACACACGTCTTGACATAGCATATGCAGTGGGGGTTGCTAGCCAGTTCATGCATGATCCTAGAGTTCAGCACTTAAAGGCAGTGTATCGCATTCTAACATATCTCAAGTCTGCTCCAAGAAAGGGATTTTGTTCTCATGCCACAATCATCTAAAACTAGAATTGTTCACGGATGCAGATTGGCAGGCTCCATGGATGATAAATGACTACTTCAGGCTACTATACATTCTTAGGAGTTAAGCTAGTTACTTGGAGGAGCAAGAAACAACCAGTGGTAACTAAATCCAGCGCCGAGGCTAAATATAGAGCCATGGCATATGGAGTTTGTGAACTCATGTGGCTTCAAACATTTATGAATGACCTAGGAGTGCCAATTGATAAACCAATGAAGTTGTATTGTGATAACAAGGCAGTCATTAACATTGCACATAACCCAGTACAGCATGATCGAACAAAACACATTGAGATAGATAGACATTTTATTAAAGAGAAGCTGAATCAGGGGTTAGTTTGCATACCCTTTGTGACTTCAGGAAGAGCAACTGGTAGATATGTTTACTAATGAGCTTTGCAGCAGAATGTTTCATCCAATTGTGAGCAAGTTAAGCTATATGCACCAACTTAAGGGGGAGTGTTAGAATATGCTATTAGGATATGCGTAGAATATTATGCAGCAATAAGAATATTCCGTAGGATATTCATAGAATATTTAGAGTCTATTTTGGTAAACTTTTTATATTCTTGTAATCTAAATACATGAGTTAGAGAAGAGCTAAATAACTCTCTCTAATTCTTTTCTCCCTAAACAACTTTCTCTCACTCTTTTCTATTTCTCTTTCATCATTTTTCAATAAAACCCTAACAATACCTAGTATTTAATCTCAACTTGAACTAACCCTCAACATACCACAGTAGCCAACCAAGAACAACTTGCTACAAGCCCAACTAGTAATTAACCTTCAATATCAACAAATAGCCTCAAAACAACAATATAAGATTGAATCAAGGCCAAAACAACTCAAAAGCCGTACACAGTATACTAGCCAACCACCCTTCTTCACAAATATCGAACAAAATCAATCAAATTGATAATGGGCTACAAGATCAAACCCTCTCTAGGCCAGACACACCATTTGGGAGTGAATAGAAGCAATAAATCCATCGAAAATGACTCAAATTGACAAATCACAAAATCAAACCCCTTTTTCAAAAAAACATTGGAAAAATGGAAAACCCTGTCAAATGATCTCAAAAAAGTCCAAAACAATCACCAAAATGTTCCCCTTGCAAAACCGATCCAAGATAGGTGATCCTCGTCGGAATCCGATGACGACATGTTGATGTCATCATACAAACGATTACATCAGTAAACAAACTATGAGCCCCAAGCCCCTTTGTGAACTCTATAATATTTTTGCTACAATTCCTTGCTTGATTGGGCCAATAGACGAATAATAAACTACCATTTATAGTAGGGTTAAACAAAAGAACCAAAGACTAAACTACTTTTAATGAAGCTAACTAATAATATATAGTATTGTCTACCAATCTGAACCTTCAATTTTTAAAGATATGAATAAACAAGAAAAGTTAAGCAAGATATGTTAAATGATGAGCCCACATCTTCTGCTCAAGGCTGGCTCTAACATTAAGCCAATAAAGCAATGGCATTAGGCCCCACTTTCAAAGAATGCCCCACATTTTATATATGTCTGGAGTACAATCCAAATTAGAAATCTAAGGCTTATAAAAGTCTAAGCCTCCCAAAGAAGGCCCTAAATAAAATATAAATAAATAAATAAAATTAAGTCGAACCAACATCTTATCCACAAAATAAAATTAACTGACATATTGAAAAATGAACGGTAATATTGGAAACCTTTTAATAAAAAAAAATGTATTTTTTTAATAACTAATAACCATTTCTGTAATACCCTTGACCCGAATTGTAACCAAGCGAATCCATGTAAACCCGAGCCGTTAGGGACTTTATGTTACGATATCGAATGAAATGGATGGTTGTGAAATCTAGATAGTTTCGAATATACAGATGATGCCCAGGCAATACCCGAGCAAGGCCATGAACGAATATCAAAATAAAATTAAAAATAAAAATCATGTATAAATATATACAACTATATATCTATATGAAAGATCAAAATAGATATATGGATATATATATATGTGTATATATATATATATAATGATACATGTGATAACATTTATATATAAAGTGTAACATATATAAGATTATATATAAAGTAACCTATACAAATTTAGTACCATAATGGAGGGGCTTACAAATCTGGGAAGTCAAACAGAAAAGGAAGAGGAAAAAGAAAGAGCGAGAGCGAGAGAGAGAGAAACCGAGGAGAGCTAGGCGGCCAAACGGATGTGAAGATATACATGCAGCCTAGCATGTATTTTGGAAGAGAGACAAAGGAACTAAGAGGTCATTGGGGCATTCAGGAGTGAAAATAGGAAGAGAAAGAGGAGAAAAATAATGAGAAGAAGGTATGAAATCCTCTGTATTTTTCAAGTTTCATTTTCTAGGGTTTTTTATAAACTTGCATGAAGCTTAGAAATATTTGTATAGTTAGATTCTATGAGAAAAATGGAACACGTAGGAAGAAACCGCGAGTGAAACAGTGAAGAAATGAGGGAGAAAAAGGGATTTATCAGAAAGATGTAATTGTAAAATTTTGATTTTCAATGAGTTTTAGAGGCCTAAAATTGTGTTAAGATAGTTTTAAAAATGTTCTAGAACAATTTAGAATTGAAAGAGAGTGCAAAAAACTGCAAGAAAAATGAAAAAATAAAAATTTACAGTGTAGTCCGATCACCGATCGTCGGAGAAGGTGACCGGAACTGCACAAGTCTAGTCGTCGGATTGTCGAGGGGGGAGGAGACTAATCGGGCCACTGTTCGGGTAGGGTCGGGCCTCGGGTCGGGTCGGAAACCTGCCCAAGGCCCAGTGACAACCTGTCACTATTGAAGGGCTGAGGGGGCTTTTGTTTTATTTAAGAAAAAAAGGGTGGGAAGGTGCTGAGGAGAATCGAACCTTGGGTGCGCAAGGGCTGAAAGCCTTATACCCACTAAGGCCACCACTATGCCACAAGGGCACTTGTGTTCAAAGGTGCAACTAATATATATATATATATATATATATATATATATATAATTAAGTAAATTAATTTATTAAATTAATTAATTATTATTTTAAACCCCGGTGTCCAAATTTAGCAAATGAATAATGTAAATTTACTATTTTAGGACCTTCTGAACCCAATGGTGAGGTTCCGTTTCATGAGACGGAGTCCTAAAAAATAAAATACCCGTAGAAATGCCAAAATGACCAAAATGCCCCTGAGTCAAATGTGAGTCAAACGGAACTCCGATTGAACTAAGTAAATAGTGAATTTTTATTATTTCAAACAGTTTTAGGACTCAACGGTGGAATCCAATTTGTGAAAATAGGTCTTGAAAAATAGAGACATGTAAAATGACCGTTTTGCCCTTTTCGGTATAGAAGCCCAAATTGAAAACCGTGAAAGCCTAAACTGACTTTCTTCGATATTCCTGACTCAGTGGTAGAGTCTAAATTAGTAAAAGAGATACTTAGAGTAACGAGGTGTACAATTTGATAAATGACATTAGAACTAATACATATTTATTGATGTATAGGCAAGTCAAAGGGAAAGGAGAAAATTACGGAGTACTAAAGTAGATCACACGAATTTAAGGTAAGTAAACCCCTATCTCTTACACGTGGTCTTCCAAGCCACTATTCTTTCTATTACTGCCAAATTTTGTACTCATGAGCGTACCCACTGTTATTGTTCCACAATCGATATTGTCCTATCTTGTGGATACTTATTGACTGCTATATCATAATTGCTATGTTGTACTTGTGCCTTGAAAGGCCTATTGTTATATGTCCATTGCATGATATTCCTATTCTTTATGCACTTCTTATGGAATATCATGATTTATTATGAAGGCCGGGATTGTGCTCAGTCACAATTTCCATCCGATACTATCTGATTGATAGGACCTAAGGGTCGAGTCCGTGAACGGACATATGGCAATGATGGCGTTTTTATGCATTGAGTTTTGAGAGCATTTTATATGCATTCATGTTAAGGGGGGTATGTTGGGCCCCAAAAGACCTGAGGGTCTATCAAACCCTGAACAGAGTAAATGCATCACTTATGTTTGACTGTTATGTTGACGTTTATTGGATTCATAGGATGTTGTCATTTCCCTATAAATAATTTTATGTTGATAGTTCCCTCATTTATTAGACTTAACTTGTGACCGGTTTATTGTGGCAGTACTCTTATGTTGACTGTTATTATTGAGTTTTTCCATGTTCATAGCTATACCATTACTCATGCTTGCTTATTGTGACTTACTGTTCATTGGCCATTGTGGCAATTTACCCGTTCACTGCAACTGATTTCATGATTGGCTATCATGTTCACCTTATGAGTTCATATTTTTCTATGTTAACCCTAACCGGTGTCGGAGATGGGCTTTTACTTACTGAGCTTTGTTTAGCTCACCCCAACTTACTATATTTTCAAGTGAGAATGCTACAGAACTACAGTAGGAGTCCAAGAGCATAGGGCGACAGTTGAGGAGTATGATAGAATGATGTAGTCTCTCCCATGTACTCACCACCTAAGAGTAGTATTATGTTAAGATTTATGTCGGTTTACATTTTACTGTTGTCAAATAATGTTTTATATTAAGACTTCCGCTGATTTATTGTTTAAGTTTTACATTGTATATTGTTGTCATTGATACAAAAAAAAAAAAAAAAGTAGGGACGGCCACAGAGTCAGGCCCCGCGATACGAGATCCACATAGGATGGGTTTCGGGTCGTGACAATTTCTCTCTCTTGAGTGCATCAAATAACAAACCAGTAACACCACTTGTTAAAAAAAAATTTCTACGAAGAAAGCTGAACCAAAATATCAATCCCAATATTTTTCTTTCAACCCTATATACATAGAGGGAAGTTCATTGTTTTATTTTTTTATCATATATTATAAATTTCATTTGAATAAAAGGCAAACCGATTACATGTGGCTTCCACCATTGCGGGGTAAAAAAAAACGTGAATCTTTTGTATTGTCCGCTTTTGTAAATTTTTATTAAGAGAGTCACATTTCATTATTAGAGCTCTATTTCAAATTTTCTACTGCTCAACTTGTTAGATTATGTAAAAACCCTATTATTAGAATTTTATTCAATATTTATATCTCTAGTATTAAAACACTAATGAATTTTTTTTAAAAGAAAGGATTCATTTAGAATTGTTGCTTTAGAACTCAAATTGTCTCGAACCAACCTTGCTGTTGCTTGTGGGAACTTCATTTCACACAGGGTTCATGTTGTGGTGTCTTAAATACCAGGATCAGACTAGTATAGGAGATATTGAATTGTGGCACAGTTCAAACTTAATCCTATAATTCTACCACAAAGGCTTACCTAGTCAAACTCCAGTCACCTAGTTCATCTAACCGGGACTCACCTAGGTGCTGCATAGCCCAAGTCTGATAGAAGTAAAGACACTTCCCTAGACACCTAAGTTGCCTGAAACCCGCCTCTAAAATCGTAGACAATCCATTGAAAAATAATCACAAGTTGATATATTTTATTCAGAAGGTGGAATAAAAAGAAAAATGAAGGAATTCATTCAATTGCAATAGTTGGGCTAGTTTTTCCCTATGATAATCCTTTTTAGACTCATTCAATTAGACATAAATCTAAGGATCAAAATATCATTTCGATGTATAGTTTCAGTCTGTCCGAAAACGAAAACGTTTCGAAAACATAATGAAAACGGAGAAAAAATTGGAAACATAACTTAAAATTTATTTATTTATACAAATAAGCCTATTTATTGAATATATGTGCATGTTTAAGGCACATACATCATATTCATGATAAATGACACTAATTCATAATAAATGACATAATAGATATATACTATGTAATATCCATAAATTAGATAATTTGACGCAAGTTACATATAAAATAAAAAGTAAAACAAATAGCAATTTAAACCTATTATAATTAGTAACTTAGTATTAAAATAGTTATTTCTCTGCACTTTATTTCTTCTACTACTTTTCTATTATTTTAAAAAAAATAATAGAAATATCTTCTTATAATTTTGAGTCTTAATCCTTAAAAAATAAATGGATATTATTTTTTACTAACTTCTAGAATTATTGTTGATACAAAAGAAATGTTTCCTCTGATTCGGTATGTTTCCATTAGTTTCGGTATGTTTCCGTGGAAACATGTGAATTTCGATATTCCACTAGTATTTCGTTTCGGTTCCCTGAGAAACAGAAACGTTTCGGCTATTTCGATGGAAAAGAAACGAAATTTTGATCCTTGCATAAATCAATATTTACATAGAGAATTTTCCAAGCATAGGAAATAATCTTATCTATTCTTACTTTTCTATATCATTCAATTTGCATCAACAGAATAGACTATCAATAAAAAAGAGGCAAATAATTAAATACCTGAAAGGCTAGATAAGTTGCCATGCACATACAGTTCCCTATCAAGCATAAGACACCAAGGTGCCAGCGTTCAAGCCCAAACTCCAGAAAGTTAGACAACAACCATCCAACAGGCTCTGGTGGACCTTTTGCACTTATTTCACTTTGCGCTGCAAATTCTGATTCCTTGTACCCGAGCAAGGCTGGGCCCCTAAACAGAACCATTAATATGGCACCAGAAACACATAAGACGGGTACCTCCAACCTTTACCTGACCTTCAGTTCTCAACAAATTCACTGTTTCTGTACTGCATTAACAATTCTCAGATATGATATTGAACAAGCAACTGCAAAATATGTGTTGATACACAAAAACGTGTGCACACACAAACAGAGAGTCATATAATTTAGACAAGGTACGTAATCAACCAAACTGACCCCATCATTGCAGCCAATATAAATGTAAAGACCGGAATTGCAGGTTGTATGGCTGCAGCATAAGTTGGATTTGTGTAGTCAAGACCAATAAGAAACAACAGCTGGTTCCCAAAAATCCTATTCCAATTTCAAAATTGGAAAAAAAAAAAAAACATATAGCTTGATGAGTAAGATTTTACCCCCATTGGAACCATTATACAGCAATAAAGTAATTAACAAGCCCACCCTAAAAAAGTTCTAAACTTACCCAGTCAACCCAAGAAAGAAGAATGACATGAGGAAGCGTCTATTCATTGGTAGTCTAACCCTTCTACAAACAGGAAATAAAGACGCTTCAGAATATTGCACTGCATATATTCATATATTAAACAAAAATTTGAAAGAAATATTAAAAAATGAAGGTATCTTTGGCTCCATTTCTACAACCAACTCTATAGAATTTTTTTTACTTCTTGTTGGGAATATTCTAAATCTGCACTTCGGGCATGCTCAACTTAACAAATGTAATTTGAATAGCTAAATTGCTAAATTGATTGAACAATCAATAACAGGGAAACAATGCAATTTTTACAAACTCAGTGGCAAGGAGACAAATAGAACTTCTGTGTGTGTGTGTGTGTTGTGTTTGTTTAAGGAAAATTAGTACATGGCAAACATAATAATAGAGAAACAACACCAGAACAAGTGATACCATTTAAATTGCAGATTCAAGTATGACAAAGTTTGTAACTCTTGGTTTTAGCATCATGTAGTTTCCTTTTGTAAAAACTTTTTTGGTGCTCGGGAAAGAAAAAACGAAAAGATTCTCAACAATCAAATTAAGCTATGAAGGAAGAATTCAGATAAAGGAACTAAGCTTGAAATTGAATTAGTTGTTCAAATCTGAAAGCGTGAAATCCTACAGGGGCTAGAGAAAGCATTCCACAAGTTCCGAGAAATTTCACGCAATTTATTTGGATTAAATTAAATTAACTAGATTTTTTATTGTTATCTCAAAATCCATAAAAATTCGAAATCTAAGCATATATCAGAAAAGAGGAATATATCAACTCATGGGCAAGCAATCAACTAAGAAAGTAAAACTCATTTAAAAAGTAAAAATAAAAACAGAGCAAAATATATCAACTCATGAGCAATCAACGAACCAAGCAAGTACAACAAATTCATTACAAAAGAATACATATATAGGTAGAGAGAGGGGAGAGAACGACTGACTTTTCGCGGACATAGGCGACAGGAGCAAGGATTGAGAGGGCGAGCAGGTCGCGAAAGACGCAGAAGACGAGCTGGTTGATCCCAACGTTGAGAGCGAGTTTGGTGATCACATGGTACCCTCCAAAGAAAAGCTGTACCATCGCCATTGCCGCATGTGCCTTCCATGCTTCTCCTCCAACACCACCTGCTGCAGCCATCATCTCATCCGTTGATGATGATTGTACAACTCCTCTTTCTCTCTCCATATATATATATATATACAATACGGTAGAGAGAGAAGTGAACGATGAAGAGTTGGTTGGCGTTGGGGCTGGAGGTGGAGGTGGGTGATTGGGGGTTGTGCTGTGTGTGTCAATCAACCTTCATTTCCAAGGCAACAAAAATGAAATTCCTGGATTTGGGCAAACGATGGTGAGCTTTTTCTCGAACTGGGTCATCATCATCAACTTGTGAGTGAAGACAAATCTACCCGGTCCTGTGCATAAACGACCGCACAAAACCGAAATTTTTACATATAGAGATTTTTTATTTATTTATCCTGAGACCATGCATTTTTTAACTTATTTTTTAACATATTTTTTTAAAATTATATTTTTAAGATGTAATTTTAATATTAATTTTTAATTATAAAAATTTAAAATTACATATTAAATATACAATTTCAAATAAAAAAGAATTTGAAAGGACTTGTCAAAACCAATAAATATTTAATAATTTTAATGATAATTTTTCAACAAATTTTAAAAATAACATGAATTTAGTAAATAAATAAAAATATGCATGGTCTTGTTAAACCAAATCCAAAAGAAGATGCGATTTCAAAAATAATATAAGTTTGATAAATAAGTAAAAATATGTGTAGGTCTTGTTAAACCAAACCCAAACAACTTGAGTTTGGTAAAAAAATTCAAACAAAACCTGTCTCTTCTCAAATTCATCGTCATTCACATATTCCCATGACCCATCTCTACTGGCCCGACCATTGAATCTGACACCTAAGCCACCCAGTAGTAAATGAAATGATAGAATGATATTTTTGGTTGAGTTTTTAGCCCATATAAATCTAACACGTGCATTTTTAAATTTATTACCCGTATTCAAGCATTTTTTTAAATTACATCTTCAAGATGCAATTTTAAAACTAATTTTTTAATTGAATCGCATCTTGAATAGCCCTTAATCAAGCAACTTGATTGTGTATAAGTATTGATACAAAATCGCATTTTGAATATGAAATTTTAAACTCGCATCTTAAAGATTCGGTTCTATTAATAAATTGCCTTCAAAATCACATCTTGAAGAAAAGATGCAATTTAAAAAAGGAGCAATTAAAATTCAGTCATTTTTTTCTGCAATATTTTGGAATCAGTCAATGGCATATATGAAAGTAGTAAAAAGTTTACTTTTGAGATCAAAATTATAAAAAGATAAAAAAAAAAATAGAAATACATCAATTTATATCTTTCACATTTCATATGACAAAAATACCCTATAAAAAATGAAGCAAATTAACACAAATACGCATAGGTATCCAACCAAAATCACCTTACAATATATGTGCAAGAAACAAAACAACCCTATTTGGTTCATCAAAATCCATTTCCATTGTTGAACTCATTGTTTCCATCATCTCCGATCACAATCCCGTCGATGCACACCGTTCATTCGTCCACCATGGGTTACTCTCGTAAACAGGTAAAGAAGTATTTTTCTCCATCTCTCTGTATCTCGTTGAACCTTTTAGGAGAGTTAGGGTTTATCTTCATGCATTGAACATTAGATTCTAAGCTAAATTTGACTTTGATGTAATTTATAACTTTTTTCTCTCTAGAAGTTCACATTTTTAATTCTCAAACTTTCACCCCTATCATGCATTGGTTGATATTTATTTTACAGTAAGTTCATTTTTAGTTCAAATATGTTTATTTTCGAAACTAAATCTTTTTTTTTTTTTTGAATTTGGTGCAACAATCAAAACGTTTGGGAGTAACTCACTAAAACGTAAGGTGCAACCTTCTACAACATAAGGTTTTTCATAATGTTGTGAACCAAGTCGAATTGTGATGTCCTTTCTGAACCTAGGTGCAACTCTCATAACATTATGGAATAGATTTCAATGACCTTTCTTATTTATATGTTGTTTCCATGTTTTGGGATATTCATGAGCTCCCAAGATTTTTTAATAGATATCATCCCTTAATCAGGAGAAATGAGAAAAATCCAGTATTGAGTAGCACTTTGTGCCCATTAGAAATTTCTTGGCCAAATGACAAGCAGCAATAATAACTCCATTGGGCCCGTGGGCTTCATAAAGATTACATTTGTGATTGTGGGCAAAGTGATGTAATGAAAACATCTTGGACATTTGAGAACCCAAAAGAGAAGATTTATGTGTTGGAAAATAGATAAGGTATGGGTTATTGTAACACCTGACCCGGTTATTGATAATTAAATATTAAGGACTTCAAGAAGCAAAATAATAGTTAAAAAAACTAGATCAAGAAAATAAAAGTTACAAAATAATAAGACCTCGATTTATAAAATCGACACATGAAGAAAATAAATAAATAATACTGAATACATGATATGAAAAATAAAATTAATACAAAAGAAAATAAAATAAAATACAAAAGTTTAACTAAAGGCAATTAAAAAGAAAAGAAAAAAAATAGGTCAAAAGTGATGGCCCAATGTCTTGAACCCAAGACCAATAAAGTGGGAAAGAACTTATAGCAAAAATATTTAACCAACTAGGCTACAACACTTTTGTAATAGATATCCCACTAGATATGTATATAAACCATATAAAAACTCCATGGCTGCATGCTAAAAAACTGAGGTGTCAACACCTCGTTGGACCTTTGCCTCTCCCAATAGGATCTCATGCAACACCTAATCAAATATATATATATATATATATATATATATAATACATGTGGCATTGCGTATAGGGGGGAGAGAGGTCAAAATTGACTTAGACCTTGTGTGGGTGTGTGCGGTTAGAGAGAGAGAGAGAAAGAAGAAGAAAGAGAAGGAGGAGAGGAGATTTGTACCTGCATGCATGGCAACCTGGAGGGAGAAATGGAGACCTATAATCAAACCTAGAAACAGAGAGAGGAAGCTGACTGTGAAGGTAAAAACACCAAACCTAAAATTTTTCTCTCTGAGAAAAATTTTGTGGTTACATGTTGTTTAGTAGTTTTAGGATGCATGCAAGGTTTAGTGGGGTGATGTACCATACTAGGGGGATGAAAAGGACTGACTTTGGAGGCTTAGAACATCAACGACCATGCAAACCCGTCATTGTTGAACCACTAAGAAGATGGGTTTAAATCAATTAATAAGAAACTAGTTTTTGCCACTTGGCGCTTGATCTAGAGGCCACAAGGGTCACAAAACCACTAACACTATATAAAATGGGCTAACGATGAGAGAGAAGAAATCAGAGTTACAGGTTGCGGTTTCAAAAACCAACTTTCACAAATAGACCATAAAGATTGATTTTGTGATCGAGGGATAAATTCCCATTACCCTAGGACCACGACAGACCAAACTAGAGGCAAAAAGGTTCAAAACTGAACCCGTACGATAGAGTTGCAGATTTTAGTATCGAACTCCAAATAGAGAACTTGAGCTCATTTCGAACCCCAAAACCAACGAGGCAACCTTCCTGGAGTCTTAGGAAGCCATAGGAACAAACCGCAGGTCGAAAGGCTACTTAGAACGTCACTGAAATAGAGATTTAAGATCTTTAAAATTAGGGCAACAGTGACTGGGTGATTGGGGAAGAAGATGGACAGTGTCGGGCTGGTGTCGGGTTTCGAGTTCGGGTCAGAACCCACCCAGCCTGTAGAAATGAGTAAGTGGGACAGGCGTCGTTTAAGGCTTTAGCTTTTAATTTAAAAAGGGGATTGGGTCTGTTTGGCTATACGAATAGGACCCTAATCTAATAAACCTACACGACCTGGGGATATCCTATCCTTGTTTTACACCTTGTTCGCTGTTTGGCCAACATAAAATCAGAAAAATAAAGGGGAGCCACAACTTCCCAGGTTCGAAACAGAAACCTCTCATGTACTAAAGAACCTAAATGCCAAGGCGTGTGCCATTGTGCCACCATGGCACTTCTGACAAAAATTGAATAATATAAATATATATTATTAAATAAAATAATTAAATTATGGTAAAATGTTTCGTTACCCAAATAAAATAAAAGGATTAGTGTATTTTGACTTTTTTCCGATGTTCTGGACCCAATGACGAGGTCTGTTTTATGAGACAAAATCTCAAAAATTAAGACACATAAAATGTAAAATTATCATATTACCCTTAATGATGCACAAAGCCAACTAGGAAGTCCGAGATGATCTAAATTTACTTTCTTCAACGTTCCGGACCCAACAATGAGGTCTATATTACCATAATAAGTACTAAAAAATAAGACACGTAAAATGCAATTTTATTAAATTACTCCTAAGAGTCCGACTTGACTACGAATAGTCCGATTTAAATGAAATAAGGCCTATCCTAGGAAATTAGGATCCACCTGGTCTAAGAGTAAATTAAGAACACCAAATAGTTGGTGATTTAAGTTAAATATAGAATTAATTAGATTCTTCATAAATTGTTCTTAGGAACTACAAGAGAAAGGAAAAGGCACACTAGTAGCACCAACCACGAGAATCGAGGAGAAGTAATCCTATAATTTGAGGTGGAGATTTTAACTCCATGGTCCCTGAAGTGTTTTAAGTTTAAAATTCCTGTATTTACATGACTCGTGTTTAAATGTGCTATTTGTTCCCATTTTTAAATATTATCTTGACATGCAAGTGAGCTTATTTAATTGCTAACTAGTTTGTAAGATTCGTACCGCAGCATGTCTATTTTAAATTCAAAATTGTATTAAATGCCTTTCCAAAAGTAAATGTTTTTTCATTCTAGTCATGTTTTAAATATTACTGAACGATGTGATTAAGTATTCTTAAGGTTATATCTTAAATGTTCTTGAATTTTATGTTCCAAGTATTTTGAATGGCTCTGTTAAAATACTCATGAAAGTTCTGTTAAATGCTCTTGAAAGAATACCTATTTGAAAAGCTATGTTTAAATGCTTTTGAAAAGCATCTATTTGAAAAGCTATGTTTAAATGTTCTTGAAAAGTATCTATTTGATAAGTTATGTCTTAAATGCTATTGAAAAGCATCTACTTGGGAAAGTTAATGTTTAAATGCTCTTGAATAACATCTATTTGTAAAGAAATATTTCAAATGCTTCCTGTTTGCTAACTGGTAATGCAAGATAATTGTACTATAAGCACCACGAGCTCATAAGGCCCTATGTGACTGACATACGAGAAAACAAAATGCCCGGTAGCAGGTTTATCGCCCAGGCATGATATATCTTCACTGAGAAGTTAAGCTAGGAGTCTAGGTTCGAAACTGAATTCCACTAAAATAAAAGTGAAAAGATGCTTACGTCCAGAAATGGCAGAAGGTTTATCCCCCATTTTTCTAAACATGATTTACATGTTCTGATTTCATGATCAAAGGACTTAGGTTTTCATAATTAATGGTAGAAGGTTTCCGAACCCCTTTTCATGATTGTCCCGCTTTTAAAATGATAAAGGGTCATACCCTCCTGCTTACAAGAAAATGATTTTTATCCTCTTGTTCACAAGAAAAAAGATTTTATCATCTTGTTAACAAGAAAATGATTTAAATTCCCTTGGCCACCAAATGGCCATCATGTACATGTTTACAAGATTTCTGTTGTATATTAAAATGCTTGACTCGAATGCTTTAAATAGTTTCATTTTACAAGTTTTTGAAGATTCATGTATCCTATATTTGATGAAATAAGTGCCTAGCCTGAAATGCCTTGAATGTTTCATACTATCTATTTTAATATTTCTGTATTTGTATCTGAAATGTATGAGCAATTAGTAATGAACTATTTTATAAAATCCTATTGTACCTAACCCACTACCTAGTTGGAAACTCATGACAAGGCACTGGAATTACGCACTGAGTTTTTCATAAAGCTCACATGGAATTGTTACCCATGACTCTTTCTGGTAATGAAGATGATTGGGAGCCTTGCCTCTACTAAGGAAGGGCGTCAGAAGCTCCACACTTTAAATTAACATTTTTGAGAATGACATGACCAATAGTTAGTCAATCTTTTCGTAGCATTCTATTTTGGAAAAATTATGTATTTAAGTCCCTAAGGATAATGACCATGTAATATGTGTAATATGTTTACCTTTTAAAATTTAGCAAGCTTTGTATGTCTGTAAACTGTATTGTTCTGTGACTGGCAGTTCTAGGCAGACGTGCAGAAAAAAAAAGATTTTCACACTTTCGCGAAATATATTCAAGGTCGCACTAGTTGTCTGGCACCACTGCTTCTGGTCCACCCTGCTGGCCCCCTAGGCCGAAGGGTGGCGGATCGAGTCTCCGTAATCCACATAAGGCTGAGTCGAGGGTCATGACAGAGTTAGTATTAGAGCTTTAGGGTTGGCTTAAAAGGAATCAAGTGACACTAACAGAGTTAGTAACAGAACCATAAGTTTAGGTAAGTCCTAGGCTGCCTAAAAAAAATAAAAATTAGCAAATGACCTACTTAAGGGAAACCTAAGAAAATTGTATCGTTCTAATGTGAAGGCAGGGTATGAGACACACAATAGAGTAAGTAAATGTCCTGATATGAAGGCGGGGTATGGGATCCCTCACTAGAGTAAGTATATGTCCTGATATGAAGGTGGGGATATGGGACCCGCAATAGAGTAAGTATATGTCCTTGATGTGAAGGTGGGGTATGGGATTCGCAATAGAGTAAGTATATGTCCTAATATGAAAGCAGGGTATAGGCACCCACAATAGAGTAAAAGTGTTAAAATCTGAAGAATAGAAGTAAGTGTGAGCTACAGAACTCACTAATAGAATTAGAAAATGATTAATAAAAGTCTTAGAACTTAAATTATAGGGTAAATAAATATAACCTTATATGTTATAGCATATGAAGATAAACTAACAAAATGTTTACCTTTCGTAACAATGACGATGGTGAACACTCGAAGGAACGCAAGTAACCCTGATGAGCTGGCTAGATAGGGTCGTGCAGATCCTGAAAACAATGGCCCGAACCATGAACAGTGTTCAAGCCCAGAGTGGGGCTCGATAGAAGGCGCCAAATCCCTAGGCACCTCGAGACCTAGGGATAACCTAGCTGAAGCAAAAAACTACTGCGACACACAAGACTGTTCCAGAGCTTCTAAACCTCCTAGGTTTGATGGGCTCGCAACAACAATCGACTGCCGAGGTGTGGATCCTGGAGATGGAACGCATCTTCACAGTTCTGCCCTTGTACGGAGGAGCAAAAGTTCTCATTTCCTACCTTCATTTTTAAAGATATAGCAGTATTGTTGGTGGCTTTTAGAGAAGGAAAGAGAACCTTCGATGACCTAGGGCATGATTCTTGGAGATATTTTATGACAAGTACTTCCCACAGTCAACTAGGAACCAGAAGATAGTGGAGTTCGCAACCCTCACCTAAGGGAACATGATTGTTAAGGAATATGAGGCCAAGTTCATAGAACTGGCTCACTTCTCACCCCACACCATTGCTACTGAGGACCTGAAGGCTAGGAAGTTTGAAAATGGCCTAAAGGACAGTTTTAAGTACAGAATTGAACCTTTCGAGCTTCCGACCTACAATGGAGTGGTGAACTGTGCTAAAATCTTTGAGAGGGCCGGGAATGCACTAGCCTAAAAGAAGGATAAAAAGAAGACTAGGACCGCTTCTTAGCTAATGAAGAGGACTAAGGTTGGGGCCAAGAGTGAAAACTATGTGAATGAGGGGGGTAACACCAGCCAGAAGACTTCAGATACCCCACTGTGCCCTACTTGTCAAAGACGTCACTTTGCACCCTATCGGTAACTCACTGGGGCCTGTTACAAGTGTGGGCAAGTCAGGCATCTCATAAAGGATTGCCCAAAATGGAACCAAGCCACCCAAGAACCCACTGTAGTAGCTTCTTCAAGCGGCACCTAAAACCTTAAGCCCCAACAGCCGAGAAACCGAGAGGAAACAAAGAACCCTTGAGGTATGGTCGAGTATTCAATCTCTTATCTGAGGCTGCACAGACCCCTATTGGTCAGCTAGGTGCCCTGTCCAATACTTAATTACTTTCTGATTTATATGCCTTCATCATTTAACTTGACTTTTAAGACCATTATGATATGTAGTAACAATTAAACGTATTAGGTATGACCAAGGGTAAACAAGTAAGATGTAATCACAATAATAAGATGTAATTATGATAATGACTGTTAAGATGTCGAGATAAGTCACGAGTAAGACACACTAAATGTCTTAGATACCGATAACGAGAAAGAAAAAGGGGTAGAGTCTTTTACCGACTAAAGACCCTTAAGTTTTGAGGACAAAACTCTTTTAAAGAGGAGATAATGTAACACCCGACCCAGTTATTAATAATTAAGTCGCTAATTAAATATTAAAGACTTTAAAAAGCAAAACAATAGTTAAGAAAAACTAGATCAAGAAAATAAAAGATATAAAATAATAAGACATCGATTTATGAAATTGACACATGAAGAAAATAAATAAATAATATGAGTACATGAGATGAAAAATAAAATTAATACAAAAAGAAAAAAATAATAAAATAAAATACAAAAGCCTAACTAAAGGCAAATAAAAAGAAAAGAAGAAAAATAAGCCAAAAGTGATGGCCCAAGGTCTTAAACCCAAGACCAATAAAATGGGAAACAACTTGTACCAAAAAATTTAATCAACTATGCTACAACACTTTTGTGTTATATATCTCACTAGATATGTATATAAACCATATAAAAACTGCATGGTTGCATGCTAAAAAACTGAGGTGTCAACATCTCATTGGACCTTTGCCTCTCCCACTAGGATATGCAACACCTAAGCAAATATATATATATATATATATATATATATGTTGCATGTGACATTGCATAAGAGGGAGAAGTCAGAATTGACTTAGACCTTATGTGGGTATGTGCGGCTAGAGAGAGAGATAGAGAGAAGAAGAAGAAGAAGAAGAAGAAGAAGAAGAAAGAGAACGAGGAGAAGAGATCTGTACCTATATGCATGGCAACCTGAAGGGAGAAATGGAGACCTAGAATCAATCCTAAAAACAGAGAGAGGAAGCTCAATGTGAAGGTAAAAACACCAAACCTAAACTTCTCTTCTATAAGAAAAATATTGTGATTACATGTTGTTTATAGTTTTGGGATGCATGCAAGGTTTAGTGGCTGATTTACCATACTAGGGGATGAAAAGGACTGACCTAGGAGGCTTAGAACACGAAGGACCATGCAAACCTGTTCATTGTTGAACCACCAAGAAGGTGGGTCTGAATCAACTAATAAAAAATTGATTTTCGCCACTTGGGGATTGATCTAGGGGCCACAAGTGTCACTAAAACCACTGACACTATATAAAATGGGCTAACGATGAGAAAGAAGAACCTAAGTTGCAAGTTGCGGTTTCAAAAACCAACTCTCACAAATCAAACACAAAGATTGAATTTTGTGATCAGGGGATGAACTCCCATTACCCTAGGACCACGACAGACCAAACTAGAGGCAAAAAGGTTCAAAAATGAACCTGTATCGATGGAGTTGCAGGTTTGACTATCGAACTCCAAATAGAGAACTTGAGCTCATTTCGAACCCCAAAACCAATGAAGAAACCTTCCTTGGAGTCTTAGATCTTTGAAATTAGGGCAACAATGACTAAGTGATTGGGGAAGAAGATGAACAGTTTTGGGTCGGGTTTCGAGCTCGAATCAGAACTTGCCCAGCCAGTAGAAATGGGTAAGTGGGACGACGTTATTTAGGGCTTTAGGTTTCAATTTAAAAAGGGGATTGGGTCTATTTGGCTATACGAATAGGACCCTAATCTAAGAAACCTACACGGCTTGGGAATATCCTATCCCTGTTTTACGCCTTGTTCGCTGTTTGGCCAACGTAAAATCAAAAAAATAAAGGGGAGCCACACTTCCCTAGGTTCGAAACAGAGACCTCTCATGTACTGAAGAACTTAAATGCCAAGCATGTGCTATTGTGCCACCATGGCACTTGTGATATAAATTGAATAATATATATATATATATATTATTAAATAAAATAATTAATTTAATTTAATTATGGTAAAATGTTCCGTTACAAAAATAAAATAAAACGGTAGTGTATTTTGAATTTTTTTGATATTCTGGACCCAACGACGAGGTCTGTTTTACGAGACAAAATTCTAAAAATTAAGACATAAAATGTAAAATTATCATTTTACCCTTAAATATGCCCAAAGTCAAATAAAAGTCTGAGAGGGTCTAAATTTACTTTCTTCGACGTTTCGGACCCAACGATAAGGTCCATATTATCAAAGTAAGTATTGAAAAATAAGACACATAAAAATACAAGTTTATTAAATTACTCCTAAGAGTTTGACTTGACTGCGAATAATTTGATTTTAAAGAAATAAGGCATGTCCTAGGAAATTAGGATTCGCCTGGTCTAAGAGTAAATTAAGAACCAAATAGGTGGTGATTTAAGTTAAATGTGGAATTAATTAGATTCTTCATAAATTGTTCTTAGGAACTACAAGAGAAAGGGAAAGGCACACCAGTAGTGCCAACCTAGAGAATCAAAGGTGAGTAATCTTGTACTTTGAAGTGGAGCTTTTAACTCCATTGTCCTTGATGTGTTTTAAGTTTAAAATTCTTGTATTTACGTGACCCGTGTTTCAAATGTGCTATTTATTTCCATTTTTAAATACTATCTTGACATGCAAGTGAGCCTGTTTAAATGCTGACTGTTTGTAAGATTTGTATCACATCATGTCTATTTTAAATTCAAAATTGTATTAAATGCCTTTCTAAAAGTAAATGTTTTTCATTCTAGTCATGTTTTAAATATTACTGAACGATGTGATTAAGTATTCTGAAGGTTATGTCTTAAATGTTCTTGAATTTTATGTTCCAAGTATTTTGAAGGCTCTGTTAAAATACTCACGAAAGTTCTGTTAAATGCTCTTGAAAAGCACCTATTTGAAAGGATATGTTTAAATGCTCTTGAAAGGCATCTATTTGAAAAGCTATGTTTAAATGCTCTTGAAAAGCATCTATTTGATAAGTTATGTCTTAAATGCTATTGAAAAGCATCTACTTAGGAAGTTATGTTTAAATGCTCTTGAATAACATCTATTTGTAAAGAAATATTTCAAATGATTCCTCATTTGCGAACTTGTAATGCAAGATAATTGTGCATAAGCACCACGAGCTCGTGAGGCCCAATGGGACTCACATATGAGAAAACAAAATGTTTGGTAGCAGGTTTATCTCCCAGGCATGAGATATATCCATGAAAAGTTAAGTTGGGAGTCTGGTTCAAAACGAATTCCATTAAAA
This sequence comes from Nyssa sinensis, assembly GCA_008638375.1. Taxonomy (NCBI): domain Eukaryota; kingdom Viridiplantae; phylum Streptophyta; class Magnoliopsida; order Cornales; family Nyssaceae; genus Nyssa; species Nyssa sinensis. Next base: position 34,897,378 of record CM018038.1, read on the forward strand.
TAAAAGTGAAAAGATGTTACGTCCAGAAATGGCAAAAGGTTTATCCCCCATTTTTCTAAACGTGATTTACATGTTCTGATTTCATGATCAAAAGACTTATGTTTTCATAATTAATGGTAGAAGGTTTCCGAACCTCCATTACATGAAAAGGGTTTTTAAAATGGCCCCGCTTTTAAAATGATAAAGGGTCATACCCTCCTGTTTACAAGAAAATGATTTTTATCCTCCTGTTTATAGGAAAAAGGATTTTTATCCTCCTGTTCACAAGAAAAAATGATTTTATCATCTTGTTAACAAGTAAAGGATTTAAATTCCCTTGGCCACCAAATGGCTATCCTGTACATGTTTACAAGATTTCTGCTGCATATTAAAATGCTTTACTTGAATGCTTTAAATGCTTTGTGTTACAAGTTTTTGAAGATTCTTGTATCTAGTATTTGATGAAATAAGTGCCTAGTTTGAATGCCTTGAATGTTTCATGCTATCTATTTTAAGATTCCTATAATATATATCTGAAATGTACGAGTAATTAGTAGTGACTATTTTATAAAATCTATTGTACCTAACCCACTACCAGTTGGAAACCAATGACAAGGCACTGGAATTACTAACAAGCTTTTCATAAAGCTCACATGAAATTGTTACCCATGACTCTTTTAGGTAACGAAGATGATTGAAAGCCTTGCCCGTACTAAGGAAGGGCATCGAAAGCTTCACACTTTAAATTAGCATTTTTGAGAATGAAATGACCAATAGTTGGTTAATCTTTTCGTAGTATTCTATTTTAGACAAATTATGGATTTAAGTCCCTAAGGACAATGACCATGTAATATGTGTAATATGTTTAACTTTTAAAATTTAGCAAGCTCTGTATGTCTGTAAACTGTATCGTTCTGTGAGTGGCAATTCCGGGCGGACGTGTGGAGAGAAAAAAATATATATTTTCATGCTTTCGCAAAATATATTTAAGGCCGCACTGTCGTCCGACACAATTGCTTCTAGTCTACCCGCCGGCCCCCAGGCCGAAGGGTGGCGGTCGCATCTCCGTAATCCCCATAGGCCGAGTCGCGGGTCGTAACCATTGTAATTGATAATCATAGTATTTTGATTTCTTATTTTATAATTTTAAATCTTATGATTGATTAGTCTTACTTATCTTTTGAAATAATTTTAAGATGCCGATGGCTGTCGTTTGTTTGTCTAGTATGACTTTATAATATGGGAGTGTGGGAAGCAGGTTATCACCAACTTAAGGCAAAAGGTCCAGAAACTAGAGAATGAGGTAAGGAATAACATAGTTAGAGAGAGCTAGCAAACAATAGAGATAGAGAGCTTGAAGACCATTGCTGAGAAAAGAGTAAAGAATATTGCTAAGTTGAAAGAAAATTTTGGAAAGTGTTAAAAGAAAATGACACTTTATTGGTACTATACAATTTTCTCTTAGATGATTATCGGACTAGCAAACGCTATTTTTTTTTTTTTGCATTCTCTTCGAATTGAGATAAAGAGTAATTTAATATACTTGGCATAGCCTCTGTATTGCAAATATTAGATCTTAAGAAAAAATCTTTTTTAATATCTTCTTTTTGTAATAGTGTTTTATAATAATATTAAGACTTTAGTTTGTAAAGAATGCTTAAGTCTCTTGTTACCTAGATATTTACCCTAAAGGTGGGTGAATAAGATATTTATAAATATTGATTTCTTTTTGGATCTTCAAAAATTAAAGCTGTAAATGCACAATAGATAAACAATAGAAAAAGAGAGCGAGTGCAAGCAGAGCAGTTTTACGAGGTTTAGAAAATTTCCTACATTCTCGACTCAAGTATCCCCACTTGAGTTTTTCCACTATTGTGACCTCTTTGCAAGTGGAGACCAAACCTTTACAAAGCGAAAACCGCTGCCCTCTTATCTTAGTAAAATATGCCATTTTGCTCATCGGGTAGCACCTACCCACAACTCTCACCGCAATGAGATGATACAAAGATGTTTACCAAATAACACTCTCTTCTTGAGTAGTTTTGATGTAATAAGATACTCACTTCTCTATAGATAGATCAAGAGTAATCTCTGAGTATTTAAGATGGGTATAACTTTCAAATCAAGATCTAAAGTCAATAACAAAGATGTGAAAGTGCAAGCATATAAGTGATACCTTAGAAAGCCCTAGAGAACCTCTATTTATAGTCCCTTTAAAACATATGTTAGTTACTTTTCTAAAAGAGTCAGTTTCCCCCCTTTTCTTTTGGTCTATTTAAAATTTGTATTTGCGATTGCCAAATCGATTGAATCATCAACCAATCGACTTCAATGAGGAATGGTCGACTGATTAAGTCAACTGATTAGTTCAGAGGGTTTGAGGTTCATTTGGTTAAGAACAATCAATCGACTAGGTTCTATGGATCAGTCAACTAGTTTTATTTGTACACTGTTTTGCCTTTGAGAAATAATCGACTGATATTTCTTTTAGGTCAACTAATTTGGACAATATGCTCAGGCAATTTATCAACTAGTCACTCAGTCGGTTGGTTCTGTAAATTAGTCGACTGGTTCTGTAAATTAGTTGACTAGTTTTTTTTGTACATTGATTTTTCCTTTAAAAGGCAGTCGATTAATTCTCCTTCGAGGTCGACTAGTTTGGACAGTAAGTCTTTAGGCTATTTTGTAAAACATCACTCAGTCGACTAGTTCTATAGGATCAATCGACTGGTTTGATCAGTGTAAGCTAATAAGCTTTAAGAATCAGTCGATCGGTTTCATGAACTGGTCGAACTAGTTTAGTCAGTGAGTGTCTTCTAGCTTATTTTTCTTAGTGTACTTTTATCAAAAACTTTTGATCTTTCAAAACTCAAGTTATAGCAATGTTTTGTTTTGAAAAATAATTGGAGATTAGTTCTTAGATGATCATTTTAAATAGTAAGAGCTTACGACCAATGATCAATCTAATCCTACAGTCACTCAAAACCCAAAACCCAAAATAAAGAAAATGAAAGTCATCACTTGAATCCTTGGGTTTGAGTGTGTCCAATTTCTTGAATCATCATGATATCATTCCACTTGTTTTGATCTTTGCTTTGGAGTATAATCTTCACTGGAATCTTTTAGTTTGATGGATTTTGTCATTTCTTGGTCAACAATCTTATTTGACCTAGATGACCTATTTGCATTGTCACTTGGATAAAACACTAGTCCATTGGATAATGTTTTGTGATCATCAAAATTACTAAGATGCCCTTGGCTGAAAAACCTTTAGGGTTAATAATCTCCCCATTTTGTATGATGACAAAACAATGTCTTTTGCAAATAGTGAATAAATAACGCAAATGAACAAAGAGTAAAAACTATTAAATATAAGCTCCCCCAATCATTTTGTAATTTTGAATTCATGCCATAAGTAAATAAATCATTTTAATTTGACATTCTTTCCTATCTTCTCCTATCAATATGAAGTTTTGAAATTTAGGATATCAACTTTCATGCTTTGTTTATGCATTTGAATATCATTATCAATAACAAAGATTGCACATAACACATGAGAAGGATATAACAAAATATGTTTTTCTATTCATGTATGATATTTTTCAATAGTAAGCATGAATTATAAGTATTAAACAATGAAAAGAAAAACAATTAGAAGAAGTATTTTGAATCAAAAACAAAAAAAAAAATCTTACTCTTTTCTATTTCTATTTCTTTTCTTTCTTCTTCTACCTATTTCTGCTATTCTTCTCCCTCTTTGTCATCTTAAAAAATGACTCAAGGCTGTCTGGGAGGAGGCATAGTGCCTAAGGATTTGCTTGAAGAGGGTCCTTGACCTCGAGTACCTCCATCTTGGTTTCTTTGTGCTTTTTCTCATTATGTTCATAAAAAGAGTCTACCCAAAGTTTGAGAGTGTTGACATCATTCTTTATAGCCTCTATCCTTTTTGTGAGGCCGAATAGGTTTTTGGAGAGATTTGAATTCAATGGTTCGAATTTAGGTTCGGACGGTTGGAGTCCATTTCCCTAAGGAAAGTGAGGATGCATAAAGAGTTTGTGATTGGGATCGGAGGAAGATGAGAGGTGGTTTGTGGAGTGGGGTGAGTGAAAGAGAGAGTCTCTTGGATTTGCTCGGGATTGAGAGAGATGGGATGGTCAAGAACCCATGAAGAAGCATTGAAACCCTTGGGCATTTCAAAATAGGCGTAAAATAGTTGAACGAGTGAATATTGGAGCAATAAAGAAACTTGGTCCAACTAAGGTAATCAAAGTAAGTACTTTTGAGAATGGATTCAGAGTAAAAAAATGGGGTGCTAATGGTTTTACCATACTCTATGTGTCGATGCTTGATGTCATCGTTGAACTTTTGTTTGATATTAGTGTTGAGGAAAACTTGGGTGTCATGACGAGATTTTGTTCGGTGTTCGGTGTCGAAATCCTCTCTAGGGCATTTTCCTAGGGATTTGGAAGTTGGGTTTTTGGTTTTGGGAGCCATGGAAGAGAGATAGAGAAGTTTGGGGAAGAACTTGGACAGATTAAGAGGTTTGAGAGAGAGAGAGAGAGAGAGAGAGAGTCGAAGAGTCTCAAGAGTGAATGTTTGAAATGTTTTGAAAACCACTTAGTATTTATAGATTCGACCAAATCAGTCGAATGGTTTTCATCATTAGTCGATTGGTTTTGCCCTAGTTTTGGGTAGTGGACTAGTAGGTCGACTGTTTTAACTAGTACTTAAAAACTCTAATGCAGAAGAATACCACTAGGGTATCACTCAAGGTCCCAAAGTGTGAATTTTACCTAGAAAGAGAGGGGGGAAGGGTTGAATAGGTTGGTTATAGAATAAAGTTTTCTCTAATGTTAATTTCAATTATTGTCTACAACAATAGTGCCACAAAAACAAAATCACTCAACATGATTAATCCAACATGTATGCCCATCCACTAATGTAATAGCTAAGAAATATTCAAAAACACAATCCTATCAACACAACCTTATTGATCATCAGTTCAATTTAATATTCAATTAATTAATTCAATGAAAAATTCGACTAAGTGATCAATTGTTAATCCAACTCAACTTACAATTCCAATTGCTCAATTATGAAATTCATGAAAACTTAATATCAATATCAATATTCTAGCGGAAGCATTCGTGCAAAGCTAATTAGTAAATTGGAAGAGATGAAATAATTGAGAGATTTGCAAACCGATTGATGACGGAGAAACCTACCAATCACAAAAATCCTTGGAGTAAAACTCCAGAGTCAGGGCCAATGCTCAAGGAATACTTCCACTATGATGAAAATTTACTTATAATGTATCTATGAACAAACTTAGTACCTTAAGCTCCAGTTCTACCTTGATGATGTCTTCAATTTCCTCTTGAATCCTCAAACTCCATATAGCCCGGAATCCTCATACAACCAAAATGCTCTATGGTCTCGAAATACTCCGATCAAGCCACTCCACAATTGCAAATCCTCACAACCTCAGTGTCCACCGATTGCTCAACGCCGAATCCTCAAAGCTTGAACTCCATGCTTCATCAGTGGTGACATTGACATGAACAAGAGGCTCTTAGATTTGATTTGGATCTAGCGGATGATCTAAATCAATCAATCAATGAGAGTAGAGAAATGTATGAATGACATTTATGATTAATCTCTCATGAAAGCTTTTTGATCTCTCAACAATTTAGCTCTCACAATTGAAACTCTCTCACTCTGTTTTTCACTACTCTCAACTGAATTTTTGTGTATTTTCGAAATGAACTTGTTCAATCCAAGATGAGCTTGAAAACATATTATAAATCTATTTTCCGTACAGAGTTCGTTTGAATGAACCATCATTCATTCGAACCGGGCACTCATTCGTTTGAATGAATAAGGAACGAATATCAAATAAGCACAATTATGTGGTTGTAGCTCTTCGTTTGATACAAGAACTTCGAACGAATGAAAACAAATGAAAATGAACTTTTTGTAGTTCGTTCGAACGAGCAATAAAGAGTTGCTTCATTCTAGCTTGACTTGTAAATAGAATTTTTCCTTTAGGTTTTTAAAGATGCATTTTGGGACAAAAGTTTTTTTCACAATCACAATGTCTAACACACACATGATGTTATGATAATAACTATATGTAATTCATGTAATGTGTGAGTATGTGAGATCCAAATCAAATACAAAAGACCAATATACCCTTCGTGGACCAAGTCGACCAATAGTCCGTATATTAATTGTTCCTAGTAGGTATCTAAAGATTCTTTTTACATGCTCTTAGATGTGATTCCTTAGGAAAATATTGAATTCTTGCACACAAGCATACACTAAACATATTGTCTAGTCTACTTGCTGTGAGATACAAGAGACTTCCAATCATTCCTTTATATTTTTTAATATCAACATCATTTTCTTTATCTTTTTTCTCAAGTTTAGTATTAGAACTCATGGGAGTACTTAAGGGTTTTGTTTCTTCTATTCCAAATATTTTAAGAATTTTTTTAACATACTTAGATTGATTGATAAATGTTCATTCTTCAAATTGTTTTATTTGTAATCCTAAGAATAAATTTAATTCTCCCATCATGCTCATTTCAAATTCACCTTGTATGCACTTGGCAAAGTCCTTGCATAAATCTTCATTTGTTGAGCCAAATATAATGTCATCCATATATATTTGCACAATGAGCATTTCTTTCCCTTTTTTTTAATAAACAAAGTGGTATCTATTTTTCCTCTAGTGAATTCATTTTCAGTGAGGAAATTACTAAATCTTTTATACCAAATTCTAGGAGCTTCCTTCAAACCAAATGTTAGACCCCAAGCCCATAGGGCTGGACTAAGAGGTCACTGGGACTCCGAAACGAAGGTAATAAGACTAATCATCCTAGTCAAGTGTATGACATATGGGTCATTTTTTTCTTTAATTGATTTCGTTAATTAGTTTCGGTTCATTCTCTTGATTAGACTTTGTTCAAGTTCCGTAATGAGATTTTTCAAATTAAATTACTTTCAAGATAGACTATAGTAAATGTGACTTGGATTTAAATTAAATGTTTACTGATGCTCAAATTATACAATGCCTATTATTGCAAAACTATTTGAGTTGGGTACAAATACCCTTACAATTTTAAAAAATGGATGATACATAGATTGAATTTCTAACAAAACTATGTGTTCAATCCTCTGCTGCTGCTCTAACAGCTGATGTCCAAGTTCAATATACCTGCCATTCCCATAAACAGCAAGGGTGAGCAATAACACTCAGTAGGGCTTCTCAAAATCCCACACAAGTAAAAAAGGATGTAAGAGTTAATGCAATCCGAAGAGAACAACCCTAATGTCTAGTATGCATCATAAGCACACAATAACATCATCTATTCAATCACAGGCTTGGATATAATAATCAAGAATTATGGCACCACTCCATGTGGTGTAATAACACTAATCTGAACAGTTAGTATATAATACAATTAGAAGAAATGAGTGGTAAACAAACTCCACGATGCACCTACATTTCTATTCAAAACTACAAGGACAATATATCTAATAGTAGTATAAAAGATCAACGAGGTGTATTCTCCACACAATCCATTTAAAACTATATGAACAATATCATTCGATAGTAATACAACCAACACGAGTCATTAGTAAGATAAATCAACAAGGTGTGATCACCATATAGTACAAGTACACACCAATACAATCCATAACACAATAAGTCAATTGTCATCCACTGCATTTGCCTATACAATTAATGTAAGCACTCAATGCTTAATGCATAAACACTTTCATGAATGCAGTATGATATGTGTCACGACCTCGAAATTCCACCATTACGCTGGATTAGGGGTCGGTGACCGACACTATCACTCAGGACAGGCCGTATAGAATCAAATGAATTGCACAAGAGTGATATAATTCTTTTTTTTTTTTTATATTCAATGTGGAAGCTACACATATGCAATTCATTCGATAACCTTCTCCACATCAATCAATTATAAAGTCCTACTCAAAACAAGATCATTATCACCACTGTTCATCATGGGTAATCACATTCATATGCATATCACAAAGACATCCCTCAAGTACAAAAACATGAATCTCCTAAGGGTTCCATCTAGTCATCATATCCAAAATACACATTATATGATTACCTAAAATAATTCACATCATGTCCATCCAAAAATCCTGGTGCAAAAAAGTCATTACATTCATGCCTTCAGCTGTTCTTCGAGGACTTACTACTTCCTTGCTAACTTAATCACTTGAAATATGGTGGATAAATCCGTATGAGTTTCACTAAGCTCGTGAGTAATTCCTGCATTCCTGTAACAGGTTTTGCAAGATAGATTTTTGTACAAAATACCACTGGGCATCGAGTTTTCAAACAGATAGCATATACATAAGGATAACTTAAAACATGCTTTCAAACGAATCACATATAAAACACAATGGAAGCATTTCTAAAACACGTTATTTTCTAATAACATAGCTTGAATATTAAATCACAAGGCAGATAGTGAAGAGTTGTTCACAAAATGTGTAATAGCAAATGAAATTCTTAAAACATGATTCAAATTACGGAACAGATAACATGATAACAGATAAAAGATACATATGAAAGGATACTTTTAAAATTTGATTCGAACAATGGATAGCAGACACATAATATACACATCGAAGATTCACATAATGAGTCAGAGCACTACGTGGGTAAGTCCCATAAGAGTCGGAGCACCACGTAGGTAAGTCTTATACACATAGTCTACAACGAGTCAAAACTTCATGTGGGTAAGCCTCAAAATGAATCGGAGTGCCATGTGGGTAAGTCTCAAAAAAGTCGGAGCGCCACATGGGTAAGTCTTGGTGTGTCGGAGCTCCACATGGGTAAATCTCATGTAAACACAGGAATTGAGTCAGAGCAACATATTGGTAAGTCTCATAATGAGTCGGAGCATCATGTGGGTAGGTCTCAAAAGAGTCGGAGTGCCACATGGGTAAGTCTTAAGAGTTGGAGCGATACATGGGTAAGCCTCAGAATAGACACATGATCAGATTTAAAACACTTACGTTTCAGGTTTCATAATCAAAACGAGATCACGTAAATCATAATTCTCAGATATTTCACAAAGTACAGATAAACATTTGAGCAGATATAAAACATTTAGGCATTTTTCAAGTAGAAGATAAAACCACTGATTTAGGGTACAATGTTACTCACAAAAATAATTTAACAAATATTTGAACGGATGTAGAAATTCATGAGGTAGATATTTAGAAGCAGGATGTAAAATCCACTGAATTCAGGATATCGAATTACTCACCTCAAACCTTTAGTCAGCTATGCTAACTCCTTTTCCTTTTTCTATAGTGCCTAGATCATAAGTCAAACATACATAACCATACATTAGGAATGTAATCGAGGCCTTTCTATTAGCTACTGATTATTTTATAGCCTTAGACTTAAAGTTGTGTCCTGCCTTCTTTTTCTAACTTCATTTAATAGTTAACAATTGCTCGGGACGTAGTGGGTATTTTCTCATTTGTCGTTTTATATTTTTCAGAGTTTATTTAGGCTTAATGGACCTCGTCATTGAGTCCTGGAATGCCGAAGAAAGTTAATTTAAGGCTTTTATGGACTTTCATCTGGCTTTGGACATTACTAAAGGCAAAATGGTAATTTTGCATTTCACATGCCAAATTTTCTGGAGTCCCAGTCGCGAAAAAGGACCCCACCATTGCAGTGAACACAATTTTAATTTCTCACCCCCGCAACCAAATAGACCCACATCCCAGTTAAAATAAACAAACCCTTATTCAAAACGACATCGTCCCACTAAACCCGTATATGCGGTGGATTGTGTCTCGACCCGAACTGATATCCGACCCGAGCCTAACCCAACCCACACAGTGTCGTCTTCCCCATGAATTTTCGACGAGGCTCTGGTCACCCGCTCCGGCGCTAGTGATTGGAAACTAGAAAAATCAAAATTTTTCAACTTCATGTTTTTCGCTGTTTTGACTCATGTTTCAACTCTAAACATCCTAACTTCTTTTTAGAACATTTAGGTTTTATTTCTAACCCATAAAACCAACTTTAATCCCATGGATACGATGAAACTGATTTATTCCCCCATACTTGCAAACGGCCATTACGTGCTCATCTTTAGACCAAATTCTTTGATTTTTGTTTCATTGTGATCCTTTGAGGGTCTATTGTTGATCCTTGATGACAAAAATATATTTTATCTAAGTTGGTTTCTGGGTGAGCTTCCAAGCCCCATTAATGGAGGTTTTGTGATTTCCTAGGTTTCTCACCCCTAAGACACTCAATCTTTGCTCAAAACTTGTTCTATTTAAACTTACAATACCATGCATGCCAAAACAACTCCCTACAACCTAAAATAGTGTAAATTCCTATCAAATAGAAAATAAAAATTTGAGGTTTTAGATACCTTTCAATGGCCTCCTTCTATTCTTCGGTCTCTCTATGTACTTCTGCTGGGTTCAGCCTCTTTTCCTTCTTTCTTTTTCTTCTTCCTCTCATTCTTTCCTCTTCTTCCTTCACTTTCTCTCTCTACCCGAACCCTACAAGCTTTCACACTCTCACACAAGGCTGTTTAGCCAGGCGTGCATGTACACACACACATACACACACACACACACACTAATATAGACTGTCCCTTAGGTTTCCCTTACGCAAGCCCCTTCCCTTAGTCAAAATACCATCATTATGTCTTGTATATATGTATATATAGTTGCATGAAAGATGATTGGTAGAAAAGGGTGGTGGCCAATAGGGTGCTTCCACCTCAATTTGAGTGTGCTAAATTTTTGAGCTTTAGTTTGACATATGTATATATCCTATGCAGTATACAGCACAAAAGTGCTTGTAGCCCAAATGGCTTTCTATTTGGGCTTTTGGCTTCTCTTCCTTCTTGGTCTAGGGTTCAAGTCCTTTGGCCTCCCCTTTTGCTTCATTTTTACTCTTTTACTCCTCTTATGCCTCGTTTGACAATTTTACACTATTTATCCCACTTCTCCCTTGCTTTATTTATTTTCCTTTTTTCCTTCTTGTGTACTTGTGCTTTTTATTCGTTTCATCACGTGACAATTTTACGAATCGAAGTCTTATGATTTTTATTCATCTTCTTCGGATGTTGACTTTGTTAATTGAAGTTCTATTTTTGTAGCCCTTATATTTTTGTTGGTTTTATTTTCTTAAATATTATTTTATTTCATAAGTCCCTAAGATTAAATTAGTGACTTAATTTCTATTAATCGGGTCAGGATGTTACAATATGCTTACGATTTCATGACACATGCATAGTTGCTAATTCATAGGCCTAGGAAACCTCCAGTGAGGGGTTATAGTCCATAACAAAAGGAAGACACTATCCCCATCACAATATCGGGGCTCACATTCTCTCACTATCACATAATTTGCATCATCAGATCCACACAAATCTCACATCATTCCGGTATTATCAAATCCTCAATTCTATGTCATTCTCGTACCACCCTGGTATGCTTAATATCATCATATCCACTCAAATCTCACACCACTCAAGTATGCTCAATATTATCATATCCACTCAAATCTCACACCATTCAAGTAAGCTCAATATCATCATATCCCCTTAAATCTCACACCACTCAGGTATGCTCAACAGTATGAATAATAGTAACTATCAAAGTCCATAAAAATTTTCAATACGTTTGATACAAGATGTGTCCATCCATACATCCATGGCAGAATGTGTAAATAGTAGTAATGCACCAGCATGATAGTAACAATCATATCATAATAACAAACAAAATCCAAGCATCAAAATAGTAAGAATAACAAAATCATAAGAAGCAAATCAATAATAAGGCATCTAATAGTCATATCACATGCATGCATCAAATAGGGAGTAAGCAATGCCAACTAATCGGGACATCACCTTAGTCCCGGTCATCATCCAACTACAAAAAGACACTAAATGTGTCTTTCATAATGTATATCAAACACCGTACATACTCACAATTTTACTCCTGGAATCACCCCAACCCTTAACACTAAGGTTTCTCATCAAGTCTTAAAGTTCTTTAAGACTAATTTACACATTAGCCAATATATCGGGTACCTGTTTGCCCAAACGGATATTAAAAATGTGTTATCGACCTAAAAAAACTTAAAGAAATCATATCATATTGTTTCTAAATCATTTGAATGTCCTTTAAACCCATAAGGGTACTTTCGTAACTTTATAAATAGGTTTCATATTTATTGAAACATAACCTTAAAATGGAACATTATGGACAAATTTGAAAGGGTTCATGCCTATACACACCCATATTTATTTATGTACCTCTTAATCAAATTTTCAGAAATTTACTTATTACTAATTCAAGTTTAAGAGTTAAAGCCCAAGCCCCAATGTTTATCCAGTAAAATTGCATACACATGAAGTTCCTACTCCATCGTAAAAGAAAAGCACATACACTCCACTTGTCAATTCATGGTTTAGTGTCATTTAGTGCACATCATTACAATTAATAATGCATCTCACCAATGTCACATTCTCATTTAAGTTTAGTTACATCTCTATTCTAAACAACATCTAATGTCCTGGATTAAAACTTGGTCAATGAGTATATCCTCAAGTCAAGTAATTTTAATTCTATATCGACGCCATTTACGCTTTACATATTCACACAAGTTATCATCAAATCTTCAAGTCATTAGATAATATACTTTCTTATTGAACATTCAAGTCACACTTCCCCAACCTCACATTTAACTATAACATTAACATGTGTTTCACTCTTACATCACCAATAGTTTATTTCAATTGTCTAAGCCCATATTCCTATTTACCATCTCACTTTCCAATAAGAAAACCTTCTAATATCATTAAAATCATAAGGTGAAACCAATTTTATATAAAACTACGTCAAAAAATATTCAATTTGGACATAATATTTGTTCAATTCGGCCTTGACATGAATTAGTTATGCTAAGTTGAAATCAACCCCATTCTAGATTGAATTTTTAGAAATCAAATTATAAACTATGTCCTTTAAAACATTCACAAATATTTTCCCTGATATAATTTCAACTTTAAATCACTTTTAGATAAAAACAAACATTCATAACTTGAATTTGACACAAATTTGACCCCAATCGGATTTAAAATGAATTAGTTATGAATTTTTCAAGTTGACAAAAAATTGTTGCCAAAATAATCCGGCCAACCAGGAAGACCTTTTTGGTTGACCGGTACTAGCTATCCAAAATTCTCAAACACTCCAGACCTTATAGGTTGACCGGTAAGGTCCTTCAAGTTGACCGGTAGGGTCCTTTCGATCAGCCAAAAGTAACCTGAAAGTCTTTTGTTGTGTTATTTTATGAAGTTTTTACTTTGTAATCTCATCTAAACTCGAAATACCTATTTTTACATCATTTGAAACCTAAAATATTGATCCATGACTCAATTTCATGAATTTTAACACAAAATATCACAATACTATAGACACACCCACACTCAAGAACATTTATAGTGACCTCAATGAGGTCTTTCATAGAGCAAAATAATCCTCACACACATATAAATCCACACAAACATATACTTGTTCAAGAACACACATAAGAACATATATAATTACATTCAACATATTGCAATTGGACTAAATGTAAGGTCCAAGAGCTCCTACCTCAAAATCCTTTAAGCCCTAACCATTGTGACTTGTGTTTCCTTCAACCAAAATCAAGATCCAAGTTTTTCTTTATCTTCCTCATCCATCACGAACCTCCAAGCAATCCTTCCATTTCTTGATTCTTTACCAAACCCCAAATATCTCTCAAGATCTAACTTTTTCTCTTTAGGGTTTGTAGAAAATCTCACAAACATACACGCACTCTCACTTATGGAGATGAAGAAGTGACAATGGTGACAATGGAGTAGAGAATGTGAAAAAGATTGAAGAATCCTTCTCTTGGATGACCTTTCTTCTATTTTCCATTTCCTTTTTCCTTTTTTCTTCTTTTCTTCCCCTCTTCTCCCTCTCTCTCTCTCTCTCTCTCTCTCTCTCTCTCTCTCTCTCTCTCTCTCTCTCTCTCTCTCTCTCGGCTTTCTCCAAAAATGAGAGACCAATTTTGGTCTCTCTCTCCCACTTTTATTTCTTTTCTTTTCTTTTCCTTTCATTTCTTTGGCCCATATTGTGACACATGTCCCACTCACATCCGTACACTTGTTTGACTTCCTTAGGAAGCTTTGCTACACATCTCAATAAAACTCCACATAGCCAGTCAGCCACGACAAGCATATACCCACATGCTGATGGCTCCGTTTTTAACGTAGATTCTAAAAATATGACTTTCGTTTCTCATTTTCAACATTATAATTTCATAATTTATCTATGTTCTTGATTTGACTGTGTGAACCCATAGTCCACACCAGTCTTTATTAAATCATTAAAATTCTACTTTAGGTTCATAATGCCATATTTTTCATTTATAAATTAATTTCACAATTTATCTAGGATATTTTTATTTAATTAATTATCTATCATTAATTTAGACTAGAAAAATTTGTAATTTTTCCTTTGATAATTTTTCGGGTCTTTACACTATAGAGAGCCTTAACTAGTTTGTATACACGGTTTGGCTTTTTTTGGTTTTTTCATCTGGGAGGTTGTTAAACATATACTTCCTCGAAAATGAATCCATTCAAAAATGCACTCTTTACATCCATTTGGTAGAGTTTAAACCCTTTATGGCATACAAAGGCAAGTAGTATTTTTATAACTTCTAATCTAGCAATCAGAGCAAACGTTTCTTCATAATCAATGCCCTCTTCTTGGTTGAATCATTGGGTTACTAACCTAACTTTGTTTCTAGTTATGTTTCCTTCTTCGTCTTTCTTGTTTCTAAAGAACCATTTTGTTCCAATAATGTTTTGTTCTCTAAGTCTAAGAACTAAGCTCCAAATGCCGTTTCTTTCAAATTGATTTGATTCTTCTTGCATAACTAATATCCAAGATTTTTCATTTTCAGCTTCTTGATTGTTTTTTTGGTTCAATTTGAGATATAAATTCTAGATTGTTGCATATATTTCTCAATGATGCTCTAGTAGCGATTTTTCGAGTTGGTTCTCCAATGATTTGATCTTTAGGGTGATCTTTAACAAACTTCTATTCTTTGGAATGGTCTAATCCAACATCTTGAGTTGCAATTTCATTTTATACTTCATCTTTTTTTTTCCTTTTCCATCTTCAAGATATTGATGATTTTTATTATTGTCTTGAAGCAGTTTATTTATATTTGAATCATTTTGTAAATCATCAACATCTACGTTCTTCTTTGAGATGCGATAATAAGATTAATCAAACACATGTATAGATTCTTCTAATGTTAGGGTTCTTTTGTTAAAGTTTTTATATGTTTTGCTTATGTTGGAATATCCTAAGAAGATTCCTTCATCAGATGTAGTATCAAACTTTCCTAAATTTTCTTTATCATTTAAGACATAGCATTTACATCCAAATACATGAAAGTTTCTAATGATTGAATTTTTTCTATTCCAAAGCTTATAAGGAATTTTATTAAGTTTTGATTTTATAATTACTTTATTTATCACATAACAAGCAGTGTTTATTGCTTTATCCCAAAAGTATTTAGGTAAATTATGTTCATTAAGTGTTTTTCTAGCCATTTCTTGAAGTGATCTATTTTTCCTTTCAACTACTCCACTTTGTTGGGGGTGTCCTAGGAGTTGAGAAATTGTGACCAATTCCGCATTCATCACAATACTTTTCTATATATTTATTATTGAATGTTTTTTCCTCTATCACTTCTAACATTATTAATAAAGTATATTTTTCATTTTGGATTCTTATACATTATTTTGTGAAGGTTTCATATGCCTCATCCTTGCGAACGAGGAATAATACCCAAGTATATCTTGAATAGTCATCCACAATGACAAAAAGGGAAAATGTTCTCCTCCTAATCCTACAACTCTAGTTGGTCCAAATAGGTCTAAATACAATAATTGTAGTGGTCTACTTGTTAAAATGTCATTCTTTTTGAAGGAAGATTTCACTTGCTTCTGTAGTTGACAAGAATCACATACACTATTCTTTACAATTTTTATTTGGGTTAGACCTTTAACTAATTCATGTCTAGACAAGTTAGAGATTAAGTCTGTGCTTGTATGACATAGTCTTCTATACCATAACCAACTATTTTCATTTAAGGCCGCAAAATATTGAACATTTTGTAAAGCAATGTCATTAAAATTAATGTAATAGGTATTGTTATCCTTATATGCAACAAAGAGAATATTTTCATTGTTGCATGCATCTTTAATTAGATATTTATTGGCTTCAAAAATAACAACATAACCTTTATCACATAGTTGACTAATACTTAACAAGTTAGGTTTCAAGCCATCAACAAGAAGCACATTTTTAATAAATAAAGATGAGTTTATGCTTCCAATGCCAATGATTTTATCTCTTGAGTTGTCCCTAAAAGTAACATATCTACTATCTTTTGTAATGAGGGATGTGAACTTGGATTGTCTCCGGTCATGTGTCTTGATCATCCATTATCAAGAAACCATTTGTCTTTTCTTGAGGAAGACTTTAAGCAATCAATCTAAACATTTATCATTCCTTATTCTATGGTGAATCCCTACAGCTAGGTTGGATAGAGAGCACCAAATGTGTTTCTTAGTCCTCACAACATTCGAAGTCAATACTCCTTAACTTCACGTCATTCATAGTTTCTCTAAAATCACTTATCATATAATTCTAATGTAGTCCTCAAAATCTCAGGATCATCAAACTTTGTTCTTAAGAATATTATCATCTCCCAAGAATCACTAATCATTTGATTATCTTGATCGTCCAAGAATCATCAACTTCAGTTACAATTTGGTCTTTCCTAAAGACCGTTAACCATTGCTCGATACCACTCTGTCATAACCCGAAACCCACCCTATGCGGATCAGGATCTGATGACTGACACTGTCACCCATACAGGCCATACAAAATCAAATGAATTGTACAAGACATTAAAATCTTTTTCTTTTATTTTATCAAGCGTGGAAGCTACACATAAGCAACTAAGTTATAGTAATCTTTACTAAGTTATAGTAGTCTTTACTATTTATCATATTTAATAATTATTATTTTCCTACTATTGGCATAGTGCAATTATACACTAATTATCTCTTAAGGCTTACAACGCGACCCTAATCACCTAGTGATTAGGTCAGGATGTTATAGGTTCTATGAATTAGTTGACTGGTTTTGTTTGTACACTAATTTTGCCTTTAAAAGACAATCGACTAATTCTCCTTGGGGGTCGACTGATTTGGATAGTAAGTCTTTAGGCTGTTTTGTAAAACATCACTCAGTTGACTTGTTCTATGAATTAGTCAGCTAGTTTTATTGGTGTAAGTAATAAGCTTTTAGAATCAGTTGACTGGTTTAGACAGTGAGTATCTTTTAGCTTATTTTTCTTAATATACTTTTATCAAAACATTTTAATCTTTCAAAATGTAAGTTATAACAATGTTTTGTTTTGAAAAATCATTTGAGATTAGTTCTTAGATGATTATTTTAAATAGAAAGAGCTTACTAGTAATGATCAATCTAATCCTACATCAATTAAAACCCAAAATCCAAAATAAAAAAATGAAAGTCTTCACTTGAATCCTTGAGCTTGAATGTGTCCAATTGCTTGAATCATCATGATAGCATTCCACTTGTTTTGATATTTCTTTGGAGCATAATCTTGAGTGGAGTCTTGTAACTTGATGGACTTTGTTATTTCTTGATCAACAATCTTCTTTAACCTAGATGACCTATTTGTATTGTCACTTGGATAAAACATTAGTCCATTGGATAATGTTTTGTGATCATGAAAATTTCTAAAATGCTCTTGGTTGAATACCTTTAGGGCTAACATCTCTCTTTGTAATAGATGTTAAAAAGATTTTTGCAAACATCAAGTAGTTTGGTGATGTAAACATGTTAATATTTTGTGATTGGACAAAAGATGTAATAAATTTTGTGTTGTGTATGTTTTAATTTTTGACAATTTTTTAATTATTTACGATTCAAACTTTCATTACGTTGTACACCAAGTTGAATATGAGTGTTATTCTGAACCTAGTGCAACCCTCACGACATTAAAGAGCTACTCTCTAAAACATAAGATGCAACCTACACAATATTTACTCAATTTAAATTTAGTACAACTCTTTGATATTCATATCAAAATAAATAAATCATTTACTTTTTGTCCGTCTGTTTCACAAATATACAAGCAAAAATGTAACCATAATATGTACATTCATATATTAACACATACATTAAGTTAACAAAAAAATAAAAGAATGGTTTCACAAGTCACTCATATTTGTCCATGACTCCTATGCATGGATCGTCAAAAGAAACAAGAGCTTGTTACAACATCCAATCATCTACACCCATTTGATAAATAAGATCATACAGATTGTGAATATAACACCAAAAAGGAAATGAAAAATGAAAGTTTCATGTGATGCTACTGCAATTACAAGTACAACTATAGTTGTAAGAGCAGGTGGTGCAATTGAAGTGGCAGAAGGATCTGTTAAAGGAGCAAAGGGGTGCAGCTGTAACACCCACCTCTAGCAAAATAGGCAATTAAGCATAAAGTGTCGAGAACTATAACCATAAAAGAAAATTTTTGAATTCTTTAAACACAAAGCAGCAATATGACCTAAACTAAGGTTAGGAACTAACCCAACTCAATAGTGGGCCATTACCCTGGTTAGACCATCAGCAAAAGTATAGTCAACCAAACCTAACAAAAGGGTTAACCTAACCTAACTGAGGTTAGTAAGACTAATGGGAGATGTGATTAATATATCACTAACCTAAGGTGGAAAAATAATCCACCACATATTATAAATTATTAAATAATTTAATTATTTAATAATTGAATAAATTAAGAAATATTATGTAAAAATAATTTAAAAATTATTTTGACTTCATGTGACTTACACATGATGGAGTTAGTTCAAACACACACCAAGTGTGTATTAGGTGTGTGTAAGAGAGAGCATATATATGAATGAATATATATATATATATATATTTATATATAAATGTATATATATGCACACACACAATAGTGAGTGTGTGTAAGAGAGAGGTGTGTGTAGGCACATATAAATGTGTGTACGCACGTGTGTGTGAGGTGTGCCATGCATGTGCATGTGAGTAGTGCAAAGGGAAGCCATGGTGGGTTGCCTTCTTGCAGTGTGAAGGTGAAGAAAATGGGAAGGAAAATTTGCTGTAACTTGTAGCTACTGACCAACAAGAAGAGAGGTTATTGAAGGAAGTGTGAGGTGAGAGCAAGAAAGAGAGAACGAGAGGCCGTGAGAGGGGGAAAATTCAAAAAATATTTATGTGTATATATATACATATAAAAACCCTAAAAGGGTTGTACGATGAAAGTGAAAGAATGAGACAAACCTGTGGCTGAAGAAGGAAGAAGAAGAATGAGAAATGGAAGAGAGAGAGAGAGAGAGAGAGAGAACAACTTCTAGAGGGAGAAAGCTGGAAAAACTCCCAACCATATTAGAATCAAATCCTTTTTGATCTATTTTGATTTCTGAATGAGTTTTATGCATGCTAGAAAGTTACTGTGAGTTTAAACGACTTGAAACACAAAACCAATCATAAACCACCATTACTAAAGCTCCATGGGTAGGCCTGAATCGACTTAAGCCAAATAAAAATTGGCTAGTTAGGAGTTAAACTAGATCCCATGAAGATTTTAAATGTGACAAAACCTAGTCAAAAAGCCCACAAATGGCCGAGATACTACAATTTACAAATACGGGTCCCTTTTAAAAATGACTCTAAACTTGATTTTATAAGTAGTAGATTAAAGCTTGTAGTCACGAGATCACAATACAACAAACCGAACACGATTTGGTTAAGAAATGAAGCAGAATTGGTGGGATTACAAAGAAATTATCGAGCTCGAGTTTGAGATTCACAGTGGGTTTCAAACCTCCAAACCAATGGGGATATCTAAGTTAATACTTTATGAGGGGAATAAGATCGAAAATAGTTTCAAAAAAGGCTTGAAAATGCTCGAAATCACGAATGAAATTCATAGGGTTTTCACACTATAGTGAACCTAATGTGAGAAAGACGATGAACAATGGATGTCTTGGGTCGGGTCCTGACCGCGCTTAAAATGATTCTAATTAAAACCAAAACATCGTCGTTTGCTTAATGGGGCATTGATGTCGTGCAGACATCACGATGATGTGACGTAATGGACTAGTAAACTGGTTCGTTCTTTACTTATTTGAACCGGTTCAACTTCCTTAACCTTGGACTGGATGGTTCATTTACAACTTTCCTAAAATTATATTTGAACCCCAGAATTTTACAAAAACACATAGAAAAATTATTTTTAAATTAACTAAAAGTACAAAAATGCCCTTAAGCTAAAAATAGGCCAAACGAAGGCCAATTAAAAAGAAAGAAGAGTCTAACCCAATATTTTTGGGCATTCCAGACTCAATGCCAAAGTTCGATTTATGAAATTAGACCCCAAAAAATATGAACGGGCAAACTAGAATAATTTCAATTATGTGCCAAACAATTAATTTAGCTACCAATTGTATCCCGATGATTATGAAAGTACCTCTCTTAATTTTTTTTGACATATCAAACTCAACAGTGGGTTCTGTTTAGTCAAACGAGGAACTAAAAATATAGATACCTAGAAATTTGAAATTCTTAAATTGCCCTTAGTGTTATACAGCTACTAAATCGACCGAAAATACAGAAAATGGCATATTTAGCATTTTTGGACACTCTGAACCTAATGGTGAGGTCAAAGTATGCACCCGGTTACCCGAACATGGTTTCGTGTGAAAGTGTAAAATTACAAAAATGCACCTAGATTTAATATAAGCCCCAGATGAGTGAATTAAGATCTAGAAAAGTCTAAAATTATTATCTTTGACATTCCGGATCTAACGGTGATGTCCGTTTATGAAAAATAGAACAATGAAACAAATCAAAAAATGACCATGGGGTCCGATGCTGTAATTGGCTAATTCGGTTTGACAAAACGTGCTTTTATTGTAATCACTACAATAGTCTCAGGCTTAGAGTATCTCAATGCTCGTTCTACTCCAAGACGGTCCAAGCTTCATTGTTGTGATCATCTATTGGCTAACTTGATTCTTGAAGGGTAAATTGGGTAATTTAGACTTTTTTTTTATTTGGATCTCACACATTCACAGATTGCATGGATTGGATATAGTAGACTTCATATCATCATATAAGTAGTTTCTTTGTCATTGTGAAACAATTTTCCCAAAAATGCATATTTCAAAACACTTAGGGAAATTGAGTTCACAAGACAAGAAGAGAATGAGCAACTCTCTGTTGCTTATTCAAACAAACCAATTGGCTCGTTCGAACAAACAACAAAAGGTTTGTTTTTGCTCGTTCTTACGCGTTTAATAAGACTGCATCAAACGAAGACTTGCAACCTCTATATTTCTCATTTAATATTCGTTCCTTGCTCGTTCAAGTGAAGAGATACTCGTTCGAACGATCGTTCGAACGATCAATGGTTAATACTAACGAACACTGCGTGAAAATAAAAACATTTCTATTTTCAAGATTAATTTGAGATCTGATCTCATTCATATAAAATGATGAAAATTCAATTTCTATTCAGTGAGAATAGGGTTAGAAAAATTTCAAATTGTGAGAGCTATACACTTGAGATCTAATATCTTTCATGAGTGAACATTCATACTTGTATATCATGCATATCTCTACTCAATCATTCATTGATTTAGATCAAATCACATGATCCAAGTCAATTCAAAAGCCTTAATTCCATGTCAATTCACCAATGAAGAGTTTGGAGTTCAACCTTGAGGATTTATTGTTGAGCGATCGGTGAAATCCAAGGTTATGAGGAATTGCAATTGTGAAGTGGCCCGATCGGAGGATTCCAAGACCGTGAGGAGTGTCCGGTTGTATGAAGATTTCGACTACGAGGAGCTTGTGGATTCAAGGGAGATTAAAGATGTGAATGGGTAGAATGGAGCTTGAGGTACAAATTTTAGTGGGTCTTTACATTGTAATTCGATCTCAATCATCTTCCCCAAGCATAGCCAACTCTAGAGTTTTCCACCGCGGATAATTTTCTGTGGTGGTTTCTCCATCATCACTTCAGTTTTCAATTTCTCTCACTCTTCATCTTTACAATTTCTAATTTGCTTGAATTGAATGTTTTTGCTAACTTGATATTTATGTTTTCATGAAATATGAAAATTGAATATAAATTGAGTAATAGAAAACCATAATTGGGCAAATTGAATTGTGGAATTAACAATTGATCACATAGTTCAATTTCAATTTGAATTGTGAAATTGATGCTCAAATTGGACTAGTGGATCATTTAGGCTTGTGTTAAATGGTATGCCTTGACAAACACTACTTGATTACTAAATTGAATGGCTTGTGATTTTTGATTGAATTGTACACTGTTGTTGAATATTGATTGAATTTACAATTCAGATACTTTGTCATTTTACTAGTTGTTAGTATTGTGGTTGGAAAATTAGAAGAATCGAAAAAGTTATGTTTCAACCCCCTTTCTAGGTTAGTTTCACACCACAGGACCAACCAACAATTAGGATTAGATGGCACATATTTTTGTTTTAAAATGGTGATTTTTCCTATTTTAACTATATTTGGCAACGATCTCACCCATAACTCTATCCCTTTTTCGCTCTCAACCTCGTCTCTATACACCTTGCTGCCACACAAATCCACCATCGCATCCATGAAATCATATGCCACCACTGCAATGCCGTTGTGTGAAAAACGCCCACTACTCTCCTTCAAATCATGGTGAGATTGAACCCTCATTGTTACCTACTCTCTTTGAAGTTTTTTGTTGCTGGATGAATATAGAAGCTCAAATGGAAACTTTAGGGTGTAAAGAAATTGAAGATTTCACACATGTCATCATCAAATGGACGTTTAATTACTCCTTCGGTAGATTGTTTTGTGGAAAAAACAAAAAGATGGATTTTAGGTTCACTTGTTTTATTTCAATCCAAAGTTTTAGAAATTCTCAAAGAAATTTAAATCCAAATTAGTGTGAATGCCTTCGTTTTGATATGGTATATGATAGTTGTCATGACCTAACCTAAAGGACCGAATCATAGGGTCATTAGAACCCTGACTAGAAGGTAATTAGACTAATCAACCTAGTCATATGTACAAAATATAGTCCATTTTGTTTTTGAATTGATTCCTTTAAATCATTTTCCCTTAATTGATTTCGCATAGTGTGAAGTTCTAGGCGTCCTTCACCAATACGGGGCAGCTTCCTACTCGTTGTCATTGCTTGTAACGTATATTGGTGAATCCCTATGAGCTTTATGAAAAGCTCATGAATAATACCAGTATCTGGTCATAAGTTTTCAATCATTAGCGTTTTGAAGCATAATATTGTTCATAATAAATGTTCATTATCGATTATTCACATTTTCATAGCATATGATACAAGACATTATCAATGATTTTAAGCGAAGAACATTTAACACACAGTCTTGTATAGGAAATTTCAATAAATGATTCATATGATAGGAAGTTTTGTCAAATAACAAATACATAACAAGGTTACCAATTTGTGGCATGAAAGTTTTCGAATAACTTGTTCTTTTAAATGAAAGGGAATCAAATTCTTTTCATAATAAAACAAGATGATAAAATCTTTTTCACATAAATAGGGGTTCAAAAATCTTTTACCATTTCTTGATTATACTTGTCCTCACTTTACACGTTGAACCCATGTCGACCCGAATTCTAAGTTTTACACGATGGTCTACATTTTGTAAACCTAACTTGAGAGATCTCTAGCCTTCTTATGGGCATTACACAACGTGAGTCCCAAAGGATCCCACTAGATTGGAGTGCTAATGCATTCGTTACCTTGCATTACCATTTCACAAACATGAATCATCTAAAATATTTCTTTTTAAAAAGATACTTTTCAAGAGCAAGTGGTACATGGCTTGAAAATGAAACATTCATTTTCAAAATAAGATTTATTAAAATATCATAATAGAACAATAGACATGCTTGATATGAGAGTTGTATAATCAACTAGCATTTAAATACGTAATTTTGCAAAGAACGATAACACTTTCAAAACATGCTTCAATCGAGAGTTATGTAAATAACTGGCATTTGAAACATATTATTTTATAAAACATGGAGTTTAAATCTCCACTTCAAGGTATAGGATTACTCACCTTGAGTCTCGATCTCTTTATTAGTAGTTTGCTTTTCCTTTCCCTTTTTTGACCTTAAAAATGCAAGTCACTAAACCTTATTAATATTCACTTATCTTAAATCAATTTTTAGCTAATGTTCTTAGTTGGTTTGCAGTCCATTTTTGTACTTAGTGACCGTAACACCCACCCTAGGAAACTAGAAAATTAAGACAATGTAATGGAATTATTATCAATACAAGAACTCTTCATTACCCTATGGTCCCTATGTCAAGACATCAGATTAACAAAGGGTAGAAGTTGAACCAGTCATAGGTCAACCTGACCCAACCAAGGTCAATTAAACTAGTTGGTCAGTGATTCATACATCACCAACCTAATATGAGAATACATTATGCCAAAATTAGGAATTAAAAAATAATATACTTATTTATTAATTATAGAAATAAAATAGAGAAAATACAAAAATAATTACATAAAATACAAAGAAAATTATGAAAAAATATTTCACATAAAATATAACCTAAATATAATATTAGGGGTCAAATACCCAGACTCAAGTGTGTATATATATGTATGTAAATATATGTAAGAAAAATAAGAAAAAATAAAAAAAATAGATAAAAATAATTAAAAATTGTTTTTACCAATCATGTGACTAGCACATGGTGAGGAAGGCTGCAACACATACTTAGTGTGTGTGTGTGTGTGTGTATATACAAAGAGAAAATTTATAAAAAAAATATACAAAAGAAAGTTGAGGAAAAGAGAGAGGAAGAGGTGGGAAATAACCTTAGGCAACCACCCACCATAGAGCCACTCCATGGCTACAATAGTACAAACACCATGGAGACCCTCTCCATGGATGTGAAACGCATTAAATGGGAAATGAAAGGATTTGAACACTATAAGCAAACCATTCATACCATGACCTCACTTATTGAAATTGTGAGAGAAATAAAAAGAATTTCGTGCCAAGGGAATAGGCTAAGAGTTGGTAGAATGAGAGAAAAATTCCAAGGAAACTCTAAAATCTACTCCAACAAGGTATAACCCGAACTCTCTTGATTCACTTCAGTTTCTGTGTATTTCTTGAGCATGATAGAACACTTAGATGAGCCTATAGACCCCTAAAATAGTCAGTACAAGGTGAACCGCCATTGTTGAGACTAGAGAATGCTACCCAAAACTTTACTTAAATAAGGCCTTATTCTAGAATAGGGACCTAATCTAGAGAGAAAATGCAACTCAACAAAAAAAGGAATGGGGTCATTTGGCCTAGAAACAAGCCCGTACTAGAAAGTTACAACTTGGAGGAATTAACATCCCGACCTAATTACTATATAATTAGGAGTGCTTAGTAAACTTCAAAAGAACATTAACGTACGATTAGACCATGAAAGTAATGTCGCGGTGATAATTTTTGTGAGAGTTAAAATAGAAGAAATAGATATGAAAAATGACGATAAAATTAATTGACAAATACATAAATATTTAAACAAGTATCATAACTAATCCGGTTAAATTAAGTCAATTACATAAAAAAGAAAATTATAATAAACATAAAATATATTAAGAAATTTAGAGATGCACAAATTAAGTATACTCAATGAATAAAATATTAAATAAAAGCACAAAACTCCCACTAACGGAATAAAAAGAGGAAAAAGAGTAGAAAATAGGGTTGCCAAGCCTTGAACCCAAGACTAAGAATTAGGAAAGAACCTATGCCCAAAAAATAAACCAACTAAGCTACGCACTTTTGTGCTATATATTTCATAAGATATATATATATATGCTATATAAAATCCCATTCCACCACCCCCACACTCAATCAAATTGCATGCAACACCTCACCAAATTAAATATATAATTATATATGTATAAGTATATATATATATATATATGTAAATATACTATGCGTGAGACAGAAACAAACCCAATGCAAGTGTGTGTGTGTGTGTGCGGCTAGAGAGAGAGAGAGAGAAGAAGAAGAAGAAGAAAAAGAAAGAAGGAAAAGGAAAAGGAAGACCTTGCATGTAAACCTGAGATGGGCTCTAAGAAGCTCAGAACTGTGAGCCAAAGAGAAGAAGACCCATTGTTAAAAGGTAAAAACACAAAACCTAAACTTTCTACTCTCTAGGAAAAAATTGAGGTAACTTATGGTGTAATAGTTTTGGAATGCATGCATGGCCTTACCAATGATGTGATAGGATTTTGGGAGTGAGAATGAGACCCAATAGGACTTAAAACACCAAGACCCATAAACCGTCATTAATGGCAATCCCAAAGCTTGGGTCTTAATCGACTAACACGAAACCCATCTCTTGCATTTGTGACTGAAACGAGTCCCTTCAAAGATTCCAAAATGATTAGAACCACTTCAAATGGATCAAAAATGAGGAGGAGAAGTCCTCTTACAGTTGCGGTCCAAAGATTTGGTTCTTCAAAATCAAGCACCAAGCTTGATTCTTGGAATGTAAACTTGAAGCCACTAGATTGGGGATTAAGATAAGCTAAGAACCATGGATTTTCATGGAGTATTAAGCTTGAACGAACCCACTATTCAGAACGGCCATGAAACTCCAATGGAGCTTTTGAGCTAAATTCGAAGCCTTAAAGCAACGCTAAAATAATCCCTAATGTTCTAGAAACTCATAGGAATTGAAAGCAAAAGAAATGACCCCCCTCAAACTTCACGAAATAGAATTTTAAAATTTACAAAATTAACGCAACAGTAACGGGGACATTGGGGAAGAAAATGAATAGTACAGGTCGGGTTTCAGGTTTTGGGTTTAGGTCGGGACCTGCTTAAGCACAGATCCGGTTAATCCAAATTATGTCGTTTAGGGCTTGGGATTTAAGAAGTTAAGTAGGAAATTAACCTGTTTGGCAACACGGATAAGGGCTTTGATTTGATAACCCATACGAGGCTGGGATATCCTATCATTGATTTGCCCTTTTATCCACTGTTTGGCACCATAAATATCAGAAAAATAAAAGGGAGCCGCAGCTCCCCAGACTCGAAATAGGGACCTTGTGCATGTGTCACGCCCCGAATTCTAACAAACCCGAGGCGCGACTAACGAGACGAAAGGAAAATAAAATAATAAGGGAATAAAGGACAATCAAGTCCACTTCAACACCAATTCAATCCACTATTCTGATACAATGCATAAGGTCTTGCCTATTTCCTTACAACGTACAAAAATCAAAAAATAGTCTAGGGCTTATGCCCTTGTACAACACCAAACACACTCCACAAGCCAAATATAATTCTCAATCAAAGCATCTCCAAGTCTCGCGTAGCCGGAGTCCCATCTGAAATGGTGTCCCACGACTGGGTCAGCTCAACTGTTGGTACAATATAATGCTAATGCAAGAAACAAAATTAAGGACGTGGCATGTGCAAGTGTATAGTTATATCTACATGTCATTCAATGTCATCCATACAATGTACTAGCAATAATCTACATGCCATCCAACTCATTAACATGATCTAAGGCGTGGCATGTGAAAATGTACAGTTATATCTCCATGCACAATTATAACCTACATGCCATCCTATTCATCCATACAATGCATTAACAAGATTCAAAACAATTATAACCTACATGCCATCTAATTCATCCATACAATGCATTAACAAGATTCATCACACATTCGGGAATTCATTAATACAATGCAACAAAAATATGCGTGACACACCCATGCAACTCTATGCCATGTCAACTCTATGTCACACCCATGTCAACTCATGTAATGTAATGTCCCTTCACGGATCGCTCCCGTTGGTTCGGGTACCAAATGCAATATCATGTCCCTTCGCTAATCGCTCCCGCTGGTTCGGGTACCAAATGCAATATCATGTCCCTTCACGGATCGCTCCGTTAGTTCGGGCACCAAATGCTATATCATGTCCCTTCGCGGATCACTCCCACTGGTTCGGGTACCAAATGCTATATCATGTCATGTTATGTCCAAAGAATCATACTATGCCAATATGCTTTGATTCCACCATACCATAATGTAATATCAATAAAGCATCATATCCACACATGAAGTATGCTTTAAATGATGTATTACACAATAAAATTCAAATCAGAAGATCCTTTCATTAAGGTCACATGTCATGTATAGTCCATTTAACACATGCTTTAAGTCACATATTTCATAATCCCAACAATTCTCAAAAAAACATAATCCACACACTATGCTAACACATGCGATATACACATAGTCATGATTCACATTCATCACCAACTTTCAAAAAGGTAACAGGGAACACATAAGTATATAAGCAATAAAACAAACATGTGAATCATCAAGTCAACATGGCAGTTATTCCTAAGCTTATTTCTATTTCTTACTTAGCACAACATATCAGACTTGATGGGTTGGTCTCAACCCTAAGAAATAGTACTCGCGGTGTAGCTGAACTACAGTGAAAATGCAGAAGGTCAGACCACATTCTCCTTGCCTTTTCGTGTTCCTAAAATCACAAAATGCAACTCAGTCCGTTTGTTACTTGAATGATGCCATTCATCAAATTTTATGTCTTTAATTCATGAGTCTTTATTTTACTAGATTTAACTCTACCATTAAGTCCGGAATGCCGAAGAAAATAGGTTTAGGCTTTTGCAAAATTTAATTTGGACATCTGTACTAAAAAGGGCAAAACAATCATTTTGTACTTTTACGGGTCCTTACATCCTGAGGCCTCTTTTCAAAAATCAAACTCCATGATTGAGTCCGGAATGATCGAAATAATAAAATTTCACTATTTGTTTACTTAATTCAAAGTTCGTTTGACTGCAATTTAACTCAGGGGCATTTTGGTAATTTTTAAGGGTTCTACGGGTCTTTTATTTTTTGAGACTTCGTCTCATGTCACGGACCTCACCATTGGTCTTAGGAGGTCCAAGATAGTTAGAAAACATATATGACTTGTCTTATTTGAGCTTCAGGTCATTTCGGGATATTTAATTTAATTAGATTAAATATGTATTATATATATACATATATATATATATATATGTATATATATTCTGTGTGAAATTGGTACGGGTGGTACCTGTCCCAAGTGGTTACACATGCCACTTCTAGCCGTATGCTCCCTGGTTTGAACCCCCGTAACTGCACATTCCCACATTTTCCCTTTTTCTCTTTTTATTTATTTTATTTTATTTTTTTTTGACTGTTGGGCGGCCCAGTTCCATGAGGCCCAAATAGCTTTTAAAACAAAACAGGTCCAAACCTGTTTTGAAACAAAACAGGCCCAAGAGTTTTTAAATAAACAGGCCCAAATCACTTTGAATTAAAATAGGCCCATTCAGGAATCAAAACAAGCCCAAGGAAACAGGCCCAACTCGCCCCCTCTCTCGTCCCCGATTTTTCGGCCAACACGCCGGTCTTCTTCTCTAGCCAAGTCGCCGGAGACCGCAAGCCATCCCTCACGTTTTTATCCCTATTTTCACGTCCAAACTTCCTAATTTTTCCATCAAATTGATCCTCAAATATTTAGGGACTTATTTAGACTGTTTAAACCCTACTAATGTTCGGTCCCCGTCAAGCAATACCCAGATTCCGACCATGCAGGTGGTTTTTTTTTTTCGGCCACCTGTTATCCTCCATTTTTAAGCTCATTCCTTCACCTTTTTTTTTCCAAATCCCTTATGAATACTTTTCTGCACCTAGTACAAATAACTTCACACCATCTAAATGAGGTTTTAAAGTATGAAACTCACAAATCCAATTTTCTCTACTGACCTGTAACTCCAAAGTTCTTCTTCATTTTTCAACTATTCTACTCGATTCTTTTTCCTAATTACTCCATATTCTATGTTGTTTTTGGTCCTATATTCTGAATAGATTGAATCATGCTAAAAATTTCTCAAAACAAAACTGAACTGGCATACCTTTTTTTTTTGTATTTTCTTTAGTGCAGCCTCAGTCTCCGTCCTCCTCCCTTTCTGGGTTCACCTCCTTCCAAGCTTTCAGAACTTTTTCTCTCTATCAGATTTTTGATTTTTTCTCTCTCTCTCTAACCTAACGAACACCCACACATATACCCATGAACCTACACACCTTGGTACATGCATACCAGCCTACTTGCAAGTCACCTCAGCCCCCATGTTTCTCTGAATTCCCTCTCCTTTCTTTCTTTCCCTCTCTTTTTCCCTTCTTTTACAGAATGCATTAAATGCATTCCTTGTGCATTTGGTTTTCCTATATATATATATATATATATATATATATATATATATATATATTATATGGTACACCCACACACACTAACAACCGTACACACACACACAGCTGTACAAAATTTGATGCACACATATACATATATATATATATATATATATATATATACATCTATACATAATACACCATATTATACATATACACATACACCTAAATATATATACATGTACTATACACCATTTCACACATATCTCATTAATAATTAAACAATTAAATAATTAAATCAATATAAAAAAAATTATTCCCCAAAATTTGGATCTTTACATCGTGTGAGATCCTAAACCCCCACGTGTGTGCCACTATGCCACCATGGCACCTGTGTTATAAAATTAACAGAATATAAAATATGAAACAAGATAATTAAATTAATTTAATTTTAGTAAATGTTTCTGATGCCCTAATAAAATAAAAGGGTAGTAGTGATTCTAACTTTTTTTGACATTGTGGACCCAATGGAGATATTTGTTTTACAAGACAGAATCCCGAGAATTAAGAAACGTAAAATATAAAAATTATCATGTTACCCTAAGCGAAGCCCGAAGCCAATAAGTATAAAAAAGATTCCATCTTGACTATTTTGGACAATCCAGACTCAACGATAGAGTCCATTTCAGCAAACGAAGTACCAAAAAATATGACACGTAAAAGCATAAAATTATGGAAATACCCCTAGGCTTAAAATAAACTATAGGTACGCAAATTTAGATCTGGAAGAGCCTAAATTGATTATCTTTGACACTCCAGACCTAACAGTGACATCCTTTTGGGGGAAATAAGACCCAGTAATAAACTAAGAAATAATCGATACGTCCTTAAGACTTAATGAAGCTACAATAAGAGGGTAATTGGACTACATGAGACGCCTGAGTTCGAGTAGACTCGACCTAGGCACAAAAAGGGTTAAGTGAAACTACGCAATTTTAAGGATATGTTTTGTCTTTTAAATCCTTCGGACACATGAGACACCCGAGTTTGAACCCTCAACCACAAACCTTAAACCAAACCCTTAACCACTAAGCCACAACCATTGGCTGTGCTCATATTTGGCCAAGAAAATATATATATTATATTATGTTATGACGAATTTATAAAAAATAAAAAGCAACCACTATAGTTTCTGAAATTCCATAGTGGCCTAGTTTATGAACTTTAAAATTCACAAATGCCCCTCTAAAATAGAAAAATAATAAATTACTTTTTGTAATTACACTTAGACCCCAAAGCTTAATTTAAATTATATCAAGGTCCAAATTATAAATAAATAAATTTAAAAATGCCCTTCTAAATTAGAAAATGGGTGTTTTAAAAATAGTAAGTTCTGAAAATTGCACTATGGCCTCTGATTTTTGATAAATTACAAAAGTACCCCTAAAAGTGTCAAAATGACCTTTTTACGTCCTAAACAAATACAAAAATGACATCTAAGTCCCTAAAAACTATATTTAGCATAGTTAATGCTACATATGATCAAATTAAGATATGAAAAAGTCTATGCTTAGTTTTTTCAACTCTTCGACCCAATGGTGAGGTTCGTTTTAACAAATGAACTTCCTAAATATATAAACGAAGATCAATAGGCGCTTTTAGTGCAACTTTTCAGCTTTAGTTAAGCAGCTAAATGAATACCAAAAATTATGAAAATTTATACTTAAGCTTTTATGATTATTTCGGACTCGGTGGCGGAGTCTGTTTAGCCAAATGCGACTCGTAAAGAATATGTCCTTAAGAAATGCACCCTTTAAGAATTACTTAATGAATGTTAATCACTTCGATAAAACCCAAATAAGTTATGGACAATAGAGAATGGAAAGAATGATTGAATGAAGAAAGCGGATGACAATGAGGAGAGTCAATGTAGTTAGTTGGAACCCCTTCATTCAAGACACCTACTATCATTTGGGGAAAGATGAAAGGACAAGGATTTAACCAGACATAGTTTGAGAGCTCGAAAAGTGTGGGCGACAACTTCCAAGAAGTAGAGCCGCTCAATGATAAGGAATGTGACAATGGCTATAAGAAAGCCACCATGAAGTTTGAGTAAGGACAGAATATTAAGAAACATGTGAGTAACCTAGAACCTTGAAATTGATACTTTCCATTGAATACAGTTTTTACAGTTTTATGATACTACATGCAGTACCTTTACATATTTATGATGATATATCAAATATTTTAACTGCATGTCTTTATCAACATATCTTTAAATGATTTATATGAGATGGATAACTTAATTAAAAGTTTTGCAAGCATGATTTTAACATGAAACTATATGTCATACAATGTTCACCACATTGGGGGGGTTAAGCGATAGTCATGATACAGTCATGCCTGGTTGGGGGGTTAAGTTAGGCTGTGTAAGCCAAGAGTTATAGATAACACTTAGTTGCCCAGGTGACTATGCCAGACAAGTTAAAGAAAGATTGGCATGTATTATTTTATCATACTACTTCTAGTTACAACATCATGACTACTATGATTTATCTGTAAAACTATATGGTTTATAAATGCCAGTGTCTTTTAATACAAGTTCTCTTAACAACTATCTATGAAAGTTTATGAAGGGCTTTTCTCTAAAAACTATAATAGGGAACTCGAGTTACTCACGAGTTTTTCATAAAGCTCACAAAGTTTTTATCTTGTATATTTCATGTGGAAGCTCAGATAGTATAGCCTAAGGATGAGGATTTAATTACAACTCTTTTGGAAGAACGATAGCTTTTCGCTAGTGTAGCATTTTTGTAAAGTAAGCCAAAAATAAATTTTGAAGCTGTAACTTTCAGATATTGTTATTAATCCAATATTTAGTTATGTTCTAACATCTTTCAATTTGCACTGCTTTATAAGTATGATTGCATAGAATGTATGTACCACTCAAGAGGCCTTCGATTGAACATGTTATTAATGTATTGTATAAGAATTAGTATATTGGCGATATGCCTAACTAGTCGGTTATTATCCCTAACCCTAAGGAAGGTCCCATACCCTCACCCGGATTTAGTTCGTAACTAATTTTACCATTAAGTGTATTTAGTAATTTTATATTTTCATATGTCCTATTTTTTGGCACTTAATTTGGTAATTTGGATCCCACCGTTGAGTCCGGAATATTGAAGAAAGTCATAATAGACCCTCTCTCACATTCCATTGGCTTCAGGTGTCACTAAGGGAATTAATGTAATTATTGCATTTTATGTCTCGAAAACTTTCAGAATCTCGTTTGGTAAATTGGATCCCATCATTAAGTCCAGAACGTCGAAAAATGGCAAGGCAGACCCCCATTTTGTTTCATTTTGCTAAAATGAGCATTTAATTATTATTAGTGTTTATTTATTTATTTATATTTTTTTCTTTTCCTTTTTGGATTGTTAAACCAAAGCGACTAAAGTGACTTAGTGGTTTGATTCATGTGCTACCGTAGGGAACACTTGTGTTCTACTCTTTATGGTAGCAATTCTGCCCAAAATTTCTTACATTTATTAAATATTTTATATATATATGTACGTATTATTCAGGAAGGAGGTAGTAGCTAAGTAAATTGAATATTGGCCTTAAGGCCTTTGGTTAAGGGTTCAAACCTAGGGAACTTTGGCTTCCTAATTCTTTTAGCTGAATTTTGAAAACAAATAACACACAAGGAGGCAAACAATGGATAGGGCATTAAACCCAAATAGCATATCCCACTCCGTCTATGCCAATTGACAAACTGTGCAGCCAAAACGCTCCCAATTGGCTCTTAAAACATTATAAAAAAAAAAAACATAGTCGACACGACGTAGTATGGCTAACCCAATTAGCGCCTGGGTCGAATTAAGGCCCAAACCCAAGAACCGACCCAACCCGTCAATGTTCATCGTCTTCCTCATGATGATGAATAGTGCCTAGAAAACCCTAATTTTTCAATTTTTTTTTCATGAGTTTTCCTTATTTTCCGTCCCAAATTGATCCTAAAGGGTTTCTACATGTCTAAATCACATTCCTATGTTGGTTTCATGGATCGAATTGAGTCAAAAGGTTAGGTTCGACTACCATTATCATAGTCTATAATAGGCTCAATCCGAGCTTGTTACTGAACCATTTCAAGTGGTTTTTGCAATGTTATGTTCCTTATTTAAGGGGCTTCAAATCCATTTTCAAGTTTGGTGTCCAAATAAATAGATTTTATTTTTGGACCCGAACTTGCAACTCAGGTTTTATGACTAATTTCTAAGTTATTTATTTTGGTTTTGTTACAATGTAAACCCTATACCATCTAGTTTAAGGCCCAATGTATAGAACTTGGTTTGGTTATAAGTGATTTCTAGGCTTCGATTGAAGCTTCATCAATGGCAGCATGGTTACATGTAGAGGTTTTGGGTTCATGCAGACCCATTCTTAGTGTATAATAAACTTAAAAATAACACAAGAAGCAAATAAGAGTGTTAGGTGTGAGATCGAACCTTGTTTTATACTTGATCCTCTCGATTATTTGGTGCAACAAACTAACCTTATATGTAGGTTGTGGTGTATATATGGTAGGAATTTGGATCACATAGCCTTGTCATGTGTCCAAGACAATTTATCCTAAATCTCCTATGGGTGACACCTCATGTGTGGCATGAAAGGTATATACACACCTAATGCATATATACTTATTCCGTCATAATTATAAATATAATAGATGATAACCTAGTGGGTGATTTGTTATTGGTAAGAGATCTACTTATCTAAAGGTGTTAGGTTCAAGTCTTGGCCCTCTTGTTTTCTTCTCTATTTTTCCTTCGTGGTTTTATCACTTGTTTCACTTATTAGTTTATTCATATTCTTTTAATTATCCTAATTACAGATTAGGTCAAGGTTTTACAAAGACCCATCCTAAATAACCTAGTAGGGCTTTTTCAGAGTAGTTTCAAGCCAAAGAGATCGACCTCTGACAACATTATTGTCACCTAGAGAATTATCCACTCTTTTAATATAAAGAAAGGAAAAATAGATAGAATGGTAGGGAAAATAAACCTATAAAAGCGTATGATAGACTAGATTGAAATTTTCTTAGGACTACCCATCATTATTTTAACTTTTTGGAGAAATAGATTAAACTAGTCATGAATTGTGTTAAGATAGAGAGGCCCCTTGTCCCCTACCTATTTTTTATTTGTATAAAAATTTGTTTTACTTGATTCAAGAAAATTTGATGGACCATAAATGGAAAGGCATCAAAGCCTCTAGAAATGGGTTATCAATATCTCACCTCTTATTCATAGATGACCTAATCCTATTTTCAAAGAACTATTTCTGATCAATGTGAAATTATAACAGAGGTATTAGACACATTTTTGCAATATATGTAGACAAAGATTTAATTTACATAAGTCAAAACTCTTTATCTCTAATAATATACATAGGCACAAACCCCAAGAACTCAGTCGACAAACTAGCATACCTTTAACTTAAAATCTAGTTCATACCTAGGTGTCCTAATTTCTCACCAGAGAATGAATAACAATCATTTTAGATACATCGTTGAAAAGATCCAATCTAGATTGAATGGTTGGAAATCTAAACTCTTGTCAATGGCAGGTAGACTTGCTCTTACAAAATCTACCACATATGTCATTGCCTCATACATCATGCAAACAACTCTCATACCCATAGAGGTTTGTAAATCCATTGATAAAATGAATAGAAACTTCTTGTGAGAGTGAGGAAGGAAATAGGAAAGTTCACTTCATGAAATGGGACAATGTGTCAAAGCAAAGTAAAATGAAGCCTAAACATTAGAAAATCCAAATCACACAACTAAGTACTTCTAGCTAGTTTAAATTCAAAACTAAAATCTCCTAGGAAAGAACTATAATCACAAATCCTTAGATCCAAATATTTAATGGATTCTAACATCACACACCCAAAAAATTCTAGATCCAAATTATATATTTGGAAAAATATTATTGGCACCAATGAACTTATCAAGAAAGGAGTTGCGTGAAGCGTAGGTGATGGTTCAAAAATCTAATTTTGGTTTGATTGGTGGGTAGGTGATGCAGTACGCATTGTAGATGCAAACTTGGCAGCATTGGAGTGAAGCAAAATAGCAAAAATTGACATTTTGTCTTTAAACGACTACAACTTTGTGCACAAGGGTCAAACATTAGTTTTTAGTAATTTTATCATTTTTAGTAACTTTTGATTCTAGCCGAATATGGATCAAATAAGCTCGGATCTTCTTTTCGTTTTTAGGAGTGTCATTTTTTTTTGTTGTATTTTAGTTTTTAAAAGTTTTTGGATTTTGTTATTTTTTGTCAAATTCATATCTTTTCTTTTATTTTATGCCTTTTTGGTCATTAGGGTTTTAGCCTTATAACTATGATGCTATGTAATGATAGTGGTAGCTTTTTGGTGAAAATAAAATTCTCTTGACAATTATTTTCTCTTCCTTAACTCTTGGTATTCGTGAGAATCAACGAGTGTTGGATGCATCTTGTTCCTGGCATATTTCTGTGAGAAGATCAACAGGTTCAAAAGAGGGTCGTGATTGATTTTCCCACTACACACTGCATCAGTTGGTATTAGAGCCACGTTCGTTCGAGTCCATGCCATTAGGAAGATGTGTTGGTGTTCGGAATGCGCCTCTCAACGAGGAGTTGGAGTAAGATGATGTAACCCAGTTACGACAATAGGTTAAAGTGCAGCGACAGTAGATGGAAGCGTAGAGGTAGTAGATGAAAGCTATGGCTGCCCAGATTACAGCATTGATGGCTGGCCATCGGCGTGGAAATCGTTCCCTGTCTGTACTTTTGATAAGAGATGAGGAGGCCCTAGAGGATGAGTTTGACAATCCATACGCTTTTGTTGAACCCATTCTTAGGGGTAGAAGGCCCATGAAAGAACAGAATAGGATGGATCTAGACTCGCGATGTTGGGAGGCTAAATTAAGAATTGATATTCCGAAATTCCAAGGGAATTTACAGCCCGAGGAATTTTTGGATTGGGTTATTGCTGTGGAGGAAGTTCTGGACTTTAAAGAGGTGCTTATAAATAAATGGGTGTCTTTGGTTGCTACTAGGTTCTAAGGTAGGGTAGTAACCTGGTGGCATCATACAGAAATGGCTCGAGAACGACAAAGGAAAAGTAAGATTAATTCATTGGAGAAGCTGAAGAAGAACATGCGAGGGGTGTTCTTACCCCTTAACTATGCAAGGACATTGTACCAATGATTATAGAATTTATGATAGGGAGCAAAGACTGTGAATGCTTATACATCCAAGTTCTACCAATTAACAGCACACAATGACCTGGCAGAGACAAAAGAACAACTAACATCCCGGTATATTGGGGATTTGCGACCTCAACTTCAGGATACCCTTAATCTATTTGACATTTTTACTGTTTCTGATGCACACCAGCGAGCCCTTGTGTTAGAGAAACAAACTAGCCGGAGATTGGGCAGTTCTACATGGAGTGATGGGGTTAGTGGTAATGCAAGAGTGGGTGGTAGCATTAATAATCGTAATCCATATATTACGCACTCTAACCTAAGGGTTGCGGGATAACAAGGAACTATAGGTCAGCCTATTAGAGCTCTTGCTATGGGCAGAGAAATGCATTATTTTAAGTGTGGAGAACTTGGGCATCGTATGACAGACTGCAAAAAGGGTGACCAATATGGGAATGGTCTATTGTGGTTAATGAAGAAATTTTTCCAAAGCAGATCAACGACTTTGAGCAAGATCCCAATTTTGGTACCGCTGACAATGATAGTCCATAAGAGGAGGTAGTTGGCGGCGACGAGGGTCATTTGTTGGTGGTAGGACGGTTCTATCTTGCACCACATAAGGAGGAAGGGGATGGATTGTGGCACAATAACATCTTCCAATCCACTTGTACAGTAGGGGGAATGTGTGTCGATTCATCATTAATGCCGAAAGCTGTGAGAATGTGATTTCAAAGGAAGTTGTCAAAAAGTTGGGGTTAACAACTGCAACATCCCATCCCCTATAAGTTTTCATGGTTCAAGAAGGGTAATGAGGTAATTGTCTCTAATTGTTGTTTAGTGCTTATTTCCATTTGTTCAAACTATAAGGATCAAATATAGTGTGATATGGTACACATGGATGCTTGTCATGTTTTATTGGGGAGACCGTGGTAATTTGTTAGGCGCGTATCTCATGATAGGAGGCAAACACTTATAGTTTCATGTTTAACAATCATAAAATCACACTTACACCCAAAAAAAAAAGGAGTCCCCAAAGTCGACAGTAGGAAATGGGTCTTTTCTCTTGTCCAGAAATCAATTCATTGAGGCGATGTCTAATATTGGAATAGTATATATGTTGATAGTAAAATATAGCATTGAAGATAGGGAAATTCCTTAATCGGTGAGAGGGTTGATTAATGAGTATAATGACGTGTTTCTTGATAAATTAGCAACAGAACTTCCACCCTTATGGGATGTCCAACATCAGATTGATTTGGCTCATGTTCCTGATTTGAAGCGAGTCAATGATAAGGTAAAGGATTTGATTGCTAAAATTCAAGAAATTCATAAGTCCACTGAGTGTAATTTGGTAGAGGCAACAGCTAAATATAAAAGTGTTACTAATAAAAAACATCGTCACGTTGAGTTTGATGTTGAGGACTTTGTGTGGGCTATTTTGGTGGAGGACCATTTTTTATTAGGGGAATATAACAAGCTAGAAACACAAAAAATTGGTCCTTTGGAAGTGCTAGAGAAAATTAACCCCAATGCCTCTCGTCTGAAACTGCCAAGTCATATCCGTACATCCGACGTGTTTAATGTCAAGCACCTTATTCCATATTGAGGCAATAGCTCAAATGATAACTCTTTGTATTCGAGGGCGAATTCTCTCCAACTAGGGGATGATGATGCAGTACATATTGCAAATGCATACTTGGTGGCATTGGAGCGTCGCTGTGGAGCAAATAGCAACAATTGACCTTCCATCTTTAAACAGCTATAACTTTGTGTATAAGGGTTAAACATTAGTTTTTAGTAATTTTATCATTTTCAGTAACTTTTGATTCTAGTTGAATAGCGTCAAATAAGCTCGAATCTTCTTTTCGTTTTCATGAGCGTCTTATTTTTTGTTGTACTTCAGTTTTTAGAAGGTTTTGAATTTTGCCATATTTTTGGTCAAATTCATATCTTTTCTTTTATTTTATACCTTTTTGGCCATTAGGGTTTTAGCCTTATAAATATGATGATATGTAATAATAGTGGTAACTTTTTGGTGATAATAGAATTCTCTTAAGAATTATTTTATCTTGACTAACGCTTGGTATTCGTGAGAATCAACGAGTGTTAGATGCCTTCTGTTTCTGGCATCTTTTTGTGAGAAGATCAACAGGTTCAAAAGAGGGTCTTGATTGGTTTTCTCCCTACGAACTGCATCAGATCTAAAAACTAAAATACAATAAAAAAAAATAAGACGCTTGTGAAAATGGAAAGAAAATCTGAGCTTATTTGATCCATATTCGGCTAGAATCAAAAGTTACTAAAAATGATAAAAATTACTAAAAACTAATGTTTGACCCTTGTGCAGAAAGTTATAACTATTTAAAGATGGAAGGTCAATTCTTGTTATTTTGCTCCACGATGATGCTCTAATGCCGCCAAGTATGCTTCTCCAATGCATACTGCTTCATTCTCCTCTGGTTGGAGAGAATTTGCCCTCGAATTCAAAAAGTCATCATCTAAGCTGTCACTTTGATATGGAATAAGATGCTTGACATTAAACACGTCGGATGTACGAATATGACTTGGTAGTTTCAGACGATAGGCATTGGGATTAATTTATCTAGCACTTCCAAATGACCATTTTTTCGTGCTGCCAACTTGTTATATTCCCCCACCAAAAAACGGTCCTTCACCAAAATAGCCCACACAAAGTTCTCAACATCAAACTCAACGAGACAACATTTTTTATTAGCAACACTTTTATATTTAGTAGTTGCCTCTACCAAATTATGCTCAATGGACTTATGAATTTCCTGAATTCGAGCAATCAAATCCTCTACCTTGTCATTAACTCGCTTCAAATTAGGAACATGAGCCAAATCAATCTGATGTTGGAGATCCCATAAGGGTGGAAGTTTTGCTGCTAATTTATCAAGAAACACATCATCATACTCATCAATCAACTTCCTCACCGGTTCAGGAATTTCCCCATCTTCGACGCTCTCTTTTGCTATCAATATGTACATTATTCCAGAATTAGACGCCGCCTCAATGAATTGACTTCTGGACAAGAGAAAAGACCTATCTCTTACTGTCGGCTTTAGTACCTCATCTCTTTTAGGTGTAAGCGTGATCTTATGATAGGTAAACATGAAACTATAAGTGTTCTTCTTCCCATCATGAGATACACTTCTATCAAATTGCCACGGTCTCCCGAATAAAATGTGACAAGCATCCATGTGTACTATATCGCACCAAATTTGATCTTTATAGTTTGAACCAATGGAAATAGGCACTAAACAGCGTTTAGAGACAGTTACCTCATTACCCTTCTTGAGCCATGATAGCTTATAAGGGTAAAGATGTTGTTCAGTTGTTAACCCTAACTTTTTTATAGCTTATTTTGATATCACATTCTCACAGCTTCCAGCATCAATAACGAATTGACACACCTTTCCGCCTATTGTACAAGTGGACTAGAAGATGTTATTACGCAACTATCCATCCTCTTTCTCCTTACGCGGCGCAAGACAGACCCATCTTACCACTAACAAAAAACCCTCGTCGCCATAAACCACCTCCTCTTGTGGACTATCATTGTCAATAGTATCAAAGATAAGAACTTGCTTAAAGTTTATAATCTGCTCTAGAGGAATCTCTTCACTATCCACAAACAAACCCTTCCTATATCAGTCGCCTTTTTTTGTAGTTTTCCATACAATGCCTATTTTCTCCACACTTGAAACAATGCACTCCGTTGCCCATAGTAAGAGCCCTAATAGATTGACCCCTAGTTCCCTGTTGTCCCACATCCCTTGGGTTGGAGTGCGTAATATGTGGATTATGATTATTACTGCTACCACCCACTCATGCATTACCACCAACCCTAGCGCTCCATGTAGAATTGCCAAATTTTCGGCTAGTCTATTTCTCTAACACAAGGGCTCACTAGTGTGCATCAGAAATAGTAAAAAGGTCAAATAAATTAAGGGTATCCTGAAGTTGAGGCCGCAAACCTCCAATATACCGAGATGTTAGTTGCTCTTCTATCTCTGCCATATCATTACGTGTTATTAATTGGTAGAACTCAGTTGTATAATCATCCACAGTCCTTACTCATTGTCGATTGTATAGCTAAGGGGTAGGAAAACACCTTACATGTGCTTTTTTAGTTTCTCCTATGAATTAATCTTATTTTTCCCTTGTTGTTCTCAAGCCATTTTGGTATGCTACCACCAAGTTGCTGCCCTACCCTAGAACCTAGTAGCAACCAAAGACACCCTTTATTTGTAGGCACCTCTTTAAAGTCCAGAACTTCTTACATAGTAATAACCCAATCCCCAAACTCCTCAGGCTATAAACTCCATTGGAATTTCGGACTATTAATTCTTAATCCAGCCTCCTAACGCCGTGAGTCTATATCCATCCTATTCTATTCTACCATGAGCCTCCTACCCTTAGGAATGGTGTCACGACCCAAAACCCACCCTATGTGGATTAAGGATCGTGGGGTCGGCCCTCAGACCGTCCCTAACAATTTTAGATTAAGGATCAACAATAATAATAAAGTGAAGTTAAACAAATAAGCAGCGGAAAGCATAATAAAGTTTTATAGACCATCAAAAGTTTAGTGTTTAAGTTACAGATCCTTAAAACAAAAATAAAACATCCCCATGACGTGGACACATGGGAGAATTAAGACAATACTAGTCATAGTCTTTTACAATTTGTCAAAAATGTCCACCAATTTTAACAAGGACAGAT
Source organism: Nyssa sinensis (assembly GCA_008638375.1). Taxonomy (NCBI): domain Eukaryota; kingdom Viridiplantae; phylum Streptophyta; class Magnoliopsida; order Cornales; family Nyssaceae; genus Nyssa; species Nyssa sinensis. The sequence goes on from CM018038.1 coordinate 34,939,891, forward strand.
CTACAACAAAACTAATGTCTACTTGTAGGGGATCCCTCATTTACTGTTCATCTACGGCATCCTTTCCTGAAAATATATATATATATATACATACAAAATGGAATGAGCTAAGTTAGTCTAGTAAGTAAATCCCCTTGCTTTGCCATCTATTAGGGTCAGTATAGAAGGTATGAAATCAAGGCAAGAAAAGATATGAAGATACAATAGCCAGTCACAGAAGCAACAGAGATGACTCGAGGGTCCAACAGACACGTCCCATGAGAAAATGACAAATCAACAATAAGGACTTAGCCTATATAACAGTTAGCTGCCACAATTCATAAGTATCACAAATAGCCAAATCAGATCAATGATAAGCTTGTGAGGCATAACAGAAATTAAAAGTACTAGAATATCCAGCGTACCAATAAACAATGATACATCATCATATAGTCAAGACAGGCATAGCAAGCATATAAAAAATAAGAAAGTGTGATATCAGAATGTCAATAAATGATATGAATACTAACAGACTAGATGCGAAAATAGATAGGGCCCGGCATACCCTTAGATGCACTTATCCAGGTTTACCTACCATCGGGTTCCTTTATAGCATTAGAGCTCTTTACAAACATCATGTCCATTTTGGACTCTGACCTGTAGGTCCAGAAGCATTTAGGAATCAGACGGACATTGTGACAATCACAACCTCAAGCGCTCATATTAATAAAACCATGATCATTAGTATTCCACAAACGATGTACATAATTGTGGAATAGTAAATCCTCAGCAGTGAGGGGCATATAAACTTTTCAATATTCATGCAAGTATAGAAATGAACAATTAATCATATGGGATATTGGCAATCAATTTCACAACAGATTCACAAGGCAGAATGACATCAAACTGGAGAATTTATTAAGTGTTAGGCATGCATAGAAGTACAAAATTCAGCAGCATAAAGAAAAGACATTGTGACATGGCTGGGAAATAACACATGGTAGAGTTCGGGTTTTTACTTACCTCAAAAATAAATTTCAGCTGTTCTATTAATTTAAATCTCCTTTTTCCTTCCCCTTAGAGGTTTCTATAAATCAGAAAGTTAATTGTTATTAACCCATTTCAATTATTTAGGTCGATGTTAATGTTCATGATTTATTTAACTCTCTCGGTATTATTTAGTATATTTTTAAAGGTTGCTAAATTTTATACATCAACCTTCAAAATATTTTATTTGGGTAAACGGACTCCACCGTTGAGTCCAGAACATCCAAGAAAATAAATCTAGGCCTTCGCGGCTTCTCATTTGGCTTCGGGTACCCTTAGGGGCAAAATGGTAATTTCATATTTTATATGACTTAATTTTTCAGAATCCCGGCTCACAAAATGGACCTCACCATTAGGTCCAGAATATCCGTCAAAATACACTATTTGTTTATTTAATTTGGACATCGGGATATTTTTCTATTTTTAAATTAATTTAAATTAATTAATATAATTTAATAAAGTCAATATAATATATATATATATATATATTTGGTTTAGTTTATACCGTGCGAACAAGGGTGGCACGGTGGTCACGCGTGTGGCTTTAGGTGCGTGTGTGGCTGAGGTCTCAAGGTCGAGTCTCAGGGGCGACAACCCCTTTTATTTTTCAAGAGATTCCAGATCCAAACAATGGACAAGCAGGAGTTAGGATAGGATGATATCCCTATTCTGCATGTGGACACCAATTTAATTTCCTATCTTTGTAGCCAAATAGGTTGGCTTCTAATTTGTTTAAAAAAAAAACACAGAAAGGATACAACATCGTCCCACTTACTAACTTAACCCAAAATGACGTAGCTTTAGGTTTTAATTTTAAAATATTACATAATCCAAACGGTGTCGTATGGCAAGGATGGTTTTAAATGGTGCCGTTTCAATATTACTATTCATCATCTTCCCCCTTTTACCCATACTGTAGCCCTAATTCCAGTTTTCAAATCTTTTCAATTTTGTGCATTCTGGGATTGGTTTACTCTCTGTTTTTGGGTGGTATCGGCTACTGAAGGTAAGGGGAATGGTTTAGCATTCACTTTAGGGTTTGAATCAAGCTCTAGGAGCCATGGTGGGTTGGATAGTCGCGACCTGCAACTAGCTTATAAATGGCCATTTCATCACCATTTCGTGCGTGGTTTGGCTTGTCATAATCGTAATGACATGGGAGTTCGATCCTCATTCCAAAATCAAGGGCTAGGGGTCTATTTTAGAGGTTGGGTTCTAAACCCAAAACCTAGAATTGCATTTTTAGTGGTCTTCCCTTGAGGGTTTGAGTCGCGTCCTAAGGTTTTTAGAATGCTTGAAGGGTCTGTTTTAGGTTTGAGTTGTCAAAAATTGGTTTCCTAAAGGTCATCTCAGACCTGCTACTATGGAGGTCTGTCCATGGCAACTCCTCACTGGTTGGTGCATATCAAACCTCCTTGGCTTTTCAAATCAGTTTAAAATGGTTCCTAGTGTCGAAATTAACCCGTGCATGTAGTCTAATTCCAAAATAATACTGAAATAGTGAAGGAAATTAAAAGGAAAATTTCTAGGGCTTGGTGTTTATACCTTTGCACAGTGAGCTTTTCTCTACTCGTGGCTTCAGGTGTGAACCTCAATGCAGTCCAGTTCTGCACATACAAGACTAGTCTCCTTCCTCTCCTTCTTCAGCTCATTCTCCTTCCTTCACCCTCTCTTACCATAGCCAAAATCTATATGCACACACTTACACTATTATTATAATCTCAGCACCATCATCACACACACAGGCTCTCAAGCATACTTGTTTGCACAACACACTCATTTCCTTAAAGCCCACATGCAACCCCCTACTAGGCATTCATAACCTATAGACCCTAGCTTAGGTGTATAGATATATATATATATATACATATATATATATATAAACACATAAAATTCTGCATGTGTTCAAATTGATGGAGAGGGTGGTGGCCAATAGGGTGTTGCCACCTCATTGTTGATATTTGGAATTTGGACCTTATTAAATATATATATATATATATGTATAATAAAGCACAAAAGTGCTTGTGGCCAAGTGGTAAACTTTTTGGGATTAAGTTTCTTGCTCATTTGGGTCAAGGGTTCAAATCCCTTTGGCCTCACTTTTGGCGTTTTTCTTCCTATTTTGTATTTATGCCTCATTTGGCTGGTGCAGATTTTCATTTTTAGCTATTTCCTTTATATTATCTTTCCCATTGCTTTTTTTGTGAAACGGTTTCTTCTAGTGGTTTCTTATTTAGGTTAGCTTCGATGTCAAGGGTCTTGCGTCAGTTTTTGTTTTGTTATGATTTCCATAGTTAGCTAATTCAAGTTTTTGTAGTGTTAAATAGGACTTAAATAGCTAAATTACTGCATTAGATTCCTAAAAAGACTTCATTACATTGATTGAACAGTAAAATTAAGTTCGGGGTATTACAAATGGGTTCAACAAAAATGTATGGATTGTCAACCTCATCCTTCAAAGCCTCCTCATCCCCTATTGAAAGTATGGATGGGAACGGTTTCCATGCCGATGGCCAGCCACCAATGTTGCAATCTAGGCAGTTATAGCTTTCATCTGCTGCCTCTACGCTTCTATCTGCTACCGCTGCGCTTCAACCTATTCTCTTATTTCTGTGCCAGATCATTACGTGCTATTAATTGGTAGAACTCGAACATATAATCATTTACAATCCTTACTCCATATCGTAAATTCTGTAATCGGTGGTACAATATCCTTACATAGTTAAGAGGTAAGAACACCCATCACATGTGTTTCTTCAACTTCTCCCATGAATTAATCTTATTTTTCCCCTGTCGTTCTCGAGCCATTTTTGTATGCTGCCACTAGGTTGCTGCCCTACCCCGGAACCTAGTAGCAACCAAAGACACCTGTTTATTTGTAGGCACCTTTTTAAAGTCCAGAACTTCCTCCACATCAATAACCCAATCTAAAAATTTCTCGAGCTATAAACTCTCTTGGAATTCTGAAATATCAATTCTTAATCTAGCCTCCCAACGTCGCGAGTTTAGATCCATCATATTTTGTTCTGCCACGGGCCTCCTACCCCTAGGAATGGATTCAACAAAAGCGTATGGATTGTCAAACTCATTCTCCAAGGCCTCCTCATCCCCCATCGAAAATACGAATAGGGAACGGTTTCCACGCTGATGGCTAGTCGTCAACGGTACAATCTGGGCAGTTATAGCTTCCATATGTTGCCTCTGCACTTCAACCTGTGGTCATAACTGGGTTACATCATCTTACTTCAACACCTCGTTGAGAGGCACGTTTTGAACACCGACATGTCTGCATGGTGGCATGGTCTTGAACGAACGTGGCGCTGATACCAACTGATGTAGTGCATAGTGGGAAAACGAATCACAACCCTCTCTTGAACTTGTTGATTTTCTCACAAAAATATGCTAGGAACCAAAGGCATCCAACACTTGTTGATTCTCACGCATACCAAGAGTTAGGCAAGGGAAAATAATTTTCAAGAGAATTTTATTATCACAAAAAAGCTACTACTATAATTACATATCATTATATTTATAAGGCTAAAACCCTAATGGCCAAAAAGGGATAAAATAAAATAAAAGATATGAATTTGAAAAAAAATATGGCAAAACCCAAAACCTTTTAAAACTACAACAAAAAATAAGACACTTGTAAAAACGGAAAAAAGATCCAAACTTATTTGACCCATATCCATAGTAAGCAACTGCCTATCATTTCCTTCTTTAATTGAGAAATTTGAGCTAAAAGTTCAATAATGCATGTATTAATGACAAATCAAAATGAGACCTATTCATTGTTCGCACTCTAATACCTAAGTCCATTATGTCCCAAATATTATCAATCCTCATTGCAAGGAAAACTCTACAGGATAAATTGATATAGCTTTTAAATAGTGGAACTTTTTCTCCTAAATCAACATATGACTTGCAATACTCTTATCATTAATATTGGAACTGGTTGAAGAAATTAAGAATAGGAGAAAGCATCAAATGTTTCCACAATAAATTTCTTACTTACTAATAAGTTTAGAGTAAATAGGTTATTGACAAATTACCCTTTTTGTCCATGTTGTAAGTACCACAATGAAACTACCATTCACCGCTTAAGAGACTACTTAGAAGCCAAAGAGGTATGGTATTATCTTATTCTTATTGACCTTAAGCATTACTTCTACAACTTGGATTTGGTTGATTGGATTAGGTACAATTCCACTTTATTAGTACTAACTTGATCAATATCCCTTGGTTTTACATATTTATAATTGCCATTTGGTAACTATGGAAATCTAGGAATGAATGGGTGTTTGAAAGTACCCCAAAGTCCCTAATTTCCATACTTTAGCAAATCCAAACTATTGAAAGAGAAACTATGAAGCCTTTAACAAGGGTAATTGCACTTCAACCACTTTAAACACTAAATATGTTAACTAGAGTTTTCCTAATGCATATTGTATCAAGCTTAATATGAATAAAGTTGCAAAAGGCAACCTAGGGTTAGCAAGCTTTGGTGGAATTTTCTGAAATGAGAATGGTCAATGGCTTATGGGCTTTTATGGATATTTTGGAAGAACGACTAGTTTATTGGCTGAATTGTGGAGCATTAGAGCAATTTCATCAAGCTTTTAATACGCCTATGTTAGCTAAAATAGCTAAAGAAATTTATAAAGTCATTCTACAATGAACTAGTTATGAAGCTAGTTAAAATAGCTACTTGCTACCCCTTGTGCTAGAAGTAGCGACAGTTTTCGCCTCACTCAAAATAAAATATTCAACCAAAAACTTCAATGGCTATATGATTCAAAGTTCAATGGTAAAAAAAATGTAGAATCTATAAATTGATACATGGTTGTGTTCAATACTCAAGAACAATGTATCAATCAAAGAAAAATTACATGTTTGAAAGTATATTGCTTCTTCTTCTTCTTCTTATATTGATTGATTTCTCTACATGTATAAACTTAGTTGCTCTGTTATAACATGAAAATTTTTTTTTTATTATTTATTTTTGCAATTGTTAATTTATTTTTTTATTGTTATTATTATTATTATAAAAAAAAAAAATTATTATTGGGTGTATGTGTATATATGTATATGTGTATATATATATAATTTAAATTTAATTGTGTGTGTATATGTGTAAAAGGTGAGTGTATATTTAAATGTGAAAATATATATATATATATATATGTATATATATATATATATCAGGTTGTGTGAGGTGTGTGTGTGTGTGTGTACCCGGTTGTGTGTGTGTGTAAGTTTGAGTGTGATACACTCAAACAAGGCATGGGGTAAGGTTGAGTGTGTGAGTAGAATTCAGGGAGTGGGGGGGGGTGCAGAATCGGCAGAGAGTAGGTTGGTTTTAGAGAGAGAGAGAGAGAGATATAGAAAGAGAGAAAATAAAGAGAAAAGAGAGTAGTCTCGGGTGGGAAAGAAGATAAGGAAAGAAGCAGAAAAGAAGGAGAGAAATAGAGCTCTGAGGGAGAGTTTGAGACTTGGTTCGAGCTCGGAGCAAGAGGGAGAAGGAGGGCACAGCTAGAGAGAGAAACGGCCGAAAATTGGTAAGTGGGTTGCTTCTGTTTCAATTTTTTTTAGAGCATTTCAGTTGATTTAAATTGTAGAATCTTGTAGAGCATCGTGTAAGGATTAAAACGCAACAAAAATGATAGAAAACGGTTGAAAAATGAAGGAGAAAAAGGGAGGTGCAGGTCGCGGCCATAGGGAGAAAAATCTGATTTTTCGTTGTGATTGGAAGCTTCAAAACAGTATTAAAAAGCTCCAAAAATGTTTTAGAACAAGTTGGGATTGAAAGGGGCTTAAAAAACACCAAGAAAATCAAGTTTAAAAACTTGATTTTCTGAAATTCCGGTCACCGGCGCCGGAGAGGGTGACCGGAGCTCCGCCGGAAAAACGGGGGGAGAAGGGGGTCTGTCCGGGTCCGGGTCGGGCTTGGGCCGAACCACCCTGCCACGTGTCGGCTCACTGTTTAAAAGAAAAAAAAATGAAATAAAATAAAAATAAAAATAAAAATAAAAACCTGATTTGGACCGGGTTAGAAGGGGAAGGGGTTGAACCGGTCGGTTCAGTGAACTTTTAAACCGGTTTAGGGTTTTGGTTTAAAAACCCCCTGGTTCAAACCAAAGTTTAGGTTATTTATATTTTGAACCCCAAAACTTTTAATAATTATATTTTGACCCCTTAGGCTTTAAGAAATTAGAATTTGACCCAAGACTTTTGGGTAATTATGTTCTGACCCTCATGAATAAAATATTAATAAATTATTAATTAAATTAATTAATTAATTAATTTAATTAAATATTCAAAAACATCCCGGAGTCCAAATGGGACAAGTCATTAGTGTATTTTGACTGTCTCGACCATTCCGAGACCAATGGTGAGGTCCGTTTTACAAGACGAGGTCCCAAAAAATAAAAGACCCGTAGTAACCCTTAAAATTACCAAAATGCCCCTAACTTGAAACACTGTCAGACAAACTCCGAATTAGGTAAACAAATAGTGAAATTTTATTATCTCGAACATTCCGGACTTAACCGTGGAGTCCGATTCGTGAAAAGAGGTCACGAAATGTAAGGACACGCGTAAAGTGCAAAATGACTGTTTTGCCCTTTTCAACCCTGGTGTCCGAATTGAGTTCTACGAGAACCTAGACTTATTTTCTTAAACGTTCTAAAACCAATGGTAGAGTTTAATTTAGCAGAATAGAAACCTATGAATTTAAAGACATAAAATTTGATGAATAGCATAAATTCAAACAACAATGGACTGAGTTGAAATTTCTACTTTTAGGGACATTGACAGGACAGGAGAGGGCGATCTGATCTTCTACGTTTTCATCCGTCGGTTCAGTTACATATAGCGCACGATCTTCTAGGGTTGATACCAACCCATCAGGTATGGTGTTTTGCTAGTGTTAGAAATGAAGTTAAGTTAGGAATATTTGTGAATGACTGGAATGCTGTATGTGTTTATCTGTAATGTGTTTACCTGTTTATTTGGAATTGGTTGTTCACATGTTATATGTTACTTGTAAGTTAATAAAGTGAAGAACATGAATCATGATGTGCGAACATATGAGATATGCATGTATATGAAACTGACTAGTGATTTATTTCTTATTGTCCGAGCATGTTATATTATTGAGATTCACGTTCATTGAGATTGCATTGGCATATTGGCATATGATGAATTCCTTGAGAACATGGCGTGGGTAAGCACATGGTGCTTTGCATTATGAGGGTGTAGATCCTGTGGTGAAAAACCCAAAATTGGCCATTGCATTGGTACTTCGTGCCATCGGGGAGTACCCGTAAATGAGACATGGGTGTGGCATAGAGTTGTGCATGGGTGTGTCATGCATACCATTCATATATATTACTGCGATGTTTGAATGTCATTTAGAAATAAATGTACACTTTGCACATGCCACGCCTTAGCTTTATTTCTGGCATTAGCATTTCATCATACCAGCAGTTGTGCTGACCCATTCGTGGGCAACATTTTCAGATGAGGATCCTCCAGCCATTAGAGACTCGGTGATGCCCTGATAGGGTGAAGCCTATGATGTATTTGTGATTCGTGAAACTTGTATTTTGTTATGTAAGGGCTTAAGCCCGAATGACTGATGAACGATGTATTCGATGTTATTTGATGTGTGGATGGTGATGGACGCATGTTTAGTGAATCTAATTACTTTTGTCCTTTTTTTTATTTTACTTTCTGTCTCGTTACTCGCGCCCCGGGTTCGTCGGAAATTCGGGGCGTGACATGCTCGTTGAGAGGGGTTGAGGTTGATTTTAGGGATTGTTGGAGAGAAGATGTAAAGATTTGTGAGAGAGTAAATAAATAAGATAGATCGGAGAAATTCAAAGAGATTAGAATGATGGGATGATTGGTAGGGGTGATGAGCAGAGAGAGATGATTGAAGTTGATCAAACAAGAGATTGTCGAGGGGATGATAATATGATTTTTTGGAAGAGAGATATTAAAGGAGAGGAAGCTAGAGAGAGGGATATGGGGGCATAAATTGATTTCTCATATATTAATATATATTAATGGAATATATATGTTAGCAGGGTTTAGAACATTCTCATGCAATATAATATATATCTGTATATATATTATATATCTGATGTTCGTAATTTAATTAATTATTTTATATTTTGAGTTTTGTCTTATGCATATGGCCTAATAATATGCTAACATTTATTACAATTTTGAAACTCTTGTGATATAGGAAAAAAAGGCATGTTCTTCATGTACGAGAGAAGGAGGTGATAATTTTGTTTTGAGATTTGCAAACAGAAATTGAAAATGTGGGCGAAGAGCAGTCATTCGAATTATAGAGAATGAAAGGAACAAGGTTAGGCTTTACTATGCTTGTCAATCTAGGTCATGTAATTTGATAAACTGACGCTATTGAATTTCAACAAATACTGTGAACTCTACATCAACATCAGCTCCCTTGATTGATGAAAATGGACATATGGAACAAGTGGTTGCTGAAATTAGGTATGAAGCCAGATCATTGCCTACAAAGGTCCAACTATTTGAAGGAAATCAAGGGATAATAAATTTTCTTGTAATAACAAGCTTAGTATTTGTTGGAATATCAATATTGATAGCCTTAGTAATGTTACTAAAAAACTACTTTGAATTAATTAATGTATAAATGAATTGTAATATTAGAATATGATTGAAATATGTGATAGCCATTGGAATTTGATTGTTAAATTATTTTGAATTAAAAAATTAAGTTAAAAAAAGTGACTAGCTAAAGTAACTATCGAAAATTATTAGCATTGTTAGAGATGCTCTAAGAGAAGGATTGAAACTAGTCAAGGGAAAGAGCTTCCAAAACCCGACAGTTGAATTAGTGTGGCTTGCTTACTAGAGATGACCCCTAAGATCACATATATAAAGCTGTGATAGAAGATTGTAAGTAGTATGCTACAGACTTCTCCAGCTGTAACATTGTGCATACCTTTTAGAGAAGGGAACTTTTGCGTATATTTCTTGGCTAATCTAAGAGCAAACCAAAGGAATTCTCTAGTTATTTTGGAGTCCCCTTCTAGATTTGAAGAATTGGCTATTGGTAGACCAATATGTGGTGCATTTTGAGAGAAAACTCTTGTGCTTGAGGCTTAGTCTTGTTTTGTTCCTTTCTTTTAATTTACTAGTTCAACAAAAAACTGGTGGTGTTGTCGAAATAAAATCTTTAATGATCTCAATTAGGTTTAAATTGTGTTAAAAATGGATTATTATTTGAGTAAATAATTCTTCTTTTATCATGACATGGGCTTTTTAGTAATTTAAACATTAACATAACCAAGTTAATATTTCTATCATCACTAATGCTTTATTCTACATTTTCTGACTATCTTTTGTGTATCATCTTTTTATAAAGATGTGACTCATGATGAGACTTAATGGTGGATCTATCAAAGGACTTACTAATCTACTTTTAAGAAAGGATGATACAAAAAAAGATAAAGAAAGAGAAAAAACTCCTCTATCATCTATCTTGGTATATTTTATCCTTTTTTTCAAACAAAGTTAGAAAATAAATTTTTTATATTGACTTTTTTTTTCCCACTAAACTTATAAGTGAAATTAAGTATTAATTTTTAAATTATTTAAGTAAGAGAAAAGATGTAGATGCTGTTTGGATAGCTACCGCAAACATATTTCTCAGTATCCAAGAACTGGAAATCCTGTTTGATTTTGAAACCTGAGTTCTTTTGTCAGAATAGATTAAAAACACATCTTTAAAAATATGAAAATTGAGTACCAAGAATTGAAAAACCTGTTTGTTTAGGTTTTCAGTTTGGTTGACTAAGGGAGTGGTTTCTCAATATTTTTAGAAATGAAAGAGAAGCAACCCTCTGTACTGAATTTTATTTAATTACTTATTTTATTTAATTAATAAAATATGTGTAACAAATGTTGTAATTAATTTTTTAAAAATTGTGCAAATGTATTTGAATATGATAATTTAAATTATAAAATAGTAAAAAAATTTAAAATTAATAGTTTGTCAATAGCGTATCCCACGTTTTAAAATTAAAAATTTATTTTTTAAAATCTAAACAAATAAAGGGGGGCAGTTTTTATTTTTTAAAAATATTATAATAAAAAATATAAATTTTAAATATTTAAAAAATAAATACTCACCCCAAGTGAATAGGACATTGATCTTAAATCCGTCAACAGTCTTATTCGTTGGGAAAGTAGTTGATCTTTCTAAATAAAGATCATGTGAGCCATGCCTTTTATTGGATGACCATTTCCTATAAAAAAATAATAATAATCAAGGCTTATTAGTATATAATAATAATTTTGAAAAAAAAAAAATTTGAATGGCTTGTCAATGGATCAATGTTGGATGTTTACCTGATAGTAATTTAAATAAAATTTTTTAAAAAATATTTTAAAAAATTTTGTAATTAATTTTTTTAAAATTATAAAAATGTATTTCGATATGATAATCTAAATTTTAAAAAATAAAAAAAAATTAATTTCAAACACATATCCTATAATTTAAAATTTAAAATTTTATTTTAAAAACATAATTTTTTTTACTAAATAAAACCTGAAGCAAGTGAACATAATGAAACCCACAAGATATATGTTTTGGTATTGAATAACGGTGCTGATCTTTCACCTAATCCAGTCCTAGTTTGAGGCGCAAAGTAGGTTGTACAATTTATCGATTTTCTGTTTTTATTTTTTAAATTTGCCACGGTTAGATCGACCACCCTGCAATAAAATTTCTGAGGGAAATCAACAATTCCAAAAAAAGGAAACGAAGAATAGAATCGACGACGATGGAGGAAGAGGAAGGCGGAGGAATAAGGCTGAGCAAGAGGTTTTCTGACAAAGGTGGGGAGGTCGATTACAAGACCAAAGCCGGCACTGCTTGGTCCCACTCTTACCTCAACCAGAAGCCATGGCACCCTCTCTCTTACCCCAACCAGCGCCGCAAGTGGATCGCCGAGCAGACCCACGCCCAGCACGACCGTCGCGCCGAAGAAGTCGCCCGCGAGGTCTCAACCCTTTCCCGCCTTTTGCTTTCTGGTCGATGATTTGATTTTCTCTCTTTCAATTCACAGACCAAGTTTTCTTTTCTAACCTTTTCCACCATCTGTCTATGATTTTGGCTTTCCTCAGTATGCTCAGGAGCAAGAATTCTTCCGCCAGACCGCTCTCGTCTCCAAGAAAGAGAAGGAAAAGGTAAGATTTTACAACCCCCCCCCCCCCCCCCCCCCCCCCAACACACACACACACACACACCCCTATGGGAATGTTCATGTCGTGATAAATTGTTTGCCCTACTGCCGTTTGACCAACTTATTATTGTAGACTATTGGCTTCACTCACACACGTATGGATAGACAGACGCTCATATTTATGGATTTTTATATATTGGATTGATTTCTTGAGCTATTGGTATGTGACTTGATGTATAGATGGAGATGATGAAAGCTGTTAGCTTCATGTATGTCCGCCCACCTGGTTATAATGCAGAGAGTGCCAAAGCTGCAGAGATTGTTGATGAGAGGAGGAAGCAGGAGCAGAACAACCCTTTGCTAGACCCTTCTACGGATGGGGCCTCCACCACAATGTACGAATGCATACATACATTATTAATGTGTATTGTTATTGTTTATTCATTATATGTTAGGTCAATTATGAAATCATCAAATAGATAAATAATTGGAAATGAAGCTTCCTGATTGTTGTTCCAAAAGCAAACTAAAATACAGTAATTGTGTTTATTTTGTAGACCACCAGAATCTATGGCCAGTAAAGATCGTTCTGGTGAGGAAAAAAAGAAACCACGGCAAAAAGATGTTTTTGGGCGTACTTTGCCAACTGAAGAACAATTTGAAGTCCTTAAAAATGCTCCAAGGTATGTCAAAATGCTTCTCGTTTTCATTTGTACAATGTAAAATATTGTTTATATTTCAAAATTACTTGTAGGTATTTTTATTAGGTATATCTGATTGTGAAGGATTGGCTTTTCACATGTTCAACCACTAACAAATTTTTTATGTTCATCACATCTGGTGTCAAAATTTATTGGGATAGGTTATTTCATTGAATAAAAAACTTTAATTGGGTACTCTTTGCCATTTTCGGTTTATAATTGTTGGGACAGCTATAAATGAAAAATGACTTCAAGCTGTGATTGTGGCATGGTTCAAGTCATAGTGCAAAGAATTTCTTTTCTGTTAGTTTGATAAAAGCATTCTGCTTTATACTTGCTGTGATGTGTTTATTGGAGACTTTAGGTGCCTATATATCAAGTAGATGACAAAGTTTAAATTAACAGTTCTATGATATCAATTAGGATGGTGAGCAAGATAGGGATTGGCTGTACAATACCTTCCGAATAATTGTTAAACTTTAATCTTGGGCTTTGCTGATCTACATAGGAGTCTAAAAATACCTTTTTGTTTGACAAGTTTATAGGAGTCTGAAAATATATATGATGGGTAACTCGAAGAATGAACCCTTCCAGAACATTTTTGGGATTTATAGAAAATTTAGGTTCTTTATCCCTTCATAGGGTATTATAGTTTTTAGTTTGTAAACATCCTGTGCATTTGGCTGCGCCCGCTTTTGGTGCTTTTTAATGCATATATTTAGTTATTAGAAAACTATATTATGACACGTGGAGGTATCTTGTGATGTGCACACGTTATTACCCATTTCTGATACATGTTGTCAAATAGAGTTTATTCAATGTTATAATATTTATTTCACCTTTTTTCTTAATCTTTTGCTATGCTATTATATTCTTCACCTATCAAGTCTTTTAACTAGACTGCCAAATGCTGAAACCTGGAATCCATTTTTGCATGCTTTTCCATTTTGTTATGACATTGCACAACATTTCTTTCTACTCTACTTCCACATTGAATTTTTAAGTATAAAGATCCTGCAAGGCAGGTCATGACCTTCAACATTTAAAGAAGAAGATAGTGGGATGTGGTATGATGCACTTTTTTTTGGTTCCAGCTTGGCTACATATCGATCACTGGATTCAATTTCAATTATCGTGCTTGCACGGTAGTCATCATTTCATATGATTGTCATTGTTGTTAATTGCTTTCCAATCAAAAACTACTGACAAACAAAATGTTGTGGATTACTGTTAGGCAGATATTCCTCTACATATGAGTGAGCGTTGCCAAGGTGGTCACTATTGACAGTTGAATAGCCTTTGTTTGTACAGTCACACAATATAATATTCTTTTTGGGAATTGTTGCAGAGTAAAGGGATTGATGATGAGTAGAGGAGATACTTGCTAAACCTAGAAGACATGATTATGCATCAAGGCATTCCAAATAATAGTGAAGGGAGAGCTTTGATGAATTATTGGCTGGCTTTCTTTACATCATCGTTGGCTATGGACTAGTTGGTCAAATAATATATATTTTTTAAATTTTTTTATGGGGCCTGGAAAAACTGAGTTTGTAGCAACATATGCTCTTTGCCAAAGCACAAAAATCATGTTTTTCAACAATGATCAAATATTACACCAAAAAGGAAGAAAGTTTTGGTTCATGTTGAAAGTTTATCAGGGAGAGATGAAGGCTGCAAAGGACATGGATTGGAGCAATAGAGGGCAGGTTTTTGGGTAATTGAATACAGCTACCTACAAGTGGGTTTGTGGTGTATTTTGGTTATGGAAATCTTGTAGGTTTAGGATCTTAAAGGGTGTAATAAATATTTTAGGATTTTGAGATGCTTTGAGGTTGAAATTAGCTAGATTCAAATTTGTGAGGTTGCAGGATTTTCAGAGAAAATAGTGTTGGAAATTCTAGACATCAAGTCTTTTAGGGCTTTAGTTGTTAAATTAGAGGTTAATGGATTGGGGAATGGGTTGGGTTGATTAGGGCTTGCTAGAGTAGGGTTTTTGGGCTTAAATAGGGTCTAAAATAAGGCTATGAATTGTAACTTGGGAATACTGAGTAAAGAGAAGACATAGAGCGAGAAAAAGAAGAAGAATCTAGGAACTTACCTATTTTTTTTTTTTTTTGAAAAGTAATCTAGGAACTTACCTATAATATTTATCCTTCAACTTCTTAAGGATTAGGTCAAATCATGCAAACATAATCTCAGATTTTCATAATTCAACTCCATTAAAATAAAGAGATTACACAACTATTTGTAGGCTGCTTGGGTTCCTACTTTTGCTAGGACTATAATTCCAAAAATTTAAAACTTTGACTAATAAAGACTATTCTAGACCAATGTTATCTAGAATGCGGATTGTTATGGTATGGGGAACGGGAACGGAAATGTAGATCGTCACTTGTTATAAAACATGGTATGTTAGGGGTAGGTTTCTTTGGATCGCTTTGTTGGAACGAAATATGTTTATTTGGAACGTGTTATGCTTTTTGAGTGTATTTGTAATAATATTGCCATATTGGTATGTATGTATATATATATACACCAAAATGATTTCAATGAATCCAAGCCATTATAAAATAAAATTTCAATAATGTGTGTATTTTGTATGATTTTTTTGGGACTTTTGATATTTTAGATTGGAACACTAAATCTTGCATTCCAAATCGCTATTGATCCATGTTTTGGATCATGTGATCCTAATTCTCAATTCGCAATTCACAATTCACTAGGGGAGGAGCGAATTGTGATAACTATGTTGTAGACTAATCCTTTAAATTATTTAAAACTCGAATAACATCACTCGACTCAAAATAAGACTCATGGACTATTACTACAGCTCATGTACATCAAATCTAATTTCCTTAAAAAATGCCCGAGAGAGGTTCATACGAAAAGGAAGGGGCAGCTACAATATATTCTTAACTTCTGAAACTTAATAAAATAGTAATAAATCTGATCAGCAACTTACTATTTAAAATAAATACGATTAAAGACTCAAATTCAGTGCAAAACTTACATAAGGTCCCAATCTTGCTCCATGTGAAATTCCCTATCTGCCCTTTGTCTTGTTAGTATGCTCTATATCAGGCAGTGAGAAACATGATAGCTTGTGCTTTGATAGAAAGTATGATCTAAGATGAGTAGCTAGCCCTAGTTGCTATTTAGTTAAATGAAGGCTTTGTTGAGTTGAGTAGAATTCTTCTCAATTATGTTGCATCTCACCGATAAAGAAAAATAAAAAATGTTGCGTCTCAGCAAAAGGTTACTGTAAGTTATATAGAGGAGAAAGAGAGTTAGTATTGATAAGTTTGCGGTATTCATATGCTTTGGTGAAGGTTGCAAAAGTTCCAAGAGGTGGTGGGCACCTTGGGTTTGGATCTACTAGAAACCAAAGAACTATTCCATGCTGTTGAGGACCCTTCGTGACTTGCGGGTCCCTTTTACATGTTGGATGACACCTGCAAGACGCGTCAATAGCAAATAGAAGAGAACCCTGGATGAGACTCAGCTTTGGTGAAGACAAGGTAGTCCCAAGGTGATAGAGAATTGGCAGTCTCAAGTGATAGACCAAAAACCCAAAAGGGACTTGGGCCCAGAATCAGAGTAAGAATGGTGAGTGGACCCCTGGGGATTATGGTTACTGATCTAGTGATGGCTCTATGCTTCCCTCCCCCAAAAGAATATCCTCCTTGTGGATATAGGCCTTCCACTATTTATAGAGAGCTTGGGCTGTGGGATTTTGGACACTCGTCAATGATCTTGGTTTCATTGGGCTGCGTGTCTTGTGGTGGGCCAGCGTCTCAGAGCCTAGTCCCTAAAATTACTATCATCCCTAGGTGATTTCTTGTGTCTTGGCCACGATTCCCGTCAATCCCTGGTCAGACCCAATGACACACTCTCCCTTTCGTCGTTCATCATGCAGCCATGGCCATTAAGGCATCCCCTGTCTTAGCCTCCAAACTGAATTACTCCCATGACTCCCCATCTCCTACTAGCTCAATCAGCTTGTGGCGGATCATGTGGGTTCCCTTGGGTCCTGTCTTTCAATCTCAGGTAGGCTTTTTAACCTTGGGGCACCATCGCCTTATTCCTTCGGAATTGCTTCGGGTTACTATCTTAACTATGGTTAATTGGTGACTGATCAACCCTCATAGACATGGCCACTATGTGCCTCCTGGTGTCTACGGACTCTTCTGCCTCTATGGGTCTCCTGGTCTCTATGGATCCTCAAGCTTCTGTAGGCCTCCTAATTCTTGCAGTTGTTTGGTGGATTTAAATAGGGATGGCAACGGGGTGGGGTGTCCCCAACCCCGACCCCATTTATATTGATTGTCCCCACCCTGCTTAGGGCTAGATCCCAACCCCGATCCCCATTTAAGGGGAAAAAACCTCACAACAACGTTATTTTGATATTTAAGAAAAAAAAGCAAAGAACAATTTGCTGGAAAAAATTAGCAATTAAACAAGTAAACAACAATGATCCATAAATACAAACAATGCCTTTGGTTGATTGTATCTTTTAGCTTCAAATAGATCCATTTTTAGCTTGATGAAATAACTAGTCTCACAAAATAAAAAAAAGAATAAAATAATGAACCTACCTTCAAAGTCCTTTGGCAAATTGTATCTTTACATCTTAAAAAAATGGTGGAAGGTATCATGGCATGAAAAGTTACTTGATACGATGGCCCTAAAAATACTCATGACAGATGGTATCAAGTATTCAACTAAGTTATAAACCATGTTTGCTTAACACATAAAAATGCTTACCATTGATCGACCAAAAAAATCAACGATTTGTGGTGATATGGAAGCATGACAATGATGATCAGAGGACCAATTGATGATCAGTGGAGAAACAGAGAGCAAATCCCACGTTCTGAGATGCAGAGCAACGATGGTCGAAGATTGGGGATGGAGAGAAATGGCATTGCAGCAGATTGACGGTTCTTCACACTTTGCAAAAATGAGAAAAATAGCTAGTGATGGGCCAATGAACGTGACAATAAAACCCTGAAGTGAAATGAAACATTAGGGGCATCAAGTGGAGATGGTGACCGGTGAAAAATGGGGACGGTGATTGGAGCTGAGTAGAGACGGTGAGAGAGAAGGGTTATGGCGGCTGAGGTATCTAGACTGGATCTAAAAAAACCTAAAATTCATTTATATATTGTGGTATGTTTGTAAATATGATAAAAACTTAAGGATAATATTATAATATAATCAGGGCGGGGTGATCATTCCCCGGCCCCGATTGGGTTTTAACTTCCACCCCCGAACCTGACCCCAACCCCCAGCCCCAGCCCCGCCTCGTTTATAATTACCCCAAACCTGATCCATTAGGGGTGGGGCGGGTTAATTTGCCATGCGTAGATGTGAGCCCTTTGTCACATTGGCTGGCATGTGTCGTCATATAATTTTTCCTCATGAACACAAGCTTAGACACCATATGCAAAGGCAAAACAGGAGCATCTCCAAAAAAAAAATTCCATGAGTTTAAAGATCAAATCTAGCTGTTTTAAACCCTCCATGAATTGAGATTCTTAATAGCATTGCTACATGGTAAACTTCATTTTCCCCATCTTTTCATGAATCAAGAATTTTCATTTTGCCTCCCTCCCCGTTTATCTGGTTTTTCTCCATCTGAAGAGCTGAGAGAGTAGAGCCTCTTTCAGCACCATAAGACTCACTCTACTTGGCTTGTCATAATTTTCTCACTTCCATTGTATTAGAAACTTCCTTCCCTTGATTTTCTTCAATATTACGGGGAACCAATTTTGTGGTATTGATGAGAGTGTTTGATCTTTAATGTTGTATTGAAAAAGAGGAAAAAGGAGAGAGAGAGAGAAAGAGAGAGAGAGAGAGAGTAACCATTAGAAATGATATTGAGACAATAAGACAATGAATTGCATCATCATCGACAATAGCTCAATTTGGGAGAAAAATGTACGAGATAAATGAACTGGTGGCTTTAGAGTTGCAAATTTTCAGATCATTGAATGAGGAAGAGGCATCATGTGGTGAGAGTGGCAAGGGAGTAACTGGGATAGCTTCGTAAAACTTTAGAGGATGCAACTCTCGAGAATTGAAGGGGAAGATTCACGAGGTATCTCCATGGAAGGCATTGAAGGCTTAGAATGTGGCGAAGCTGGAATGAGGAAGGTGAATATGTCAAGGTTGAGGAGTCATTTGGAAATGATCAGAGAAGCATTTTCATCAGAAAAGTTGATTGAGGAAGGGGTTGGGGTTTGGTTGCAAAAGCTTTTTGGAAAAATGGGAACTCACAAACAATCATAGGATATAGAGGGGAGTGTTCATTCAAAGAAGTAGCCATGATTAAGGAAATGCAGCCTGCTCTAGAAGGTAGGGAGTGTTAGGAGTTGTCTTATTTTAGAAAGGAGTTGGGGGATGCTGTCTGAGATGCAGATGAGGAAAATGACCAAGGCTTTTGAGTGGGTGTTAGGGAAAATAAAATAATATAGGAGTTAGTAAGTTCCTAGGGGTGTTGTGCAGAAGCTATGAAGGGGAGTTGATGAAACTTGTCGAAAGTATTTTAGAGAATGAAAAATATGTATTCTTTTCTCTAGGAGGTCAAAATTTATAGTCACAATTTACAAGTAAATAAAGAACCTATCCTAAATTAGTTCCTACAATCAATCCATCAATCAAGCAATCTAATGCCTAAATTAAGCTACAGATTTAGTCAATATTTACAACAAAACTGTTCCATGATATCGAAAGAAACAGAAGGCAACATTCATGAAGGGGAAAGGGACAAGAAGTAGGATAGTCTGCTACTAAGTTGAAGAACATAGTATCATAAGTCAATTATGAGGGGAGGTGGTGGACAAAGGGAGGTAGACAATGGAAGGGAAAAGTGTTGAGAATTATAGCTACATGAATTTAAGGCTAATATCATGGAATATGATGTGTCTCAATGACCTTGACTAAAGTTTTTTTTGAGATAATGGAAGGGCTCAATAGTTTGTTTGCAAGGAACTAAGATAGAAGAGCTTTTGAGATAATGGAAGGGCGCAATAGTTTGGTTACTAGAAACTAAGATAGAAGAGATCTCTAGAGAGTTGGTGAAGAGCATTTGGGGCAATAGGTGGGTGAATTGGCATGGCTTGGGTTTTTTTGCTTGGTCCATAGCATGGGAGGCAATGTTAACTTTGGATAATTTGCAAATTCGAGGATATAGAATGGCTAACAAATGTTTTGTGTTAAGTAGGGGAAGAGACAATCACTACCTCTTTCTTCATTGCCCTTTTTCAAGGGAGATATGGTGGTCTCTCTTTTCTTTTTTTGGGTGCTTGCTTCTGTAAAATACCTTTTGAGCTAGTGGCATGATAGTTGAGCTAGGAGGAATGTGAGGAAAGTGTGGAGGCTAGCTGCTTTATGCTGCTTGTGTTGTTTATAGAAGGAAAGGAAGAGGAGAATTCTTGAAGAGGGGAGGGGGGGGGGGGGGGGGGGGAGGGGTTTAGACTGTTTTTTTTGCAAGTATTTCCCCTTCTTTTGTAAATGGTTATGGCCCCGCTTTGGCGTCTTTGCTTATAATAGATTAAAGTTTACTTGTAAAAAAAAAATAAAAAAGGGGTAAATTATACTGATGTCTCCTGAGATTTCTGTAAAGTTTACTTGTAAAAAAAAAAATAAAAAGGGGTAAATTATACTGATGTCTCTTGAGATTTCTGACAATTACACTGACCTCCATTGAGGCTTCTGAAATTACACAAACCTCCTCTTTCTTATCTGACAATATACAAATATCCTTTCTAGTTAGTTTTTTCCTTCAAAATGACACAACTACACCTTCCATTTTTTTTCAATTTTTTAAATTTTGAACATTTTTTTTTCATTTTTCAAATAAATATTGATAAAAACCTTAAATTTTTTTATTATATAAAATAAAAATAAGTTATTTACCTTATATTTATTTTTATTAAAAACAATAAGAAAAAAAAAAGTTCGAAAAAATTGGTAAAAATGAAAAAATAAATAAATAAAAGGGGTAGTTTTGTCATTTTGAAGGAAAAAATTGACTGGAGGAGGGTATCTGTATATTATCAGATAAAATGGGGGAGATTAGTATAATTTTAGAAACCTCGGGGGTAGTTAGTGAAATTTTTAGAAACCTAAGGGGAGGTCAGTATAATTTACCCATAAAAAAAATAGTGTTGCTACTTGGCAAAAGATCAACTTGGAACCTTGGTCCATGAGCAAGACCGACAGAAGAGTTCAGTTAAAACATGGAGTGGTCCCCTGTTATGTATCTTAAAAAAGAAAAAGAAAAAAAAGGTTATGGGTTTTTATCTAAGCTTAAGCAATTGTTCTAGCCTGCATGCTGCCTTTCCCTCTCAACTTCATAGTCTTCCCTTGTAGATATTCCCTGACCAAGATCAAAGCAGCATAAGATTTATAAAAAATGATAAATCATACATTTTATGACTTAAAGTTGACTAGAATAATAAAAAGGGTTTGTAACAGTTGAGGGAAATTTATCACAATATTTCACGGAGAAGGCTAGGAAATTTAAAAAAAATGGTGGAAGAGGCAAAGCTCTCCACAAAAAATTATAGGGGGCAAAAGGCGGCTTATGCTTCTCAAGTTCCACAAACTAATAATTCAGCAAGTGGCCAAGGTATTTTACTGAAATAATAAAAATTGAAAGAAAGAAAAAATGGTTTTTAAGCAAGTTGATTTTATCTATTTACACCCAAAGCAGCTAGCATGTGGATTGAGCAGCCATGAACTTAAAGTCTAAAAGACTTGCTTCTATATTTGCGAGCCTAGCAACTAGTAAAGCTTATTACAATAATCTTTGCAACACCTTAAGTTGTATCGTGATGGAGATTGACCAATATTTCTTCTTTTTTGTTTTTGTTTGTTTTGGGGTGTTCTTTCTCTTGATTTCAGATGTTTATGCTACGAAAATTGTCGCTAGGATATGTCTGGTATGAATTAAACTCTCTGCTTGATGTGTCTACAATTACTATTGTTCCTGTTTATATTTTCAAAATGGCCCGATAAAAAAAAGGGTCTTTTATAGCAGCGAATACTCATGTTTACAGTTCTAATAATGGCAATGTTCTTCAGGCTAGAGACAGGTGTTCCTGCAAGGGTGAAACCATTTGCAGTTGAAGTGCGCAATGTAAAATGTTTAAGATGTGGAAATTATGGCCACCAAAGCGGTGATCGTGAATGCCCGTTGAAGGATGCTATAATGCCTAATGAAGAGAGTCGTTTGAAAAGAGATGATCCCTTGACAGCTATCTCAGTGCACACAGATTCTAGTGAGGTATTGTTTTTTCTGTTGGTTGCTTTGAGATTATGTCAAAGTAGTGATATAGTTCAATCTTAAGATAGCTCCAAATTTCAGTATAAATTTCCTAGATGGATAAAATGTCAAATTTGGCAAAGTTAGCTCAAATTTTGGTGAAGTCAGGATTAGGTCAAAATAGAAAAGACCTTTCTCTTAATGCATTCTTATATTCTTAATGCAAGCAGCATATTCCTGTATGTGGCTTGCTCTGACAGTAGTATCTAGTGTCTCATTTGATTTTATATTTTATATTTTTTGCTTGTTTTGCAGCCTTTAAAGTGGGAACTGAAACAAAAACCAGGAATGAGTCCTCCACGTGGTGGGTTCAAACCGGATGATCCCAACCAACAAATAGTTGCTGAAGACATATTTGATGAGTATGGAGGTAAACAGCTTTTTGACTCATGTTGGTTTATTTTCGCATGATTTTATGATTTCATATTAACATTGTTCTTTTTAAGATATAATTTTACATAAATTCTAGGGATTCTCGAGTCCCTAGAATTTTAAAATCCTACATTTGTAAAATTTTTGGTTCCTTTCAAAAAGTATAGGATTGGTCACTCTTGTGCTTCCTCTATCGCACGGGATATAATACTTCTATTATAACCATACACTATAGTAATTAGGGATGGAAATAGATCCAGTTTGAAGTAATATGAGCATGAGGGTTCCTATGCATATTCAGAGCAGGTTTGAATGATTTTGAACAGGAAGGGTCCTATGCCTACCGGTTAATATTTATATAATAAAAAATACTCAAGCATATCTTTAAACGAAAAAAAAAAAATTGTAGCTCGTTTGGATGGAGTGATTTGGAAGGAGAAAAAATGATTCAGATAGAGTAATAACATAATTTCTCCTTTGAATGTTTTATTAAAGAAGGAAAAAAGAAGATTTGATAGGATTTAGAGGGAAAGAGCCTTTGAGCTCACTTCTTGAATCAGTCCAAAAGTAGATAGATTTGGAGGGAAATGAAATTTATTTAACGAATATGTATATTTTTAAAACACCAAATAGGCCCTTAATGCAAAAAACTAAAACTTATAACAACTAATGAAAAAAAGGGTATAATTATTAAATAGTATATATACTTTTTTGCTTCTTCTCTTGCTAACTCCAAACACGAGAATATAGAGTTTCTTTCTCAAACAGGGTGAAGATGATTATTTTATTTTCTTCTCATTTTCCTTCAATTTAAGTTATCCTCTTTTTTACTTTCCATTCAAAACTTCCAAACAATAGTTAAATTCATGTTGATAAAATATTCGAGTCAAACTTAAACTTTAATTTCATTTTTGTAGATTGTTACTTCTATGATTTTATAGTTGTTGAGGGCTTGATATACATTGTTGGCCCATTCTCTAACAGCTTAAGCTTTTAGAGCAATTGGTGATTTAACATGGTATCAGGGCCTTGGTTGTGAGAGATCTTGGGTTCAAGTCTCTCTATTTGCATTTATTCCCTGTTTGCATTTGCACTCTCTTCTCTTTTGCATTGTTTGTGATTTCTTTGTCTCTTCACATGCGAGTTCAGGATCGCAGGTGAGGAGTGTTGAGAGCTTGATATACATTGTTGATCCATTCTCTAACAACTTAAGCTTTTGGAGTAATTGGTAATTTAACAATAATAACCTAAGATTTTTTTTTTTTTTTTGGGATTGTTAATAATGTTATATATATATATATATATATATATACACACACACACCAAGGGGGCAGTAAAAAAGATTAGCTTTTACAATTCAATGCATGTAAAAATCTTTTAAACATTATGCAAAGAATCAGAGGTACCCTTGTACATCCAAAAATGAAAGAGAGTATAATAAGATATTCTTTATCTTATAAATCAGAGCTTCCACATCTTCAAAAAAACTGTTTGTTCCGCTCCCTCCAATTACTCCACGAGGCACTTGACAAGTTTGGCCCCCCACATTCACCCCATTCCAACTCCAAAAAAAAAAAAAAAAAATCTATAACCTTTTTTGGCATGACCCAAGAAATGCCAAGAAGAGAGGAGCATGTTTCACAGCTCCCTAGCAAACTCACAGTAAAGAAGCTGATTGATTGATTCCCTTTCTTTCTTATACGTGGCACACTTGTTGACGATAACTTTTCCCCTCTTTTGTAAGTTGTCTAAAGTTAAATTAGCATCAAGAGCTGTTGTCCAAGCAAATAAAGGAGACTTTTGAGGGAGTTGTTTGTTGAGGGCTTGATATATATTGTTGGCCCATTTTCTAATAGCTTAAGCTTTTGGAGCAATTGATGATCTAACATGGTATCAGAGCCTTGGTTGTGAGAGGTCTTGGGTTCAAGTTTTTCTATTTGCATTTATTCCCCGTTTGTATTTGCATTCTCTTATACTTTGCATTTGTCTTTGATTTCTTTGTCTCTTCATGCGCGAGTCCGGGGTCGCAGTGAGAGGGAGTGTTGAGAGCTTGATATATATTGTTGACTCATTCTTTGACAACTTAAACTTTTTGAGCAATAGGTGATCTAACATTGTTGTCCAATCAAATAAAGGAGACTTTTGAGGGAGCTTTTACCCTCCAAATGTCTTTCAATGGCAAAGACATACTTCTCCTACCCATAACTCTTCGAAGAACGATTTCACTGAAAACACTCACTTTTTTCAAGGCCCTTGAAGAACGATTCCACTGCCGTCCACTCTTCTCAAGGCTCAAAGCAATATTATCAGCTGAGTCCCTCCCAGTTTGAATAACATAAAGTAGCACAAAAAGGCGGGCAGCCTCTTCCAATTCCCAATCACATAAATTCTTGAAGAACGGCGGGTCCCATATCACGTTATTAGAATGGAAAAGGACATAATCTGATACAGGAGCTCCTCTATCTACCACAATCCTGAAAAGAGAAGGCAAAATGGTTTTTAGTGGGCTTTCCTTACACCACTTGTGCCATAATCTGATCTTTCTTCCATTTCCCACCTCCAAAATAATTATTTGCTTGAAAATTTTGCCACCCATTTTGAATCTCCTTTCAAAGGCTAGTCCCATAAGAACTCAAAATCACCTTGGAATTCCAAAATCTAGGATTCTCCCCAAATTTGGCCATCATCACTTGCCTCTACCAACTATTTACCTTCCGTTGCAAACCTCCAAAGCCACTTTCTTAGAAGAGTTTTATTGAATGCCTTGAGAGGCCTAATACACAACTCGCGTCTATAAACAGGAGAACACAGTACTCTCTTCCAACTTGCTAAATGATATTTAAAGTCATCCTCCCTTTCCTCTATATATATAGTCACTTCTCATCTTTTCAATCCTCCTCGGAATTGGGAGCAGAATGGAAAAATTTGACACGAAGTACGTTGGCAGGTTACAAAGGCTACTTTTTATAAGGGTAAGTCTGCTGCCCTTGGAAAGGTACTGCTTCTTCCAACCATCAAGCTTCATTTCACACCTTTCAGTCACTGAATTTCATATCACTGTACATTTATAATGAGCACCTAGAGGAAGCCTCAATAAATTGTAGGGAGAGCACCCACCTTGCAGTTCAGATTACTTGCCAAAGCCCCCAAATGACCAACATCCTTAATTGGAATATTCTCAAATTTAGCCAGCTTAATGTTTAGGCCAAACACTACTTCAAAGGATAAAAGCACACCTTGAAAATATCTCAGCTGCGATTATTTGGACCCGCAAGACACAATTGTATCATCAACAAACGAGTGAGAAACTATATTAGGAGGGTTTCTCGCACTTCCTACCTCAAAGCCCTTTAAGAAGCCACCATTCTAGCTCTTCCCTCCCTTCCCTTCCTCCTACCTTCATAATTTACTGAGCAGACGAAATGTTCTCAAACAACCGGAAGACATTGTCCTCGAACCCTTCAAAAGCTATCCCCAGAAAGGAGCTGAAAGCACCAATTTTCCTCACAACCCATGCTGAGGTAGGAATCCTTGACTCTACTGAGGTTGTCTTCCAGCTAACTGACCCTCTGTCTCTGGGAAAATCATAGCCAGAGGATTATTCCACTGGGACCAGAAGATCAGCTCACTGATCTCCACAGAACCTACATGCTGTAATTCCTGAACCTCTTGCAGCAGGTCTTCTGCTTCACCAAGGCTAAGCTCTGGACCTCTGACTTCAGCGTCGAAATCTCTCTTCCAAGACTCAACCCCAGCTTTATATTCTACAGTGGCTGAATGGCTTTTGCATACCTTTGGGCAAATCTTCCATGAACTCCCCTGAACCAGCTGACCTACTACTAGAATATTCCCCTCGTCATCTGGGTGAAGAACCCATCTATCCCAACACCATTCGGCACTCTTCAGCTTCTGTTTCTGGTTTCCTGCACTCTCCTGCACGAACTCCATCCATGGTTGTTTATCAGGGTTCCTTTATTCAATCTGTTAGGATGCAGCAATCTGGTCTTCTGGAGAATTAGACTGGGGCTTGGGCTTGGGCTTGCTGGCCAGCTGATTCTACATTGGGCTTGCAGAAACATTCTTTTCCGAAGTCATCTCAATTGGGCCTTCCCCTCCCCCTCACAGCTCAGTGGAGAGAATCTGCTAGCTTCAATTTGCATGCTGGGCTCACCTCAATTGGTTTGTGGCATATTGCTTGGCCTGTTGTGCACTAACACCTGGCCCGGTGACCTAGTGGCCTTCAATTTGGGCCTTCTGAGTATGTTTCTTTAACTGAGTGTGGCCCATTATGTTGGATGAGGAACTAATAGCATCTCTCGACCCCCCACATGGCATGGGCTAAGCGAAATTCGAGATAGAGATTTTAAATTCAAATTAGGGTCATGTGTTGCCCTTTCCGCACCTCCCCTTCTTGATCCTAACATATCTCCTCGTGAATTTTCTGCCAGCCCGCCTCTTGCAGACTTTCCACACAACTCAGGGATGTGGACTCAACACACCACCTCTTTGACTCCGGCAGCTCCGAAAGAAACTTTGTTTCCTTTTATGTGGTATTAACCATCCTCGGCCTTTCTTCCACCCAGATTGTGACCTCCACCTTCCACAACCACCCTATCCTGACGATGACCTTGGGCGGGATCAATTCATCATTCCACCCAACTCTGAGTCACCCCCATTTAAAGTGGCGGTAGTTCTGCTGTTGTATCATCCATTTCGAAGAAGCCCCCACACAAGTCTCATATCTTCCTTAAGACCTTTTTACCCAGAGATGACGTGGAAGTCCCAGCACCTTGATCCACCGAAATGCTGGTTGAACCACTCCCTCACCCCCCTTTTTTAAAAGCATCCTGCCAATGGAGCCCATTTGTCAAGAAACGGAGGCTCCCCCTTGATGGTCTAATCTCCATCATTCAGGACTCTGCTAGCCTTCTACTCTGTGACTTTGTCCCAGAAATGACGCGGAAGTCTCAACACTCTGATCCACTGAAATGCTGATTCACCCCCCCTTTCCAAGCATCTTGCCGATGGGGCCCATTTGTCCAGAAACAAAGGCTCCCCCTGGACGGTTCAATATCCATCATTCAGGACTCTGTTAACCTCCAACTATGTGACAAACAAAAACAAGAGAAGGCCCCCAATCTTCTCCCAGGCTCTTAACACTTGTCAGGGATGCCCATTGTTAGAATTCTTATTTATTAGTCTTGTTTCTAAAGTACTTAAGTAGGGGTAATATTGTAATTTTCATGTTTTTCTTTGCATAATATAAATAGTTGGTAATGTGTAGATTGGAAACATACACAACCAACACTTATGTTTATTGTCTCTCTTTTCTCTTTCATATTGTTGAGAGCTTGATATATATTGTTAGCCCATTCTCTAACAGCTTAAGTTTTGGGAGCAATTGGTGATCTAACATGGTATCAGAGCCTTGGTTGTTAGAGGTCTTAGGTTTAAGTCTCTCTATTTGCATTTAGTTCCTATTTGCATTTGCACTCTCTTCTCCTTTGCATTGTTTGTGGTTTCTTTGTCTCTTCACGTGCTAGTTCGGGGTCGCACGTGAGGGGGAGTGTTGAGAGCTTGATATACATTGTTGGCCCATTCTCTAACAGTTTAAGCTTTTGGAGAAATTGGTGATCTAACACATACAAACCCTAATACAATTTAACTTGGTATCTGAGCATTCACTTAGGTCTAGAAGAAATAAAAAACACAACAAAGACATTGACAGAAGAAGCACATTGTTGTAGGCTGCTGATGTCATCTTATGGACGATGACATCAGCATTTTTAGTGACTGGATACCACGATCTGAAATGTTTTTCAATGCTGGTGTTTATGGTTATTTTTGTCAATTTTTTTGAAGCTGTTTGAGTGTAGTTTCTATTTTTGAAATTTTTTTTTTTTTGCAACAATGGCCTTAGATTTTTCAATCTGCAAAATCAGACCAAATGTTCAAGTTTCGTTGCTTCAAATCACACCTAAAGGGTGCGACTAAGCCCTAGGACGTTGGTTTTGTGTAGCCCATGCTCGATTGGATTTTGTTTGATTGATTTTTTGCTTCACAGAGGATCTACCCCTTGTTTTGGCTGTTCGCACTGCTTCTATTTTGTGCGTATTGTGTGCTGGTCGATTGGGCTGTTTAGTGCTCAAATTTATTTAAGGGATTGTTTGGCGTTGGTTTTGAGTGGCCCATGCTCGATTGGATTTTGTTTGATTTATTTTTTGCTTCATAGAGGGTCGACCCCTTGTTTTGACTGTTCGCACTACTTCTATTTTGTGCGTATTAGATCTGTGCGTGTTGTGTGCTGGTCGATTGGGCTGTTTAGTGTCTTAGATTTGTGTAAGGGCTTGTTTGGCTGCTTGTGGTGCTTTCTTCCCTTGCTACGGGTTGTTTCTGCATATTGTGAGTTGCTTCTTCAACTTACTCTTTTTGAGCTTGGTCTTTTCTTTTATTCCTTATGGCTTCTCTTGATGATGTCAAAAGTCATTCGATGGATGATTCGGTGTGATCAGTTACTTCTGTCAAATTGAATAGCACTAATTACCGTTCCTGGTCTCATGCCTTTAAAATATTTGTACTTGCAAAGAAGAAAATTAATTACCTCATTGAGGATCTTCCCACTTTGGATGATAAAAAATTTAAAGACTGGTGGAGTGAGAATTCCTTAGTAATGACTTGGTTGTGGCTTAGCGTGGAGCCATATGTAGTCTCAAATGTTCACATTCTTGATATGACCAAGAAGATATGGGTATCTCTTGAAGAGATGTATTCACAGGAGCATAATGTGTCTTAGGTTTATGAGTTTTTGAGCATATGTTCAACACAGAGCAAAGTGACAAGTCTCTTGCTGAACATTATGGTACTTTGAAGGGATTGTGAGAAGAACTTATGCTTTATTAGCCATTGAGTTTAGATTTGGAGGTTTAGTGTCGTCAGTACAAGGAGTTTCAAATTGCCTTTTTTTTTTTGTCTATCCTTAACTCAGAGTATAACGTATTCAAAGATCAGATTTTAGCTAGTGAGAAGCTTCTAATCGCTGCCAATGCTTATTCTCGTCTTCAGTATGCTTCTCTTACTTGTGGGTCTTCATCCTCGTCCAAAGAGTCATCTTCTCTAGTATCTAGTGCCAGTAATCGTGGTGGCTTTTGCGGTGGTCGCAGTGATGGCCGTAGTAGTGGCCATTGTTCCTCCCACGGTGGTGGTGGTCGTGGTGCCTGAGGCTCTAGTAGTGGTGGTCGAAGTGGACGTGGTAACCGATCTGAGTGGAAGTGTTCTTTTTGTGGTGGTATGGGGCATACTGGGGATTACTGTTGGGATAAGTGGGGAAGGCCAACCCATGCTAATCAGACGTCTGATGATACTTTTGCTGCTCGTGTGCCACAAACATGTATAGTTGGGCCCATTGCTTCTAATTCTGGTTCTCATGATGCTATTACTTCTCAACTTAGCCAGTTTCTCTAACAATTGTCTTCTCTTTCTTCTCATTTATCTACCTCTATTGCTACTTTGGCTAATACATGTAATTCTACATGTGTGGTTGGAAATTCTTTTGCTCCATGGATTATTAATTTTGGAGCCGGTGCTCATATTTTTGGTATTTTTTCTTTGTTCTCTAATTTTAACCCTTCAAAATGCCTTATTGTATTGCCTGATGGTTCCTTTCGACCAGTGCTTGGAATTGGCGATTTACATCTTACTAAAACTCTATTAGTTCTTTTGGTTTATTTGTACCTCATTTTCCTTTCAATTCATTATCTGTAAGTCAATTAACCAAATCTTTATAGTGTTCAATAACATTTTCTCCCTCTTCTTGTGTTTCTCAAGATCTCAAGATGAAGAAGGTGATTGGTTCAGGGCATGAGTGCAATTGAGTGCCACTGTTTCTCCTCTGTAGTGGCATTATCGTTTGGGTCACCCATCTTTGTAGAAATTGCATTAAGCTGTCCCCAATTTGA
This sequence comes from Nyssa sinensis, assembly GCA_008638375.1. Classification (NCBI taxonomy): domain Eukaryota; kingdom Viridiplantae; phylum Streptophyta; class Magnoliopsida; order Cornales; family Nyssaceae; genus Nyssa; species Nyssa sinensis. The sequence continues at coordinate 34,970,522 of CM018038.1, forward strand.
GTCCTATATCTGTTTTGGAATGTGAGGCTTGCCAATTAGGCAAGATCACCATAGTTCTTTTCCTAATAGTTTAAGAAGTCGTCGATCTAGTACTTTTAATATTCCTCATTTAGATATTTGGGGTCTTACACGAATAAAATGTATTTATGGTTTTCATTATTTTGTAATCTTTGTGGATGATTTTTCTCGTATTACTTGGTTGTTTCTTATGAAATATCATTTTGAATTGTCTAAAATTCTTGTTACATTTATAATGAAATTTTGGGTCAATTCGATAAATGTATCAAGATTTTACTGTCTGACAATGCACATGAGTATACTCAATCCTTTATGGATCCATTTTGCGCTGAACGTGACATTGTCCATCAGACTACATGGCTACACACCTCCTGTCATCTTTCTTTTTAGCGAGTGACTGTCATCTTGAGCCTAAATTGGTTCCTTCTCGTTAGGGGGAGCTTCCTTTGCCGAATTTGTCCAATTTTGGGTCCTCCTCTACAGGTTTATCAATGCTACAAAGATCGACACGTTTCTCCACTGGACTCTTGCTCCTTCCCAACCACCTGATTCTCTTGAGGTCCCGCTTGTGGTTCTCTCTTCTCCTAATTTGCCTATTCGTAGTTGTTCGCATTATCCTATTCCGAATTGTCTCACTTCATCGCCTTTCCTCTATTTTTAGTTGTATTGTTTCTTTGTTGTCTCCTTCTTTTGTTCTTAGTTCTTTTTCACAGGCATGCGCGTCTTCTGGTGGGAAATTGGCTATGGATGAAGAGATTGTAGCTCTCCATAAAAACCAAACCTGGGATCTCACTCATCTTCCTTCTGGTAAGCAGCTTGTTGGATGCCGTTGGGTCTATGTTGTGAAGTATCATCTTGATGGTTTTGTTGAGCATTTGAAGGCTTGTCTAGTTGCTAAAGGTTACACTCAGACCTATGGTGTGGATTATTGTGAGACATTCTCTCCAGTTGCGTGTTTGAATTTTGTTAGAGTTCTTATTTCAATTGTAGTGAGCCTTGATTGGCCTTTATATTGGCCTTTATATTAGTTTGATATAAAGAACGCCTTTCTCCATGGAGATTTATTGGAGGAAGTTTATATGGTTCAACCATCAGGGTATGCTGTTCTTGGAAAGAAACATTTGGTATGCAAGTTGCGAAAGACATTGTATGGCCTGAAACGATCCCTAAGAGCATGGTTTGACAAATTTAGTACCGTTGTAGTTCAGTATGGTTTCCATCGTTATACTTCAAATCATTCGGTGTTTACTCGTCGTTCCTCTTCAGGAATCATTGTCTTGATAATTTATGTGAATGGCATTATAATCAGTGGAAGTGTCTCAGCCGGTATAGCTAGTTTGAAGCTTCATTTGAGTAAGCAGTTCCACACCAAAGATTTGGGTTTGCTTCTCTATTTTCTTGGGATTGAGGTTTCTCGATCCAAATAAGGTTTAAGCTTGTGTCAGCGAAAGTATGTCTTGGACTTTCTTTTTGAGATTGGTATTCTTGGTGCTCGTCCTGTTGATACTTCGATAGATTCTACTATAAAATTAGATGCTGTTAATGGAGAAGTTTTTGAGGACACGAGGCGGTATAGGAGGTTATTAGGCAAGCTAATATATCTTACTGTGACATGTCCAAATATCACTTATGTTGTTGGGGTAGTAAGTTAGTTTATGCATGCACTTCATAAGCCTTATTGGGAGGTTGTTTGTCGCATTCTTCTGTACCGCAAGGGAGCACCAGGGAGGGTATTATTATATAAGTCATCATCTGTTTTATCAATTGTTAGATTATTTAATGCCGACTGGCCAGACAACTGTGGTGATCGACGGTTTACTTTTGGATATTGCACATTCGTTGGTGATAATCTTGTTACGTGGCGCAGTAAAAAACAGAATGTGGTAGCAAGCTCTAGCGCTGAGGCAAAATATCGTGTTATAGCTCATACTGCATGTGAGATGCTGTGGGTCAGGTTTCTACTTCGTGATATAGGTGTTGATGCGTCATCTCCTATGTCAATGTATTGTGATTACCAGCCAACCATCTTCATTGTTAGTAATCTAGTATTTCATGAATGGACCAAATATATTGAGGTTGATAGTCACTTCATTCGAGACCTAATTATGCAGAAGCAAATTGTTACTCTTTAAGTTCAGTCTGGTACTCAGCTAGGTGATATTTTTCCCAAGTCTTTGGACCTTCAGTAGTTTATGTTCCAAGCTGGGCATACTTGAGGGGGGGGGTGTTAAAGTTCTTATTTATTAGGCTTGTTTATTAAGTCCTTATTTTGTAAGCTAGAGTACCTAATTAGGGGCAATATTGTAATCTTCATGTTTTTCTTTGCATAATATAAATAGTTGGTGATATGTAGATTGGACACATACATAACCAACGCTTGTGTTTATTTTCTCTCTTCTCTCTTTCATACAAACCCTAATACAATTTTAACTCCCATCAATCATTTGCCAATCTTTCCTATCCTATCGCTGTAAATTTTTGGATCTGTGACTACTGTGGTACAAACCGTCCTGACGAGCCCCCTTTGCAAGTAATCTACTCTCCTCTGGTATTATCTACTATCCACTGTCAAAATAGGGTCCCTTAACCTCCCATTTAATGACACCTTCGGGCAGCTCTCTAGCTACAGTTCCTTCACTGCCTCCTTATAAGAAAGATCACTCCTTGGTGATGGGAGGTTACACGAATCAATATACCTTCTGATCACCCCAGCCATGTCCATCCACCCTCTTGCAGGCTTACTTTGCAGAAGGATCACACAACTAAATTTGCCATTTGACTTTTTCCTTGTCACAAATTAAGGATACCCAGCCTGTCAAGTAACACAATATAGCCACCCCTCACTTTGGAATGTTCTCACGTAACTCCCACCCAGTCAAAATATGGACGCCTCCTTCAGACTTGAAACTAACCACCGTATCCCTTCCAGCCCAAATCAGACCTCTTGTCTTTTGCCATTCGATCTTTCTCTTGGTTTGAATTGGCTTTCTTGACTATCTTCCTTGTATTAGAGATCGTATGTTGAGTTTCCAAGTTGAAAGATCACCCTCTGAATTTGCAATTTCTTGGTTGCCGGTCATTCTATCATGTTGAATGATCATCACAAAAGCAAATTTTTTTTTAGCAACCTAAGTTTAACCTCAAAGATAATTAGGTTGTATATAGGCATAGTTTTTTCTCACAAATTGAACTTTTCTTTTGGGGGGCTAAATATGTTTTATTGAAATTTTTTAATATACAATTAACTCTCTCTCTCTCTCTCTCTCTAACATAATTCCTAGACCACGTTTGACTTGTTTTTTTCATGAATTTTTTCTATGCAATATTCAAATTTTCTAATTTAAAATATTTTTCTTAAATTATATTAATTTTTTTTATGTTTGTTCTAGTATTTTTGGAAAGCTTATTTTTGTTCTAGTATTTGGCTAACAATCAATATGGTGAAACAATCGTAAGTCTAAGGACAAGGGAACAAGGGATTGGCTAAAAAAAAAATACTTTGGTACCCTACGCTTCCCCAAATTTTTTGTCAAGGCTTTGCTTTCTCAATTGCAACATTCAAGGCCTTTATTTTTCCAATTTATGTCAATTTAGGATGATTCCAGATGGGGTTAAAAAAAAATTGCTTGGAAAATAGTGACATGCTATCATTTGACATCTTGGCTATATACTCGAGGCCTTCAGACTTTTGAGAAAATGTTGGGTAATAAACGTGTAAATGTGATAGCACTTCACTTTTTTGTCTAATCCTTTATTGTCTTTCAAAAATTGTCCTACATTGACATACATTTAAAAATTAAAGCCTTAAATGTTGCACTTGAAAATATAGGGCATTAATTGAAATTGTAGGAAAAAAATTTAGGTATGAATTTCTTTTTTCCGCCTAGTGATTTTATCAGATCATAGTGTTAAAAGTCATGATTTTAAATTCATGTGAGTTGTCAAATCCCATGGATTTAAATTTTTGTGATAAGAAGTCACCTTTTAGAAACTTTATTTTTAATTATTTATATGATATTTTGATGCATTCATGTTTAATTTTCATCCAATGTAGGATTCCTTGGTGAGGGGAACGTCCCTGAGTTGTTGACCAATTTCTCATGCAAACCCAAGAAGAAAAAGTCCACAAGTAAGAATAAGCAAAAAAGGCGGTCATCACCAATTAGTACTGAATTAAAGGACTGTCGAGAAGACAGGTCATCTGATGATGATGACGACGATGACGATGAGGGGAGGAGGTCAAAGAAGAAGAAACGTAACAAAAAGAAGCGAAAGCATGTTGAAACGAGTTCATCAGACAATTCAGAGTATGATAGGCATCATAAAAGGAGCAAACACAGGCATTCTTATTCGAGTTCACCTGAAAATTTGGAATCCAGTGAGCGACATAGAAGTAAACACCGTCATCACCATCGACATCGGCATCGCCATCGCCGTAATTACTCTGATTATTAGGCAGAATGAGGTTATTTCTCTTAGTTTTTAAATTACACTAAATGAAAGGTTTTCCATTGAAGACTATTCTATAAGAATGAGTTATGGGTATAGTAAGATTTGAAATTGAAAAAAATAGTTGAATGTCATGGGATGGAAGGGAATATATTGGTAGGGATTGTGTGAATTACATTTTCCTCCTTTGTGTATGAAGATTTGTGTCCCCTACTAAATTATGAAGTTAGTTATAGTTGGGGTGAATGAAGAGACATGTTTTGAAATATGAAAATGGAAAGCAGAGCTAGGATTGTTGTTAGTAATGAAAGGAGAAAGGAGAAAGGAGAAAGGGGTAAGGGGTTAGCATAGGTTTTTTTTTTTTATGAGTACAAATTAATCTTTTATCAAGTTCTTTGAGAGCATTAACATTGATCCACATAACCAAATCTTTGTATGTAATGGAACATCAATCTCTCAAGGTTATTGAAGAAATATTCAACAAATCAAGCAATTACTGGTGATTTTTATGGGATATTTAGTTCACAATCTAGAAGTTAATGTATCATTGGTGATAAATTCAACTTCGCTTCATGAAAAATTTGGGAATAGTTTGAACATTTTTTGGAAATAGTTTGATTAATTTTCAATAAAGTGCACAATGAAGAATGTTTAACTGGGGCCCACCTCCTGCCTAATGGTCCAAGTGGATCTTTATCCAGATAGATTAAAACATTTTATGGGTCTCACAAAAATAGAAGATATTAATTTGATTTATTTCTTTAATTTTTTTTTTTTTAGTAAAAAAAGTGGTTAGACTTGGATGAATACAAAACTATGACCCTTATGAACATTTTATTCTTATGCATATATGAGACAAGATGCAGCTTCTTCAGGTTTCCCCAGCAAAACTCCAAAACAATGAATCTTTCTATCACTTCAACTTTTCATCACATCCCTGTAATCCCTTCAACCCTACTCTCTCACACATATCTGGTATAAGGCATATATTAGGAAGCGAGGAATTAAGCAGCAGAGATCAAGTAACACACCACCATGTGGTTCTTGGGATTCTCCACCACAAACCCAAGAAACTTTTGGATCATTGGCGCAATAATACTGGTGATCATTCTCACCATTATTTTAAAACAGTGGGCCGTCTATCTAGAGTCTCAGGAAGATAATTGTTCAAAGAAAACACCTCAAAGAGAAGGCGATCAGAATTATAAAGAAACATCGAAGACTAATTGCAGTCATTGTTTCTCTGCTGCTATAAGGACTTATGCACTCGAAGAGTTGAAGACGGCGACCAGGGACTTCAGGATTCGAATTGGTGTTGGAGCCACTTCCTTTGTTTATCTTGCGGATCTCGGCGACGGAAGATTCGGTGCTGTGAAACGGGTTATGGAAGAGAAAGGTGGCAGCAAGAAGATGTTTTTGGATGAAGTTTCGGTTCTCCTTAGGATTTCACACCCAAATTTGGTAGGGTTGATGGGGTTCTGTTTGGACAAAGGTAAGCTGAATATGGAATCCTTCAATTCAATATATGACCATAACAATATATACATATTGGTATGATCGATCGATCATGGCATTAATCTCAAACTTAGGTACAGGATTGCATGTGGTAAAAGCTTGGTGATCTTGCCAGCTGCATCTGTCGTGGATGCCCACGACTGTTTGGCATACTTTTTAAAAATAATTTTATCTTTTTGGTGCTATAAACCTTAAAAAAAAAAAAAAAACCAGAATACGAAAAAATAAGAGAGTATGATTTGCTATTCTTGAGAGTTGGTTTTTATGAAGTTTAGTTGAAAAAGATTGTTCTTTCCAAACATCCAAATATTGATGTTTTTATTCACATTTTATTGTTTTTCAATCGAAGAATAAAATTAAATAATCGAAAACATTGTCTTGGCAAAACTTTCACTAAAAAAAAGCACCAAACAGCCCTAAACTCAATGCAACTTAAAATTTTAATCGCAATGAAAAAGACTTGCAAGTTGCAGCATTGGGCTTTTCGCCCCCCTTGGGCATCTCTCTTTATCTGTTTCTTAATACTTTAGTCTCGGCTAGGCCTCGTAAAATAGATAAGTTGGGTGGGTTTTAGATGGGTTGAAAACAGGTCGGGTTAAGATAAATTGAATTTATATTTGACTTATAATTAAATGGTTCAAATACGGGTTGAGTTACGTATGGGTTGGATTAATCCGAATCCAATCCGTTATTTTTTTTTTTCACTTTAATAGAAGAAATACTTTTTTTTTTATATAATCACAATGATTAATTATTAAATTTTCTCATACTTTTATTAACTGATAAATATTTTTTACATGTAAATAAATTTTGGTACAAAAAATAAAAGTCACAAATGAGATATATAAGTACATGTATAATTATTTTTATCTCTCTAATAATTAATATTATAAAGAGATTTAATGAAAAATATAGTCATGATTAAGTAATAGAAATATTAAGTATCCACCATGAATCAAATTGATTCTTTAAATTCTGAAAAAAAGAGGTGTTATAAAATTCTTAATTATTGGCCAAACTGATGGTTTTGCCTTGCCGAGACTGTAGGCCACATAGTTAGACAGTAAGCCCATACCCAGGTGGGCAAGTTGGGCTTTATTATCAAATGCCATGATGGTCATTAGACACGGTCCTAATTTCTTTAGTTAGTTATTAGACCTTTGTGAGTGAATATTAAGTTAATTAGACAATGAATGAAGCTGATGGACCATGTAATGAAAATGAAACAGGTGAACAACTTCTACTACTAGAATATGTCCCAAACAAGAGCCTATTTGACCGCATGCACAGCCGGCATGGCCAATCCTTGGGAGCGCTCTCATGGTCGAATCGCCTGGGCATAGCCTTAGACATCGCCCGAGCCCTCGACTATCTCCATTCCGTAGCCGACCCTCCAGTCATACACAGAGATGTCAAGTCTTCCAACATTCTCTTAACCGACGACAACCATGCCAAGCTTGCTGACTTTGGGCTATGCAAGTTGGGCCACGACGCTCAAACCGCGCAAACTCCAACTACCATCAAAGGTTCATTTGGCTATGTTGACACCAATTACCTTAATACAGGCTTGGTGTCCCCAAAGAGTGATGTTTATAGTTTCGGAGTGTTATTGCTTGAGCTAATAACGGGGCTGAAGTCCCTCCAAGGCTCCATAACACTCGCGGAGTGGACACAGGAGAGCCGGAAAAATGAGAATGATGAGGTTCTGGTTGGGATGCTGGATCCAAAACTCAATGGAAATGCAAATGTACAACAGCTTCGGGTGTTGATCCATGTCGCCAATTTTGCTTTGTTAGAAAATTATAAAAGCAGGCCAGACATGAGCTACATTGTGGAGAGGATTTCAACTTGTATGGAACCTCATCTTCAAGCTGATCAGTTACCAGTTTAAAGTTTGTCTATATATACTATATTACTTTCCCAGATGTTAATACCTACGTACTGTATAGTTGACCGTTTTAACATCATTTATTACGTACATTCCTCTATATATTTAAAGATATAATTAATTCTTTCTTTCTTTTTTGTTTTTTTTTGGTCATGCTTGGAAAATAATATTGATCTAATTGATTCAACTCATTTCTTTTAAGCTTCGTTTAATTTGGTTTCCAGATCTAGATTAAAAAAAGAAGAAGCTATTTCCTTCATATTTTCTTTTCATCTTACTTAAAAATTGAAAGTAAAATTTCTTTCATGAATTGGGGAAAAAAAAGGTGAAAGGGTACGTAAAATTATAAATCTCTAACTTGCATTGTTTGTTTTTTTTTTTCCTCCCTTTCTTTCAATCATTGCATTTGCGAATCAAATAGGTTCTTAAAGAAAAAAAAACGTTACATGCACGGTATACCAGAGTTAGATTCTACGGACTGAGATGTCAAAAAATATATTCATACATGAGCTCTAAGAGAATAATGTGCACTAGATTCTTAGATATATCAGTATGGAAAAAGTACAAATCCATCTATAAATGAAAAAAAGTACGTGTCTGTTAAGAATTTTATATATACTAGTGATGCTGCTCTTTCTAACCAAAGGAGCTTTCCGTCGTTCAATGTCTGTTAAGAATTCAAAATCAGAGGGTCATCCGAATAGGCTCCGGTGGTAGCCGTTTCGATGATAAAATTAGTAAATTAAAAAGACTGTAATTGAAAGGAATAAATTGAACGTAAATTAAAAGCGTACCTTATGGCCTTATTTATAGGACTGTAGATCTCCTAAGTTGAGTAGGATTTGGAACCATAAAAGTAGGGATTTGAAGATATCTAGAGATGGCAGTAGCCATATCGAACTCTGTTTCTTTATTTTGAGGTCAGTAGGATATAGAAGACGATTATCAATTCGGAACCCATTCCTGTAAATACTTCACCATTCTTGTCATGAGGTCTATGATGAGCAGATTGACACCCCATATGCTCTGGAGACGGGGTTGGAAGTTTTGCACTATTCTGAACAAAATACCTCTGAACCCCATACGTTTGACTGAACTGGATAGTAGAGTCTTTCTTGGTCTGTACTTGGAAGAGGTCTGTACATACAAGTGTCACGTTTGAATTGATCTGTCACTTTATAGCCCATCAGCTATTCCCCCCCAAGCCTCAATTTTGCGGACTACAGAGCTAAGGTTAGGGTTTTTGAAGAGTTACGCGTGGTAGTTATAAATGTGTCGCTTTATCTTCTATGATAGCTGTTGATGCAACATTTATTATGTCAGCCGTCGATTGGAATTACGAGGCCATCATTTCCTTAACCGCCGCAACTGTTCAGAATCGAAGGCCCACATTATGCCACTTGTTAATTCCCTATAAAAGGTAGGGGAGTGAATTAGCGCCTTCCTTTTCATCATTTCTCTGCTGCTTTGAGAGAGCTTTGTCATACTCCCTAAAGAAAACCCCAAGTAAGGCAATTTTTGGCATAAGAAGCCCAACTCCGATCGAATCTCCAGTCAGGTTTGATTCGCTTCTAAACATTTGTTTATCTTCCTTAAATATTCTTCTTTCCTTTTAAAATTTCTGTAATGTCGACTTTGACACTTAGTCAAGCAATGGCTATGAAGCAGAAGGTTTTATAGAAATGTCTGTCTAATCGGAGGTGAATCTCATAGACAGTAGCTCCTCAAGGGACTTAAAAACTAGGATAGTTAACCATCCCAACCCTAGTTCAGAACTCATGATAGTAGAGGCTTTTGTAGAGCCTAAGAATGTTGTAGGAGAACCTCGGGCAAGCCTTCCCAACGGGAAGAAGGAGAAAGTGCCACTACTCAGGGCATGATAGATGCTCCAAAGGCTGCTTTTGACTTCCCTGCAAATGTGTCCTATAGGGTACCACGACCAATGGACCGCCTTTCGGACACTGAGCAGGGCAAAATATGTGTTTATCTCGAATGGTTCGAGATCAGAGTTAGGTTTCCCTTCCATCCCCTAATTAGGGATTTCTTTAGCTGGTTCAATATATGCCTTGCCGATCTGAACATAAATAGTTGGAGGCATCAGTTAGGGTTTATAGTTCTAGGTCATATAAACAACGTTGAGGTGGACCTCTCATTGATTAGGAGCAATGTGGACCTAAAGTATTTGAAGTCGGAGGGCATGTTCTACATGTCTTTTGACAAGGGGTTCAGACCCTTCTCCTCTATACCTACTTCTAATAATACTTGGAAGAAGTGGTACTTCTTTGTAAGAGGAGGATGGGAGTTCGAGGACTTTAAGAGTCGAATTTCAACCTTTTCTCGGAAGACTAGGATCAAGAGTAAGGTCCCCTTCGAATATATATTTTGTCTCTATTTTCAGATATTTTTTTTATGTACTGTTTGATCTAACCCCATGTTTTCTGTGTGGACAAGAAAGCTTAGAAGAGGTCAATCTTCACTGTCGATCTCTAGGAGAAGTAGAAGAGGCTCTTTCAGACCAACAATTGTGCTCATGACACCGTCCTCTGCCCCAACAATCTGATGGAGGCTTGGCCTAGTACGGGCTAGGTTTAAGAGCCTAAATAAGTCTCTGGTGTCTAGATGGGCTCTAGGGGAGAAGAAAAAGAAGGTGGGGAAGAGCTCTTCCCCTGCCGAGCCTCCTCTTCAAGTGAAGAGGAGGAGGCTTCTGTCCAATTTCCCTGACAGGGCAGAGTTTAAGGATTTGGGGGCTTCCCTAGTTCGGGAGCCCCTACTTCCTCCTACGCCTATAGCCTTCACAAAGAAAAGAGGGAAGGGCAAGTCTGTTACAGTTTCTCTAGTACCTGATGACACCGGCTCATTGACCGTGAAGAAGGTTTACAAGAAGTCCTGGGCAACAGGCCCAAGCAAATTCAAGGGGCTGAAGATGCAGAAAATTGCCAAAGATATGATGGCGTTCCACATGAAGGTAAGCTCTGACGAATCCTTCCCTTCCTTTTTTTTTTTTGTTGTTCTGTAATATATTTTGACCTGATTGTGTTGCTTGCTTCTTTTTAAGCTGTGCATGGGCCTTGCGACCATCATGGACTCCTTTGTGGATTTTGAGCAGATTGGCGTCCTCTAATCTGAGCTTGATGAGGCCAGGCTACAACTGGGGATGGCTCAGTCCACGACCTCTGTAGTTGAGGAAAAGCTGAGGAAAGTTGCTAATTCCTACTCCATCTTGGAGTCCGAAGGGATGCCCTCGCTTTAGAGTTGGAAGACCTCAAAAAGAGTTCGATGACTTCCAAGTTGTATCCCTTTAAAAAGTCCAGGACATTATCGAAGCTTTCAGAGCTCAAACTGAGGTTGGTCTAAAGGCTAAAGTCCAGGACTTGGGTGGTGAGCTGATCGAGCATGAGTACCACACCTTTAGGGCGAAGCTTCGCAAGAAGTATCCTGACCTGGATCTAGTTGGGATAGACAATATTGAAGTCTCCCTAGTTGAGATTGAGGTGTAAGAGGATGAAGAGAAGGTAGTGGATCCCAGACTCCCTCAAACTGACGTTCCAGAGGCTGCTGAACCACAGTTGATATCGTACAGGAGGACAAGAAGGAGGAAGTGGATCTAGAACTCTCTTAATGCTAATGTTTCAGGGGCCCTTACCGAACCAGCAATAGACTAGGGATATTTTTGTACTTTTTTTTTTTTGTTTCTTCCTTGTAATTTTCCAATACTTTGGGCCACTTATAAATAGAATTTGATTTCTTTCAGAACTCCGCGTATTGTTTGATAGTCTCTTCAGTCTATTAGAATCTCTAAAGTACCTATGAAATGTTTCAGAGGCTTTGATAGCAGAATACTCAGAGCATCCACACTTGTAATAAAAATTTTCAAACGTTGGCATGTTAATAAGTCATAGTGTACCAACCTTTGCCACTTATAGTCAAATCAAGCTTTATCCTCAGATCTTCAACATTCGTAATTAAATCAAGCTTTAAATATAAATCTTCAACACTTGTAATTAAATCAAGCTTCAACCTCAGATTTTTAACACTTGTAATTAAATTAAGCTTCAACTATAGATCTTTAACACTTGTAATTAAATCAAGCTTCAACCTCAAATCCTTAACACTTGTAATTAAATCAAGCTTTAACCTCAAATCTTTAACACTTGTAATTAAATCAAGCTCAACCACATATCTTTAATACTTTTAATCAAATCAAGCTTCAATTACAAATCTATAGGAGTAGACCTGTGGCATTCATAAAAAATGGGAGGCCTTGATTAAAATGGACTGGACATTCAGCGCTTTGGATACCTTTATTGAACTATTCGTTTGAGCGAAATAGACCAGACCTATAGCACTTACAATGAATGCAAGGATTGTAGGGGTCTGTACATTGAGTGAAATGGACCAGACTTTTGAAATGAATACAAGGCTTTTAGGGGTCTGTACATTGAATGAAATGGACTAGACCTGTAGCGCTTGTAGTGAATACAAGGCTTTTAGGGGTCTGTACATTGAATGAAATAGACCAGACTTGTAGCACTTGTAGTGAATACAAGGCTTTTAGGGGTCTGCACATTGAATAAAATGGACCGGGCTTGTATCACTTATAGTGAATACAAGGCTTTTAGGGGTTTGTACATTGAATGAAAACACTCAGAGGTGAATAAAAAAAACTCTTATTGATAATACTTGCGTAAGTGTTCGATGTTTTAGGGCTTGGGTACAAGCTTCCCAGTTACATCTTCCAACTAATAAGTTGTGGGTCTGAGGATCTTGGTTATCTTATAGGGCCCTTCCCAGTTAGGGGAGAGTTTTCCCATGGTAGGATCTTTAGTGTTTGGGAACACCCTTCTTAAGACAAGATCCTTAATCTAGAAATTAACACATTTTAATTCTTGGTTAAAGCACTTAGCCATTCTCTGCTAGTATGCTTTAGTCCTGATCCGAGCTTGCTCACATCTCTCTTCAAGTAGATCTAGATTCTTCGTGAGTAGCTGGTTGTTGGTCCCCTGATCAAAGCAGTTTGTCCTAAGGGTCGGCATGCCAATTTCGACAAGAATGAAGGCCTCGGTGCCGTAGGTAAGTGAGAATGGCGTCTTTGTAATTGGGTTCTTCGAGTAGTTTGGTAGTCCCAGAGTACTCCGGGGAGTTATTCGACTTATCTTCCTTTGGCCTCTTCCAACCTTCTCTTAATGGCATCGAGAATAGTGTGGTTGGTGACCTTGGCTTGCCCATTAGTTTGGGGATGCCCTAGTGAGGAGAAGTGATGACTGATGTGCAGACCTTTACAGAACTTCCCGAACACTTTCCCAAAAAACTGTGTATCATTGTCTGAAATGATGACGTGGGGTATATCGAACCTGCAAACTATATTTTTCCATGTGAAGTTATTTACTTCCACCTCTGTGATGTGATTTAGTGGTTCAACCTCTGCCCTATTTGGAGAAGTAGTCGATGGTGACTAGCAGGAATCTCCTATTTTGAAGGGCCTTTGGCAATGGCTCTACAATGTCCATTCCTCATTAAGCGAAAGGCCAAGGATTAACGATAGGGATGAACTCATGATGAGGTTAAGTGCTGGTATGAAGCAAATCATTGACATTTATCACACCTCTGGACATATTCCTTGGCTTGCGTTAACATACCAGGCCAGTAATAGCCCTGAGTTAGTGCTCGGTGGGCTATTTTCCTTTCGCCATTGTGGTTGCCATAGATCCCTTCATGTATCTCGGCTAGGACGTAACGAGACTCTTTTAGAGATAAGCACCGCAGGAGGGGTTGCTGTGTAGGACCTTCGATAAAGCTTTCCTTTTAAGATTAGATACCGAGTTGCCTTAATTTGAATCCTTTTGGCCTGAATTTTGTCCTCTAGAAGTAGCCCTTCCTTTAGATACTAGATGATGGGTGTCATCCAGTCCTGAGTTTGTTCTAAAATTCAAAAGGACTATATTTCCTCAATGCTCGACTTTGATTGGTAAGAGATTTTCACCATTGAATCCTTTTTTAGCTTGAGGTGGGAGGCCATGTTTGCTAAAGCATTAACCCTGGAGTTTTGGCTTCTTTCGATATTCTGAATGCTGAATTTATGGAAAGATAGCTTTAGTGATTCCACTACTTCTGAATATCTGGTTATCCTGTTACCCTCGGTAGAAAATTCTCCCAAGACTTAGCTCACCACGAATTGAGAGTCAGAGAATGCTTCAAGACTTAGAGCTTTGCATTCCAAGGCCAGTTTCATCCCAAAGATAAGTGCTTCATATTCAGCTTCATTATTGGAGGCTCTGAACCCTAAGCTAACTGCTTTTTCAGTTTTGATTCCATCGGGGGGCTGAAGTACTATGCCCATTCCTGAACCTCTGTCGGTGGATGAACCGTCAATGTAAAGAAGCCATACCGGGGTGTCTGTAGTGGCTTGAGCTTTCGCATATAGTGTTGGAGTGAACTCTGCTACAAAGTCTGCTAGTGCTTGGCCTTTGATAGAGGTCCATGGTATATAAAATATGTCGAATTCTCCTAACTTTACTAACCATTTGATTAGTTGTCCTGAAACTTTAGGCTTGTGTAGGACTGATTTCAAAGGATAGGACGTAGGGATTATGATGGGATGAGCCTAAAAATATAGTCCGAGTTTTCGAGTGGATATTACCAAGGCTAAGGCTAGTTTTTTAATTTTGGAATATCTTGTCTCGGTATCCAGAAGTTCTTTGCTAATGTAAAAGACAAGCCTTTGAATCCCCTTATCCTTCCTAACAAATGCAGAGTTGATGGCATTTTCTGATACAGCCAAGTATAGGAGTAGTTTTTCTCCATGTATTAGTTTTGAAAGGAGTTCAAGGGAAGCTAAATATTGCTTAAGTTCCTAGAAAGCTTCTTCGCATTCAGGGGTCTACTCTAGAGCCTTACTTTCCCTCAAGGCTTTAAAGAATGGGAGGCACCGGTCCATAGATTTAGAGATGAATCTGTTCAGAGTTGCTATTCTTCCATTCAAGCCTTGGATATCCTTCTTGGTTTTAGGTGACTCTAGTTTGATCAGAGCTTTGATCTGTGAGGGATCTGCTTCAATTCCCCTTTGAGAGACCAAAAAACCCAAGAATTTTCCTTTGGTGACCCCGAAGGTACACTTTATGGGGTTCAACTTCATCCTATGTTGTTTCAGGATGTCGAATGTTTGGCTTAAGTGCTGGATGTGTTCACTCTTTCAAATGCTTTTGACTAGCATGTCGTCGATGTAAACCACCATTGTGTTCCCAATTTGGGAGCAAAACATATTGTTTACTGGATATTGGTACGTGGCTCTAGGGTTCTTCAGACTAAATGGAATCACTCTATAACAATAGAGACCTCGTTCTGATATGAAAGCAGTCTTCTCTTGGTTTGGAGGATACATCTGAATTTGATTGTATTTAGAGTAGGCATCCATGAAACTCATGAGCTCGTGTCTTGCGGTGGCATCACCAAGTTGATTAATCCTGGGAAGAGGAAAGCTGTCCTTGGGATAAGCTTTGTTTAGGCAACGTAGACCCTCTACTTGCCATTCTTCTTTTTAGCGAGAACTATGTTGGCAAGCCATTCTGGATAGAACATTTCCTTTATCATTCCAGTGTTTAACAACCACTGGACCTCTTCATTGATAATCTTGTGGCATTCAAGGGTGAACGTTCTTCTTTTTTGTCTTAGTAGAGGATGGTCTGGGTCTATCATTAGCTTGTGAGAGATAAGGTTAGGATATATTCCCTCTATATATTTTGTCTCCCAAGCAAATACCGACAGATTATTTTTTAGGAATTCAACAATTTCCTTTTACTCGGAGGGAGAGAGAGTTGAGCCAATCTATAGATACCTTTCCTCCCTTTCTGTGCTGACGAGTACTTTGATGGGTTCTTCTATTGGCTTGACCATGTTTTCCCTTCCCTTAGGGCTTAATAGCTCATCGATTTTAGAGGGACACTCATTTGCCTCATGAAGATCAGAAGGTGGAGACCTCCCTCCTTTATGAGGGTACTATGATTGCTATTTGGAGGCTTTTTACTTTAATGCCAAAGCATGGCATTCCCTGGTAGTGGGCTGAGAGCCCTTAATGGAGAAGACTCTGTCATTTTGAATATACTTTAAGCATTGATGGAGGGTTGAAGTGACTGCTCCCATCTGATGGAGCCAGGGCCTCCCAATGATAACGTTATAGGGGATTTAGAGTCCAGGATCATGTACTCAGAGATCAGTGTCTTCTGTTCGTCCTCTTCACCCGTTGTGGTTGGGAGGTCTATTTTGCCCAATGGGGTGCTGAGATTCTCGTCGAATCCTGCCATTACAACGGTGGTAACTCTGATATCGTTGAGGTTGAGCTTTATGTGTTTGAAGGGTTTATAGAATAGTACGTTGGTGGAGCTTCTTGTATCCACAAGAACCCTTCTGATATCGAAATTGGCAATTTTGAGCGAGATGACAAGAGCATCGCTGTGGGGGGCAATGTATCCCAGCAAGTTCCAATTCATAGAACTGGATTTGAGGTCCCCACTTTATTTTTTTCTCAACGGCTGAGATTTGAAGGACATGCGGTTTTGCTTTTGCCTCCCGAGCATACCTTTTCCTACTTTGGTTAGATATTCCTATCACCGTATTGTCAGTGTGGAGGACAAAGATGACTTGATTGTTTTGGCACGGTTGATTGTTTCAAACCTCCCTCTGTTCAGGCCTTTATTCTTGCCTTTTTTTGTGGTAGTCTGTCATCACGGAGGTTCTATCCTCCCGTCCTACCTGGACGAACTCTCTCAATCATCCTATTCTGATGAGATGTTCTATCCCTTGCTTGAGAGCTCTGCATTCGTTGGCTGCTGTGCCTATGCATCTTATGGAAATCACAGTACTTGTTTTGATTTCTTGTGTCAGGGTTGCTCTGTAGTGGCTCTGGCCATTTCAAGTTCTCATAGGTTTACATTTGTTGAAGTATATGAGTGAGTGAGGCGTTTAGAGGGGTGAAAGTTTCATAGCTTCCAGAATTAGGATTGTTCTAGGTTCTGGATGCCGTTATCTTGTCAAGGCTCCTGATTTTCTTCCAGTTAGTATTGGTATCCCTTTTCTGAATATGCTCATCCTTCTGAGCTTGTTCTTTCGCCTTTCGAAAAGATACTTTCATATCTTCAAGATTAATGCACTCTCATGCTCGTTCCATGAGTGCCGCCATGTCGACGGGAGGACTCTTGATCAAGGAATCTTGAAAGCGTCCAGGCCCAAGGCTAGTGGTAAGAGTTGCCATTAGGAAGCTTGGGTTGCAATTATCTCTGTGAGTTCGGTATTAAAACGAGCAATGTTACTCTCGAAGTGATTCTCCCTTCGCTTACTTCACAACTAATAGGAATTCTGGCCTTTTTCTTAACTTCTTGCTGCTCAGGAATTGATTGAGAAGTTTTTTATTGAGCTCATAGAAATTGTTGATCGATTCTTGGGGGAGGTATGAAACCACTTCAAAGTGGTACCTTTGAGGCTCTTCATGAAAGTTCGGCACATGAAGGCATCGGTAGCCTCGTGTAGAGCCATTTTATGATGGTAGTGAGATAGATGGTCCCTAAGATCCTCAGACCCATCGTAGAGGGAGAACTTTGGGACAACGAACTTCTTTGGTCACTCCTCTGTCATTATGGCAGCGGTAAATGGTGTGGAGAACCTCCCGAGCAAATTTCATAGTTCATTTTTCTCTGGCAGGGCGCGGAACCCTCTAGTAAAGATGGTCTGTTCCTGGGAATCTACTATCTCTTCTACCCTTTTAGAAACTCTGGGCAAGACAGGTTGTGGGTTTGGGACCCGTTGTTGACCCTGTCCTGGACCTTCAAACCCTCGATTCAGGGGATGAGTTTTGTTTGATGTTGGTAGGAGGATGTTGCCCTCCCAAGACTAGGGGGGCTGGTGCCTCTAGAGGCTGGAACTCATATGATGCTGGATCGGCTCCTGAAGCTATGGGAGTAGGGATCCTCGTTCTGCTTTGGTAATGGATAGCTAGGTGAAAAATGGGCATCCCTCTTTTTACAACTGTTAACATCTAAGGATCAGCCCCCATGTGAGTGGTACCATGAGGGTGTATCAGCTGCACGTTGGGGATCTCCTCATTGGGAGATCCTTCGCCCATGATGGTGGTGGGAGGCTAAGTTCCTTCGTGAACAACATGGATAGGAGGAAGAGAAGGTATATTACCCCGCTGGTTATGTGCCAACGAAACCAGAGCTTGTGACATAGCAACGAGTTGTTCTTGCATCTGATCAGATTATTGTTGAATCCGATCAAGCTGCTGTTGCAAGTGATTAGGTGTTTGCCCCCTTCCCTTCCCAACAACAGGCTGATTTCGGGAGTTTTGAGAATTCTTTCTAGGATGAAGATTGGGAGCCATTCCCTTTTTAGAAGAAAAAGACAGAGGATTTGTTGCTTTTGAAGAGAAGGTTAGCAAGAACGATTGTCGTTCCCACAGACGGCACCAAATTGATGCTGCTCTTTTTGACTAGAGGGGCTTCCCGTCCTTCGATGCTTGTCAAGAATTCAAGATCAGAGGGTCACTGGGTAGGCTCCGGTGGTAGCCGTTCCGATGATAAAGTTAGTAAATTAAAAAGATTGTAATTGAAAGGAATAAATTGAACATAAATTAAAAGCGTACCTTATAGCCTTATTTATAGGCTGTAAATCTCCTAAGTTGAGTAGGATTTGAAACCATAAAAGTAGGAATTTGAAGATATCCAGAGATGGCAGTTACCATATCGAACTCTGTTTCTTTATTATGAGGTTGGTAGGACATAGAAGGCGGTTATCAATTCGAAACTCATTCCTGTAAATACTTCACCTTCTTGTCATGAGGTCTGTGATGAGTAGATTCGCACCCCATA
Source organism: Nyssa sinensis (assembly GCA_008638375.1). Lineage (NCBI taxonomy): Eukaryota > Viridiplantae > Streptophyta > Magnoliopsida > Cornales > Nyssaceae > Nyssa > Nyssa sinensis. The sequence continues at coordinate 34,989,248 of CM018038.1, forward strand.
TGCTCTGGAGGCAGGGTTGGAAGTTTTGCACCATTCTGAACAAAATACCTCTGAACCCCATACGTCTAACTTAACTAGATAGTAGAATCTTTCTTGGTTTGTACTTAGAAGAGCTCTGTACATACATGTGTCACGTTTGAATTGATCTGTCACTTTATGACCCATTAACTAGTTTAAAAATACGTGCCTACGTGAAAAATCTGTCAAATAAAAAAATTTATTATTTTTTTTTTTATCTTAATAGGTATTATTTTTATAAGAGAAATGCTTTATATATCGGTGTAGTTTACTAGATGATGTGTTAATAATATTTTTGAAATTAATGGATATCTTTTGTCTTTTTATTTAAATTTTAAAAATAATTTATGATGAATGATGTTATCCAATAAACTAATTCAATGTACTTATCATTACTATTTTTACAATACTTTTTTAATGAAACATGTATTCGCTTCAAAATGTATATATGCTCACAAAAACATATGTACGTATATCCGCATCTACCAACCTAATATATATATATATATATATATATATATATATTGCTATCACTATTATTTCCCTATTAATTTACTATTTTGTGTGATAATATAATAATATATTCATTTTAACTTTAATTTATATTTTTGAAAAAAATTAGGAGAAAATTTTGAACTAATGCACAACAATTTATATTGGGGAAAGTGAAAAAAAAATAGGATGGTGTTTTTTATTTTATTTTTTGATATTAATACCTATGCCAATGATAAATTTGTACCATCCTATTTTGGTGTGCAGTGATAAATTTGTACTCAATGTAGAATAATCAAGGATTTTTATGTGGATGTGTGTGTCCAGTGTGAGAAGCAAGAACTCTACTTTTTTTTTTCTCACAAATCTTGTACCATTTTTTGGGATAAAGCTTGACATGTATTGTTGATGAACTTACACATGTTCATATAACTTTCATGCTAGTTTAAAGTGAGCTACCAATTACTATTCATTGGAGATTTGTGATTGAAATGTTAATTAGGCATGAAGAGATATGTAGTATTACCCACCAAATTAGAAGCAAAATACCATTGATTATGTTGGTTGATTTTATTTGTTTAGTCCTGCTTTGATTGGTTTTTTATATCTTTTTACTTACGTGAATTTTGTTTGGCTCAACACTCTACTAGGCCATTAACATGCCAATTAATTGTTTTGGTAGGAAAACAAAACTTGGAAAAGGCAAAACATTTCTTAACCCTTTTATTTCTCTCATTCTTTTCAAGGACCAAAGATATGGTTAAGGCTTCATTTTTCTCACCTAAACGTGAAACTTTAAACTTTATCGTATCTTTTTAGTTAGTATTGGTGGAAAGATCTATGTACAAATATTGTAAAAAATAACTTCCCTCCTTGTACAATAATTTTACTAGGGAGATAGAACAAGTAATATTTTGACTGGGAATTCTGAAATTCAATTAATACAATATTCTTTTATAAAATTTTCAATGTCATTATATATGCATATTTGATGTTATTCCAATGTTTAAAAAATATGTTTCAAAATTTTATTATTAAATTTCATAGTAAACTTATTATAAGCCTACAACATATGTCGATATGGTTGTATCACATCTTAGCATAAAAGGTTTTAAATAGTAAACAAATTGGGTAAACTACATGTGTAGTATTCTAACTAAACCAAATATGTAATTGCGTTTATGTAACCTTAGCTCCGTTTGAGAATTGTTTTCAACACTCGTGAATCTTATTGCTTAATTAAGAGTGATTGGGCTCACGTGTATGAAAATTGATTCTTTAATTGTCTAGAAAAGGATAGTTTGGGAATGCATAAATCTACATTACAGGCAGTAATGAATGCTTGATTCCAATAGTTGAAAATTTCAATACAGTTTCTTATTGTTCTCTGGGTACATATCTAGGCGTGGTAATGTCTATCTTGTGTACTTGGAAAACCATGGGAAAATGCTGCCAAAATTTTCTTTGAGTGGAATCAAGCATTTGAGTTGTGAGATGTTGATTACAATATTGATTGTGCATTCTTGAATGGGATAGGACCACCTTACCTATTAGAGAGAAGTTATGATTCATGTTTCATTTTTATAATGAGTAACGTGTTTGACTTGTGTTAGGTAGACGAAAATAGATAAGAGTTGGATGGACTTGAAGGGCAGGAATTTGGATGGATACATGAAAAGGATTAAGGATTTCATTGAGTTTGCTCGCGCATTTGCAGATGGGAGCAATAGGATGTCTGTGTAAGAGGTACAATTATAGGGATTATATGCACATAGATGAAGTTAGAGTGCATTTACTCGAGTATGACATGGACAAGATGTATAGGTGTTGGGAATTTTACGGGGAACAACATGAAGTATGAGTGGTGAGTGAGGATGAAGATGATGACGAGGACGATGACGATGACTTGGGTGAAAATGTTGGATTTGGTTATGATGGACTACAAGAAATGCTGGCGGACATGTAGGAAGTGCAAATGCAAGTCGCGATCCAGGTCCTAGGGGTGATAGTGAAGAATTGGAAACATTTTTGGATACCTTGTTGAGGGAGGCATTGTGAGAAGTATGCAAAACTTGATTTTCTTGTCAAGCTCCTTCATATAAAGACCATTAACCGATGGACAAACAAGTCTTTCAATATGGCCAATGAATTGTTTAAATTAGCACTACTTGCAGGGGAGACTTCCAAAATCACTTTATGAGGCAAAAGGACAGTTAAGGGATTTGGGCCTTTGATATATCCCTATTCAGTCTTGCAAGAATGATTGCATGTTATGTTGTAAGGAGGCTGAAGGGTGTGTTGAGTGTACATTGTGCTATGAACCCAAGTACAAGGTGAATGAAGGAATGAGCAAGAAAATTTTGCACAAGGTGCTGAGATATTTTTTTGTTAAAACCAAGGCTAAAGAGGTTGACATGTCTCAGAAGAAGGCTAAAGGGATGTAGTGGCATAATGAGAAACGTGTTAATGAGGTAAATGTGTATAGGCATCTGGTAGATTCTCAAGCTTGGGGTGAATTTGATAGAAATTATGATTAGTTTGCGAATGAATAATGTACGGCTTGGGCTAGCTCGTGATGGTTTTAATCCATTCGATGACATGAGTAATGCCTATTGCATGTGGCTAGTGTTTTTTGTGCCCTATAACTTGCTACTGTAGAGATATATGAAAGAATTTTTTATCTTTATGTTGTTGCTTCTTCTTGGGCCGAAGTCTCCTATAAATGAAATTGATTTTTATTTGTGACTGTTAGTGGAAGAGTTGAAGGAATTGTGGGAAGTTAGAGTAGAGGCATACGATATATTTAGGAAGGAGACATTCTGATCGTACGAGGCATTGTTGTGGACCATAAATGACTTCCCCGCGCATGCCAACTTGTCTGAGTGGAGCATGAAGGGGTATCTGGCATGTCTAGTATGTAATAAGGATGCATCTTCGCTATATTTGTCCAATGGAAAGAAGATATGCTACATGCTACATGCTACATGCTACATGCTACATGCTACATGCTACATGCTACATGCTACATGCTACATGCTACATGTGCTATCGATGTTTGATGATGACACATTATTGGAGTACTGTTTTAATAACAAAGAAACTGCTGGAACAGATGATGATACAGACTTTGACGAATAATTGTCCTAGGTATTGCATGTGTAACGTCGGATATCAATTTATTTAGTTCATTTTTTTTTTTATGAATAATTTTTGAGTTTATTACATATGTAATTTTGGATATCAATTTATTCAGTTAATTTTTGACATTTTTTAACTATTTTTGCACTTAAAGATATGGCAGGTCCCAGTGGACATCGCCGACTACCCACTACTCCAGGGTCTGACCCACCGACCCCTATTGTTAAGACAGGTACTAGCCTTTCCTCCGTAGGCTCGGCTACACCGGCTCCTGCTATAGCTCTTACTTCGACTCCTGCTCCTGTTAATGGTACTACTACTGCTAGGGGTATGTTATTAATTTTCAATTCATATTTATATATTCTTGGTTCTAATTGTTTCTATGATGTTTCTTCAAAAAGCTTCGACCTCCATGCTTAGACGTGGGCGTGGTCGGTCGAAGAATACCAGATTACAGTGACACAAGGATGTGTTTGAGGGTGCTTGTATTCTCATTGAGATCTAAGGGTATGACTAAGCCTGTGGGTGGGTAGGCGTATGACTTTGCCATAGAGATTGGCATCATTTGTCGGCTTAGTGCTCCACTTCATACCTCTACTTGGAATACTGTCACAGAGGAGCAGCGACGGGAGCTGCACGACCACATATTAGTATGTCTTTTATTATTTATATATATAATTAATCTTGTCTTTAATCTTAATGTGAAATGATTTGCAGGAAACATTTGATATTGACCTGCATTTACCTCACTTGCAGAAGGCAATGGATGGGTACGTGGGGGTGTGCTTCAAGGATTACCATCACAAGTTGCACCTGCATTTTACGAAGGAGGTAGATGCGGGTAGAGAGCCCTGCAACAAGCCCCATAGAGGGGTGTTCCTAGGAGGAATGGGTTGTCCTAAGGGACCCACAGTGATTGTAATGATAAATGTGATGTATGTTTCAAAAACAAAAAATTCTAAGCAATTGTAGATACTGTGAGGATCAGAGTAACATGTATAATTGCTTCTGCTACAATAATTAAACTTGATGTGATGTATGAATTGAACGGATTTGGTTTTAGAAAGAAATTTCACGATCACGTTCCCCTAATCCGCACATGGTGGGTTTTGGGTCATGACAAAGTGGTATTAGAGCAAAGGTTAAATATTTTCAGGTTGTGGAGTGGGTGAAGTTTTGAGGATATTGAAAGATATGAGTATACGTGAAGGATAAGACTTGAGGATTATAAGTAGTTCAAGGATCTGAACTAGAACTAAAAGTTAGATAGTCATTGAGGAGACTAGAAACATGACAAAGTTAAAAAGTAGAGGCTCGACATCGAGAGGAAATTAGAACATTGAATGGAGATCTTTGAGGACTCGATTTATGGAGTTATTTTTTGACGATTGATGACCTGATGGAGACATGTAGTGACTGTGAAAGTGGATAATTGTGATTATAGAATGATAAAAGGGAAATGGAGGATTACGGTAGCTACTAGTGTGCTATTAGGACCTCTATTACTGATAAGGAACGACTGCCTTATCATGTGACTAAGGGAACTGAGGAACACGCAATGCTACCCCATCAAACCATATTGAGGAAATCCTTGGATAGTTGGGAGACATGAATCAAGTATGTGACATGTGAAGTTAGAAATCATACGTTAGTGACTTGGAAGTAAGTAGTGGAACTAGTAAACACTATTAAGTTATATGAGTGATCGATTTTTTAGGACAAAAGTCTTTTAAGGAGGGGAAAATGTAACACCGTAACCCAGTTATTGATAAGTTTCATCTATACACTTCTCGTAACTTCTTTAAGTTTTAAGGATGTATTTGTTATTTTTTCGTTTATTACCAGGTCTTATTTTTTTCAAAAGGACGTCACCGTCAAGTCCAAAATTTTGAAGATAACGAGTTCTGTCTTTTTTAGATCTTAATTTGCATATATGTGACATATATTAAGCCTAAGGGCATTTTTTTATACTTTCACGTGTCCTATTTTTTGGTACTTCGTTTGCTAAAATAGACTCTACCATTGAGTTTGGAATGTCAAAAAAAGTCAGAATATGCTATCTCTGACATTCAATTAGCTTTTGGATCACTAAGAGCATAATGGTAATTATGACATTTCACGTATCTATATTTTTGGAACTTCGTTTCCTAAAATGGATCCCACCATTAGGCCCGGAATGTCCCAAATATTAAAGTAGGTATTTTTGTAGTCATCGGAGTTCAATTAATCGCTTAATTAGTCATTAGGACATAATTAAAATTATTCCAATTTGCCCGTTTATAGTTTTTGGGATCTAATTTCATAAATCAAACTCTGCTATTAAGTCTGGAATGTTAAAAAACGTGTTAGACTCATTTTTTTCATTTTATTTAACCTATTTTTGGCTTAAGGGCATTTTTGTAATTTCTCATAATTTAAAAAAGATTTAAAAATAATTTATAATTTTTTTTTGGGGCATTTCGTAATTAACAAAAACATTTGGGGTCAGAATAGAATTTTAAAAAGCGTATAAGGAAAATCAATCAGTTCAGTCCCAATGTAATTGAACCGGTCCTATTAGGTTAAGAACTAAACGGTTCAGTCCGATTTACTATGTCATGCTGATGTCAGCATATTATATTATTTTAAGGGTTCAAAACGACACTTTTAGGATCCATTCAAAGCGGGTCAACCTGATTCGACCCGTTGACCGACTCGGGTCAAGGTTTGACTTGGTCAATAATGACCCAGCCGATGCCGATCATCTTCTCTGGCGACAACGATTATTTTCAGCGACAAGTCAAACATGGTTCGAATCAATTTTCCACTAGGATTCCATATCTAATATCAAAATCTGGTTTCACCTAGGTCGGTTCGTCGAAATAAGTAGTTACATTTATGGCATATTGTGTACCAGACGAAGGTATGTAATACCTCGACCTTTTCTTTTCTATTTTTTGTTTTAGTAGTAGTCTGAAAATTCAAGGGTGTAACTAGACTATACCATTCTCATCGTTTGCTGTTGAATTCCTTTATTCAAGTACGTCATTCTTCATTAAGTACAAAATCCTTGATTAATTCACGCAATTCCCCTTTCCTTTCAATTTATTTTTGGTCACAAATCCTTCCTTGGATTCATTGCACGTGTTTGGTCGCATGTTTTGTAACATCATTCACTTAAGTCTCTTTTCATCCATTTGACTTTATTTGAGTATTGCACGCATCATATTTCCTTTTTTTTTTTTTTGTTTTCATGAGTATCCTTTGGTTCATGAAAAGATGGTTTACTCGTGTGCCCTTTGCATTACAACATTTTTCCAATACAAGGGTAACTTTTGATTTATTTGTAATATCTGTTTGGGATTCTTAGTCACGTGCTCATTCTTGTGGGTCACTTAAGTTGAAGTTTAGTTAATTCTCTTTCATCTCGTTTTGTACTAACTCGTTGCCATACCTGCATTTGTTTCAAATTCGTATACATTCATTCTTATGGATTATAAAGGTTGAGGAGATTAGTTCCTCTATTTCTTTCAAATTATCGGTTGGCATGAACACCTTTTATTTCTTGCTCAAGATTAAGATTTTCATAGATTTTGATCTCCCATTCCTTTATGAATTAAAGTATAGTTAGTTCACTCAATTCATTTCATCTTTAAGTTTTGGTAGACTCATTGAAGATTATTAGGGTGGTATTTTACCCTAGTTATTAAATCTTCACATAATAATCTAGTTTTTAAAAGTTCTTTTGATTGCAACTTGGTATTTGGTTCACTTTGAACCTTCTAGATCAATTTTTTTTTTATCAACATAGTTATCAAAGTTCTACGACTTTCGCATTAACAGTCATCGTTCTGTTAACTGCTTGTCATATTCAAAGATCACTCATGTGTCCATTCTTGCTTCTATTGCTACATTTGAATCATCATTATATTACGTTCCCTCAATCATTACTCATCTTTGCTAGATCTGTTATCTTAGAGAACTTATATTATTGTATCGGTAGTACTTTTTATGTCTCTTAGATCCAGAGCCACATAGTGAGGTGATCACTCCCACCTGTGACTAATGATCTAATAGTATACTAGTATTCATTCATCTGCAAATATTGTTATCTACAGTTTTTATCCATTTTGGACTTCATATCATATCCCATAATTTGTCTAAGGCAATTAGTTGTCTCATCATTATTGTCATTACATTCGACACTCAAAGTTTATCAAAATCAAGTAAGGTCCCCCATTTATGGAAGTTCATAACTTCCTTAATATCACAATTTTTGTTTTTTTCAATTTCTCTCACAATCACAATTATTCTCATGGTACCTCAAAGAATTTTGTACCCTTTTATCATAGTCATTGTCCTCACAAGCTTTTCTAGACTTTTTACTACAAGTTCAGTCTCTTGGATCATTAGATCACATTAATCCTCAAAACGTCTTCAGAATCATTAATCACTTACCTTTGTAATAAATTCAGCTAACTCAATAGAGTCTTATCAACAATTGGGTTTTACCCTCATTTAGATTAACAAGATCCATTAAATTCCTCAAAGACCATTAATCTAGTGTCAGTATTCTTTTAGAACCATTATATTTGATCATGTTAACTTTGACAGTCTCGTTCAATCAGTAATTACCTCTTAAAGGTTGTATTTGTCTTTACCCTATCACGATCTATCTATGACTCACTCAAGAGTCCTTACATTTCTAATATATCATCAATTCATCTGGAGTCTCAAACTCATCATGTCACTACCCTTTAGGTCTTCTTCAGACTATCTCTTCAATAACTTTGTTGTCAGATCCACCGACTTTAAAAAATTTCGTAATTCCAACTCTAGGAAATCACTCTATATTTTTCAAAAGAGCATTAACTATTGCTCTTGTTCAGACTATAGTTTCCTAAAATTCACCAATCATTTCAAAACTTAATTGTTTAAGAGTTATCAACCTCGATACTGGTATGATGCTTCCTAATAATTCTTAACATTTTTTCTTATGCATATTATTATCTTCCAAAAGTCACTATTTATTTGATCATCTCAATCATCTAAGAATCATTGAATTCCGTCATAGTATGGTCTTTCCCAAAGACCATTAACCTTTCCACCTAAACACACTATTGTCTCTAAAAAAAATTATCGATTGTTTAATTATCTAAATCATCAAATAGTCACCAAGTTCAATGTTAGTATGGTTTTTTTCGAAAGACCATTAACCATTGCTCTGATACCACTCTATCACAACCCAAAACTTACTCTATGAAAATTAGGGGTCAGTGACCGTCACTGTCACCGAGACAGACCATACAAAATCAAATGAATCGCATAAGACAGTAAAAATTTTTCCTTTTTAAACAAGTGCGGAAGCTATACATATGCAACTTATTTGATATCCAAATCAAACTTTAACCATCATTAATAAGATTATCTCCAAGTACAATTTTCATCATCATTAATCACCATTGAAGTCTAATAATATTTTTAGTGTCACTATGTCATAATATCTAACATTAATATCAACCTTACAGGATATATTCAAATTATGACTCGGGGCTATACATTGTCAAAGTTGCCCACAAGCATACCACTAGCTCTATTAATCACCATCATTGCCTTTCTTTTTATATTGTGTTATCTGAAAAATTGTTATGATTCTAGAGTGTGCTAACTTAGCAGCTTAGTAAGTAAATCCTTCACTGTGCAATGGGTTACACAAGGCTGTAAAACAAGTGAATAATCATAAGATCTCGAGTTCAAAGGAATTGGCCATCAAGCCAGAATAACACAGTTCCTATGGAGTTCACAAATGCAATAAGAATGATTAAGCAAGTCAACAAACACAAATTTATCAACATATAATGTTTACTTGGCCAAATCAAAGGGATTCAAATCAAATACAAAAGACAAGCTTCATAGGCGTATTTATCATTCAAAGATAACATCATCAAATCAACACAACAAATGGTGTGGAATCAAACATATACAAATTGAGTCAAATAGATGTTCCGCTTTATTTTAGTGCTTTATCTTTATTTGATCCATGTTAAGGGATCTTTTAGTATGTATTTAGGAAACAAAGTAATATATATTTCGTTTCATTTCTTTGGCTTTTCCTTTATATATTGTTCAAAAAGTAACGTGTTTGCTTGTTTAATCGTCCAAAACAAGATGGTGATTCCTCACTTTTATCTTTCCCATAAGAGGTGTTCCTTCCCACCTTTAGGGAAAGTGGCCGCCCGGATCCCTTTAATCCACAAAAGAATTTTTGTTCAGCATTGGCACCCATAGTGGTGACTCCACTAGGAACTAAAGAGGGCTTGGCTTGGTGAATTATTCACTTCAAGGCTATTTTTTGTTTACTTGCTTTACATTCATTTCTTTTATATTTTATGATGGATATATTAATGTATGATTGGACGAATGTATGGATGGATGAATACAAAAAAAAGGACTAAAATTGGAATACCTTGCACACATAACACTTTATACATTTCATTTGCATTACATACCCTCTAAACCTTGAACGATTAGTTTCCCTTTCCCCATATGCTCACTCAGCTTGACGAGTGTCACCGGTGAAGAACTTTCATTCCTTGATCAAATAACGCTTGATCGGGGATGCTACACTCTAGTGTCTTTGGGATGGTATGCAAAAAGGCGATGTAGTACCATTTAACCATGGTCATTACATTCTAATGATTGTGAGAGGTATATAGCACGTCTTGTCAGAAGGGGAGCCTTGAAACCTTTACTCAATCTAAACGACATGCATATAGTCCACCCTAGATTCATGATTCAGGACTTTAAAACCAAGTTTTGGTAAGATACATAAAGACTTTTGCGCATCCTAACACAGTAAAAAAAAAGCCTAAAAAGTCAAAAAAAAAAAATACCCATCTCTATGAACCGATCGATATAAGGGCTGACTGCTGATTAACACTCGTTGTTTGCCCATTGTAAAAAAAAAAAAAGCCTAAAAAGTCAAAAAAATACCCCTCTCTATCAACCGATCGATATAAGGGCTGACTGCTGATTGACACTCGCTGTGTGCCAATTGGCACACAGAGAGGCCATTTTCCTATTTTACAAACATTTCAAAATTCTAAATTTTTTTTGAAAAATTTTGACTTTTGCGCTAATGGGCCAAAAAATGACTTTCACAAGGAACTTTTTGGGCTTATTCTCATCGTATAATCATTCTAAATCAACTCGAGTTCTAATCATGTTCGGTCCAAGTAAAGGTCCGGATCAATTTCAGATATTTTTCCAATTTTTTGGGAATCTTTCTCTCAAAGTCTAAAAGTCATTCCATTGCATTCAAGTCTCTTACTATGTTGGAATTTAGGATTTCGGCATAACTTTCAAGATTTCATAATTCGGATTCTTTAACCGTCTTAGGAACCAAGTTGGGCTCAAATCTATGAGCCCCCATTTCAAGTCTTTCTATCATTTCATGTTGACCATTCAAGTAGGTTTTAATTCCTTTTCATAAGTCACCTTTCTATAAGATCTTCATCTTGTCAATCATGGTTCATCTTGACCACTCTAATATGGGTCTAATCAATTTTATTGAGATTGTATCTTTCCAACCTTTAGAAATTCTTTCCTCATTCAAGCAAACCATTCCATCCGCTTAGGACTTAGAGGCTTATCATACTCAAAGTTTTGAACTCAAAAGACTCTTTAGACTATTGGCTTGGATTCAAACTCTTGTGTACTCATTTGGTGATAAAAAAAAATTCATTGAGGTTTCCTACCTCATTGCAACTTTTATTCCCTTAGTTGAGCTTGAAAATCATAACATCAAAATCAAGTTAATCACTACATCTTGTCATTGTGGAACAAGATCAATTATTCCAGATTTTGGCCAAAATCAGAAAAGGCATGGCTGATTATAGGGATGAAACACAGAGGCTCTCCTAGACAATCCAATAACTATTACAACAAAGGTTACTAGCACCTCTACCACTCCTAGTAGGGCCAAACAATGTTCCCAATAACCAACTAGCTATATCTCCTCAAGATCATCTCCCATAAAATCACTAGGCCCAAGATGCAACCACACATGATCAGTTTAATCAGACCGAATAAAATGGGCCCTAAAATGAAGTCAAACAACAAGAGAAGCCCAACACCAATGAAGAGGCCCTTCTCAAAAGACTTAAAAAGATGGAAGCCCTTCTATGAAAATCCAACTGTGGAGATGATATGATTGATATCCACAAATTCTTCCTATATCTAAAGGCTCGTTTACTATACAAGTTAAAAATTCCAGATTTAGACAAATTCAATAGGACCACATGCCTAAAGACCCATCTCAAGCTCTATGTTCGGGCCATACAACCGCTAGGGGTTACAATAGAAATGATGGCTCAAATGTTTCACCAAACCCTCACTGGGGGTGGTCTCCCTTGGTTCGTAAATCTAAAAGAGTCCATATCTAAAGACTGGGAACAACTCTATAATGATTTGTCAAGTAGTACAAGTACAATAATGAGTTGGACATCACACTCTGGGACCTTGAGACCACCAAACAAGAACCCAAGGATATTCTTTTAACTTTCATCACCCGATGGAGGGCCAAAGCAGCTCAAATGGTCAACAGGTCAAATGAAGTCGAATAAGTACAAATGTTGAAGAAGAACTTACTTCTCATCTACCGTGAATCATTGTTCACCCGCTACTTTGAGAGTTTTAAAACTCTTATAAGGACTGGAATCCAAATTGAGGATGCAACAATGATGGAACATTAAGGAAGCCCACACAAAACATCTAGCCCAATAACTCAAAGATTGCAGTCAATGTTTTAATTCCACAACAACCTTTCTTTTGGTATCTTAGTTCAACTTCCTCACCACCACTAAATTCATCCCGAAGGTGCCCATCATGGTCATTCTTAGAACTCCCTTCATCATTGAGCTAAGTTTTTGAAAAGCATTGCGAAGAAGGACATCTCCAAACTTTGGATCCTCGGCCCATTCCAAACCCAATACCTAAGAGCTTCGTTCGAACGAGCAACAAAAGCTACTCTTCTCACAGAAATATAAAGTGTCCTGCTCTGTTTGAAAATCCTTTGTGCATTTCAACTACTAAATAGGGAAAAACTTGAGTTCTTCATGAAAAACACTATTTTTAGGTACAAAACTCTAAGATGAATTCAATTATCTGCAAAGCTAAAAAAAATCCCAATATTTTTTAGTTAAATCTGAATTTGAAGAACATTTTGAGTGAATTTGAGAGATTTAATTGTCTTCTGAATAACATCAATATATTCAAATGATCCTATAACACTAAAATGCACACAAGCTCACTTTATACTCACTTAACCATGGTAATTAGACATATGCAATAATTTCAACCATGAAATGTTCTTGTCTCAATGATGACTTTCTATGGTGTTGAATGATTTTCACATCAATAAGAGCAAACAACCATAGTCAATCAACCTAGAAATTTTTTACCATTTCCAATCAAAATTCCCTCTCAACTTAAAAAGCACAAATTTTCATATTGAATTTGCACTTGTCTCACCTTTTGCAAGGTGGCTTTCACAGAGTTAAGTAGGCTGCTCTTTTCAAAGGTTTTACTAATGCTAGCAAACACGCTATCTCAAAGCTAGCCTTTTCCTTCCACTCTTTGATTTTTGTGTGTGTCATTTTCTTTTTAGGCTTTGACTTTAGGTCCTTTGATTTTTTCAACCTAAGTCAATCTTTCTATCTATGGACTTATTGAGATGAAAATATAAAACCATTAAGTTCATCATATCTACAAGGCGATCTCATGCAAGAATTAAGCAAGACTAGAACCTATGATATCACAAGTAGATTGAAAGATTGTGTGCACCCAAGTAAAAAAGACTAAGTGAAGATATTGACAAAATAAAGTTCACAAGTCAAGTCTCAATCACTTAAAATGCACATAATACAATTCTCCTTTTAAAAAAATATGGGATTACCATTAGCAATTAAAACAAGAGAAAATGTTTTTTGGATTATTGACTTCACAAATGTATGAAATACATCTAACTATGAAAGATCAAAAATCCGCAAAAAAATAAAAGAAAACAAAAATAAAAAAGAACCCATAGACCTAGAATAGATGGTTAATGAAAGAATCACCTGGACTATGAAAAAGAACACAACTTACTCAAGATGATTTTCAATGAGTGAAATAGAGTAAGATGTAATGAAGAAATTCATAGGGAGACTCTAAGAATAGTGTGAAGAGTGAAATCCTTAAATTGATATAGAATCTCTTAGTCATCTAAGAGATGAATTTGCTTTTCCCGAGGAAGAAGCAAATTATGAAGTGTGATTTACACACTCATTCTTAAGACCTTTCAATTTATCATTCTTCACCCAAATTTGTCTCACAATTCTTTTGGAAGTAGGAAGAACATTTTGGGTCTTGAATTTACCTCCAATCTTAGAATGGGAAATTACTTTAGGCTTTTCAAGGTTGGAAATTTGAATGATCATTTGAACTAAGCTCCTTGATTTTTGAATATAATTATTTATTTGTTGCTTCAAGGTAGCAATTTTCAATTTTTGCTCTAAGGTTATGGTATGAGATTTTGTTTGCTTTTTCTTGGCAAATCCACACTTCTTTCTAGAATGCCTTTCAACCAGGCAATGAGAACAATAAAATAGTCTTAGTTGAGGTTTGGCTTGTGGTCTAGATTTAGGTAGTGGAAAGAATGTGCTTAAGGCTTTGGTTAGGGTTGGGTTTGCCTCATAGGTTTAGGTGGTTCAACACCTTTTGAATTTGAGGACACTAACATAATCGACTTGAGAGTGGGAGATTGACTCGAAGTGGATGTGGAGGACTTATTCTTATCAGTGAAAAAGTCATAACCCAAACCACTTCTATTATTCTTGATTTGGACTGTATAAAGCACTTTAGAGAGCTTGCTCGACCTATCCGCAAGATTGAATTTTACATTCCTAACTTGTGTGAGTTGTTCACTAAGATAATGAACTTTAGAACTCAATTCCTTTTTAGCAACGTCACAAGCAACTAGGAACGCCTTAAGTCCTCTTATCTTAACAACCAATGAATTTCTCTCATTTTCTAAGGATTCAACTGCCTTTAAGAGAGAAAATTTATCTTGATTTAGTTGATTCAATAAGGATTAATCAATTATTAAAGCACTCTTCTCTTTCTCACAAGACTTGAGCTTTGTGAAAAGGTTTATGTTAGACTTCTTGAAAGTTTTAGATTCATTGAATAGCATTTTAAAAGCAATCTCAATGTTATCTTCATCATCGCTCTCATTATCACTAGACACAAGGTCTTTGATGTCCTCATGATCTTTATTCCCAATGGAAGATGATCCTTCATGGACGTTGGTGACACTTGTGAAAGCCAAGAATTGACTTTCTTCACCCATCTTCTTCTTCAATTGTATCCTCATTCCCTTCTTCCTCTTCATCCTTTTCGGAGAGAGATGATTTCATAGCCTTTTTATTTCAAGAATTTCCATTTCTCTTATTAGGACAATCGGCTGTTATATGCCCAAAATTATAGCAATCATCGCATTCAATAGGCTTAATGGATGATTGTGAATAAGGTCTTCTTCTATCACTACTAGAATAAGATTTTTGGACTTGGCCTTTTGAAGAGTTAGAATTTTCAAAGGATATTTTACTTGAACTTTGATATCCCTTGGAATTAGGCATTCTGCCCTTGAGGTATTTGTTAAACCTCTTAACAAAAAAAGCTAAGTCCTCATCTTTCATGGACTCGGAGTCAATTTAAGATCCCCTTCACTTTCTCCTTGTGTTGATTTCAAAACAAGACTTTTAGTCTTCTTTGCTTGCCTTAAAGTTAACTCAAAAGTTTATAGTGATTCAACTAACTCGTCAACAAAGAGAGAGTCCACGTTTTTACTCTCGTCAATAGCGGTTATCTTAGGTTGAAATCTCTCGAAAAGAGATCTCAATATTTTTCTTACAATTTTGGTCCCATAAAACTTTTTTCTTAAATTGAATGAAGAGTTGACATTGTCACTCAATTTAGCATAGAACTCGGAAGAGGTTTCCAATTCTTCCATTCTTAAGGCTTCAAACCTAGAAGTCAACATTTATAATTTTGATCTTTTTATTGTTGACGTACCCTCATAGGTAGTCTTGAGGATGTCCCAAGCCTCCTTGGATGTCTCACAAGTCATGATGCGGTAAAACTCATCGGGAGTTACTGTGTTAAAGATGGCATTCAACCCTTTGGTATTGTAGCTACTCATTTTTAACTCTAACTCATTCCAAGTGTTTGAAGGATTGACTACGGAGGGAATTTTCATAGTTGCTGTTGTGACTAGAGGGATCCAACCTTCTTAGACAGTAAGCCAAACTTGTTCATCCACGACTCTTAAGAACGCTCTTATACGAGCTTTCCAATAGGCATAATTTGAACCGTCAAATAAGGGTGGTCATGAGATTGATTCACCCTCTCTTAACCCTTCTATGGTTTTCATTACTTAGGATATCAATCAAATCCCTTAGAAAGTAGGCTCTGATACCATTTTGTTTTGGAGGGATATTACTTGGATATCACTCAAGGTCCCAAAGTATGAATATCACCTAGAAAGGGGGGTTGAATTGGTAGGTCTTAGAATAAAATGTTCTCTTATGTTAATTTCAATTCTTGTCTATAGCAAAAGATGCCACAACAACCAAATCACTCAATGTGATTAATCCAACATTTATGCATATCTACTAATGAAATTGCCAAGAATCATTCAAATACACCGATCTATCAACATTTACCAAATTGATCAATCTAGCTTAATTTGATATGCAATTTTATCAATCTAAAGAAAAATTCAACTAAGTGATCAATTTTTTATTTTATTTAATTTACTCTATCAATTTCTCAATTAAGTTTTCAATTAATTAAATTAAAGAAAAATTATAAATTTCATGAAAACTCAATTTTAATATTCTAGTGGAAGTAATCAATTAAAGAAATTAGTAAATTGAAAGAGACTGAGAGATTTGCAAACCGATTGATGATTGAGATACCACTAAGGACAACAATCCTTGGAGTAAAACTTCAAAGCTGGGCCAATGCTCAATGAAGACTTCCACTATGATGGAAAATGAATTACAACGTATCTACGAACAAGCTTAGTACCTAAAACTCCGTTCTTACCGATTACCTCTTCAATTTCCTTTTGAATCCACAAGCATCTCATAGCCAAAACCTTCAAACAACTGGAATCCTTAACGGTCTCGGAATCCTCCGATCAAGCCATTCAACAATTGCGAATCCTCACAACCTCGGTGTCTACCAATCGCTTAACACCGAATCCTCAAGATGGAACTCCATCCTTCGTCAATGGTGAAATTGACATGAACAATAGGCTCTTAAATATGATTTGGATCTAGTGGATGATCTAAATTGATCAATGAACAAAAATAGAGAAATGTATGAATGACATTTATGAATGATCTCTCATGAAAACTTTTTGATCTCTCAACAATTAAGCTCTCACAATTGAAAACTTTCACTCTGTTTTTCACTATTCTCAACTAAATTTTCGTATATTTTAGTAATGAGTTTGTTCAATCCCAAATGAGCTTGAAAATAGATTATAAATTTGTTTTTCACCCAAGGTCAAATAAACCATCATTTGTTCAAACGAATAAGAAACGAATATCAAACGAGCACAACCCTGAGGTTGAAACTCTTCGTTTGATACAAAACCTTCGAACCATGAAAATGAACTTTTCTGTTGTTCGAACAAGCAACAGAGAGTTGCTTATTCTTGCTTTTCTTGTGAACTGAATTTTTTCCTTTAGGATTTTAAAGATGCATTTTTGGAAATTGATTCACAACCACAAGTCAATCACATACATGATGTTATGATAAAATCTATATACAATGCATGCATGATGTGAATATGTGAGGTCCAAATCAAATTCAAAAGTCCAATATACTTTTCGAGAGCAAAGTTGACCGGTGGTGATGCACGTTGATGTCTCTTGGATGAACTTGAAGAAGAAAAGCCATTGAGGTACTCACCCATAGGACTTATGTAAGGATTACACACAAAAGCACGTTTTGTCAAATTGGATTACCAATTACAATATCAGACCCCATGGACCTAACATCAATGATTCTCATTTTTTCAAATTATCAAACTGAATCGTGCTAAAAACAAACTCTCTAAAGTTTTCAAAGGAATCTCCTAAATCATTGGAAAGTGTAAAAAGATTTTATCCATGAATTTGAAGATAAATCTTTAGCTAATCAACTCTCATAAACCTTCATATCCTCAATTCACAGCTTAAGTAGATTTTCCCAAATCATCCTCAAATATAGGCAATCTCACCACTTGAAACCAAGCAATGGTTCTATTAACCTAAACAACCAACTTGGTTACCTGTGATCTAGGGGCTAGCAAAGTCCAAGTCAAAAGTAAAAATTTTCTCTAAATGAAAAATAGTTTTTAAATATTCCAAAAACCTATTTCACAACATTCTCTCTCATCCAAATGAGAATATTTCTTCACTTTTATTTGAGTTAAGCACATTCTCCTTGCTCCTCTCTAAGTTGAGTAAATTTTATATTCCTCTAGCTGAGGTAAGAGTTCTTTCATCAACATGATTTCTTCATACCTTTCCACTCTCTTATCCTAGTTGAGGTTTGCCTCCCTTTATCTAGGTCAAGGTTTCTTCTTAGATATCTTGTCTCTCCCCTATCTAAGGTGATCAATTTCATCAACTTCTATCATTATTTAAGTGTATCACTTTGAGTGTACCTCCTTTCAAAGTTAAGTACATTTCTACTTCTCTTATCCTAAGAAATAGTTGAGTAACATGACCTTATGGTTTAAAACAAGATCAAATCCTTCCTCATGGAGTCAATTTGACTTTAACTTATCATTTTACAAGAAAGTCACTTCTTAATAGAGATCAACCATGTTGGCTTCCTTTTTCACAAAAATTAGCCAATCACCTTATAAAACTACTGTTATTACAAAGGAAATACCAAATTTCCCCATTGGAGTTAGTCTCAATTATCTTTCTCACGATTCGCAATTGTTAAGTTTGTCTCCAAACAAACTGATTTGGTTTCTTCACTCCAGCGAGTTATAACCACCAAGTCATCCCAACAACTATGTTCTTCCCCGACAAGGTTAAGTCATTCTTCCCCATGGAATTAGACTGAATTCCATCATTCTAGTAGAGTTAATCTAAGTCATCTCCCTAGCAAGTCACAAATCTGATCAAGTTATTATTCCCTTGGAGTTCTTATTCTCTATTAAGAGTCAATTAATAAAAACCTATTAGGATGAATTTTGCTTTTAGGTAAGTCTTCTGAAAATGAAACTTTATCAACCTGTTAGGATGAAGTTTTCTTTTAGGTAAGTCGTTTGAGCACATATTTTATCAACCTATTAGGATGGAGTTCCTTTTTAGGTATGTCATCTAAGGACACATTTTATTAACCTATTAGGATGGAGCTCTAGCTCTTTAGTTAAACCATCTAAGGACGTAATCCAGTCTAGGTAAAAAGTCTGAGGACATAACCTATAAGGTAAACCATCTAAGGATGTAATCCCTCTAGGTAAACCATCTAAGGACGTAATTCATCTAGGTAAAAACATTTGAGGATGTAATCCATCTAGGTAAAAATACGTCTGAGGACGTAATCCATCTAGGCAAAAATGTTTGAGGACATAATCCATCTACTCAAGTTGTCCACCAAGGATATAATTTATCTAGGCAAGTCATCCACTACGGACGTAATCCATCTAGGTAAATCATCTGAGGACGTAATTCTTTTAGTTGTTGATGTCTAAGGACGTGAACTAATTTTATGAGAGCACAAACTCATGAAAGACTTGTCAGGATCGTATTTCTTACCAAGTAAACTCTGAGGAGTCATTTTTGAGTGCCTAACTTCATGACAATCCTATCAAGATGAGTTTCTTTAGGAAAATTCGGTAAGGATAACACTCATTTCCTCTAGTCACGAACTACGAACGATCTAATTCACTTGAGAGTGATACGTAGGAATCGTTTTTAGGAATGAGTCCGACCACGTTAAACAAAAAATCACAATCAATGTCAAAATGGGTATCTATTTTTCTTGCATTGACGTTCAATTGCGTGCAAGTTCCATTTACGAGGGGCTTTCTATAGACACCAAATTTTGTGACCCTGGATTAAGTAAGAGCAATTTGGTAATTATGCCAAGGAGCTTACTTCTAGTAGGACTCTTCTCGACAAAGTCCTACTCCTATTAGGGTTTTCTTGTCAGAGTCCCATTTCTATTAGGACTCCTCTTGAAAAAGTCATATTCCCGTTAAGACTCTCTTGCCAAAGTCCCACCCAATTACATTAGGACTCCTATTGACAGAGTCATATTCCTGTTAGGACTCTTCTGTTAGAGTCCCAGTTTCATTAGGACTCTGCTCGATAGAATTCTAGTCAAAGTAGGACTCTTCCCGATAGAGTCTCACTCTTGTTAGGACTCTTTCGTCAGAATCTTAGTCCAAGTAGTACTTTTTTCCGATAGAGTCTCATTCTTGTTAGGACTCTCTCATCAGAGTCCTAGTCCAAGTAGGACTCTTCTCAACAGGGTCTCACTCTCGCTAGAACTTTCTTGTCAGAGTCTCGGTCCAAGAAAGGACTCCTCTTGTCAGAGTCCCACACCTAGTAGGACTCTTCCTGTCGGAATCCCACCTTAGTTAGGACTCTTTTGCCCATCGAAGGGCATTTCAAAAATTTTGACACATTTTTGCCCATTAAGGGAATTTTCATAATTTTGGCACAATTCCACTCTCAATAGGACTTTCTGGTCACTTGAGGGTCATTTTCATAATTTCTATATCATTTTACCCTTCTGGGGGTATTTTGGTAATTTCATCCCTTTGGTGAAAAATTGGGTGTAATTTGGTCAGTTGACATGTCTTGTAGCAATCTAGAGATTTTTTTTTGTAGATTTTAGGGCAATTTGATAATCTTGAGTGATAGTAAGTTTGTTTGGGCGTAATTAAGACTTTCCATTTCTAGAGTTTCTAGAAATCTGGTTGCTTGATATTTCCTTATAAGGAGATATATTGAACCTGAACATTTTTATGTTAGAGTTTATTTTTAATTAAATTCTATTTCTCTTTTATCTCATTGGCTCTTGCATATAGACATCAATTCTATTTATTCTTGCATTATAATAATTATTTATTAATTCGTTTATCTAGGACAATTATTTGACTTTTTATTTATTTAATTAGATAATTATCACTCAAGACAAGATCCTATCCCTCCATTTTAGGGTTTCATTTTAAACCCTTGAATCAAGTCTCTATTTTTTGCCTATAAATAAAGCCCCCTGGCCATCACTTTTCAACACACAATTTCCATAGCCTTATACTGTTAGTATAGTTCTAGAGCTCTCTCTACAAGAGTTCCCCCTCTCCCAAGGCCGAAACCCTACTAAAGTGACGATCTCCCTTCAAGAAGCAAGCCGAAGCGACGCTTTCCAAATTGAAGAACAAGCCGAGATCTGCTCAATTGAAGTCTCTAGATCAGACTTTCCTACCCGAAGTACTGCCCGTAATACCACGACTAAAATAATGTAAGCATCTCAAACCCTTAACAGCCTCTTCTAAATCTGGTTGATCTCGCATCTCTTATCACTCTTGATAAAAGAGGGTAAATTGGAGAACTACGCTAGACTTTGATTCCGTTTTCCAAGCGGATACGTAAGAAGGCTTTGGACTCGAGTCAGATGTTCTTTCTGTCTTTTCCGTTTATTTTATTTCTTTATGCAATATTATTTATTAGTTATCTTCTCTAGACTTACATATCTCTTTTCTCTTTTTCATTATGAAATAGCCTTGTAAGTGACTATTTGAGATTGATTCATTCGGATCAGGCGGGAAAGTGGTCTATATGGATGCTAGGTATGTTGTCTATATTGAAAATCTCACCCTTACATACAAAGAAAACCGCACTCTAATTTTAGATTAATTAACTTGAGTCACGTTCAAATAGACAAGTGCATAAATTATGTATCACTAAAAACATAAGTCCCATGGAGATCCAATATACTGAAAAACTAAACATACACAACTTACGAATGCCATGTAACATATATGAATGCATAATGTGCATGTGTATTTATACCTTTCATGTCGCAACTTTGAAGCTTCAAGTCAATATCAGTATTCTTCTTTTTTAGAATTATGTAACTGTAATTCCAGTTTGGTTCAATTAAGTATTTAAGCGATTGATTAATATTTTATCGAAAGTGAGACTTAACCTAACTTAACAATTAAAACTCAATAAAAAAAAATGGGAATGAATTACCAACACATAAGCGAGGAAATTTTATCAATAATTCTAGTACATTTTCCTTACATTTTTGGTTAAGTTTTTAAGTATTATAGCAAATATTTTATAAGTAAATGCAAGTACTAATACTATATTTTCACCTATTACACTGCTGATAGAGTGAAGAGAATAGATGAAAAAAATTATTTTGTAATATATTATAGTTTGTTTGTTTGTTTATTTCTTCATCCCAATTTTAGTTTGAACTTTATTTTTGTAGTTGTGGTTTTTTTTTTCAGGATTCAAAATGAGAGATTTCTGTGAACTTTAAAATAATAATAATAATTATATAATATTTCTTCTGTTACCATAAATAAAAAAGAATTAAGATGGGAGCTGAAAGTTAAATAATTATAATAGGTGAGAAACGGGCAACGTACACAATGTATGTTGAAGAATTTAGAAATACAACAGATTTTTCAACACGAAGAGCATAAGGTTTCGGGAAACTCAAAAATTTGTAATTAATGCAGCTCTGGATCCTAGGTTCAAATTAGAAATTAATTCTGGAATTTAAATTCTCTGATGTTCCTCCACGAACCTGCCATTAGGTAACACGAACGTAACTCATAATTATGTTAGGAAGCTCAATAAACTGCAAGTGTTAGTAAATCTCCGAGCTATTTTTTTTTTATGATATTATTCTTATCTTAAAATTTTATTAAAAATATTTTATGCATTAGATTTACATTACATCATCATATAATGAAGTGACATAAATTCAACACAATATTGTTACATTAATGTTTAAAATATTTTGGTAAATAAATATAGATGATAAGAATAATTTTATCTTTTTTATTTTATTTATTTTTAATCCAAAGTCAGATCAATTCCTCTTTAATCAACTTAATTGTTTAAGAGTCAACGACTGCTTCCCGTTAGATTGGGTTTTCTTTAATGATTGTGGTTAAATATAAAGCTTAATACAAGCATGATTAATTCTAATAATTTGTCAAAGCATCGTAACAACTGGCTTTTTGTTGGTTTTTGACTTATCTCTTCAGTATTTAATCCTCTGTCTCTCTCTCTCTCTGTACATACATATATATATATGGACCTTCCCCGAATACTCCTAGTACAGTACGATACACTTGTTCATGTTTCGTGATTAGTTAAATAATGACTGTATTAGTAGTTTGTAATTGATCATTACTTATTCTGGGAATGTGGACATGCATGCGTACTTCAAATTAAGACGAAGGACGTGTCTACAGTTGCATGGATTCGCATGATTAATTATCTATTTTTTTGCTTAAGTAATGTGTTAAACCCTGACAAGTGGCACATTAGCTTTTCTTTATTGATATAAAATATAATTTGTAACACAGAAACAGTCACGCCTTATCTGTAAAGTAGAGAATGACCCGTACACAAAGTAGTTGTATTAATGTAATATATATTTAAGGTCGCATATTGACCTACCTAACCTCTAATTTGTATGTCAAACTTCAGGAAATAAATCAGGAAGCTCAGTCGAAGCATCCTGAAATTAACGTAATAATGAGATATTCTAGTGTGAGAGATCATCGGTCAAGATTTAATTGAAGTGTGTATTATATGAGTGTACAGATATTTTCATAAAATTAAGAAAATTATTAACTCACCACCGAACTCTGCCGAGTTAGGTATGGAAAGGGTTGCCGGGTTAACTCGATTATCCAAGGTTTTGAAATACTGCTTGCTCTGTTGGGATTTGGTTACGTCATAAAAAAGAGTGGTTTTGGAGTGGTTTCCACCCCAGAAATTGCACAACCTTAGATCTCAAAATGAAAGTGGGGTAGGAGAGTATGATTTGTTTATATTCTATGTATTGTGCCTGCAGTTTTCAAATCATATCCCCACCCCGTCCCATCTTTTATTGTCTCATTCACAGAAATGAATATATAACAAACCTTTAGTGAGAGAAAAAGAATATATATATGTTATTGTTAAATGCAGGTTCATTGCCCATAATGTAACAAGTGACTGACTTTGTTGTAGGGTGGGGCATTTATACCATTCATGGCCCCCATCTGCCCTGGGAACTCATTTGGTCCAACCAACGCCTCTAGCTTTCCAAGCGTTTAATTATATGACTGGTATTTTCCACAAACTGCGACAGACCCTGGTTTTGTTTGGCACATAGAGAAAAAAAAAAGAAAAAGATAAGACTTACATACACATACATTATATATATAGATAGATAGATATAGATATGTATGTATGTAAAAGCAGGTAGATATACATTAATTAAATTAGGGAATTTCCCTTTATAATATATCATTTTAATTTCTTGTTTCATTTTTAAGTTCTTTGGTTCTCTTTTCTAATAAATGCTTACCGAAAAGAAGAAGAAGAAGAATTGTTAGGCACTTTGGTTGCCAAAACTGAGTGGAACGTAGTGGACATATCGCAAAAGAAAACCATCTTTTTGCTCAATTAGAAATAAACCAAAAGAAGAAACAATGCAATATATTTTATATGTATGCATGCCAATGTAGGAATGATTGAATGCTCAATATATATGGAATTTGTACGTATGCGAATCTAAAGATAAGGATATGATCCTCCAAGAAGCTTTGCTGATATTGGGGTATTAGTTGTAAAACTTTGTCTAGTATGGATGTTGGATATATATGAACTTTGGGTCATACCTAGCAGTAAACAAATAAGACAATAACTGATTTTTGTTGACACACAAAAAGTGAGGTGACGTCAATTTCTACAAAAAGTTGGGATCTTTTCCATTTGGTGGATTTACAAATCCATTCTAAATCAAGGCAGAGGATCTTGTTTATTTATTTATTTTTAATCACAGTCCTTTTTCTTTTATTTTGCACATATTATTATACAATGTGTGTGGAAGTCCCGCTAGCAAGTGAAACCCGGCCAACTGAGTTTACATGCCGCGGAGTTGTCGAGTTGGCATGCAAACTTAGCTAGATACACCAAAATGTACACTTCAAATGTCACACCAGGAGTAGTGGAAGGATTCTCTCTGTCTCTTTCTCTCTCTCTCTCTCTCTCTCTCTCTCTCTCTCTATATATATATATATATATATATATATATAAAACAAATGCTAGCTGGATCCAAGAACCCTTGAAAAAGAAAAGAAGCAAATAATTCTATTCAAAAGATTCACAATTGACTGTCATAGTCTTAACTTTCCTAACACAGCCAAAAATATGTGTCTTGTAATGCCACTAAAATAATTGATTAACAAAGTTAGTGCCCTTGCCAAAAGTTGAGCTTAGCCTTCACCTAATATATTCACAACTAGCTATTAACCAGCACCTGTCTCATAAAATAAGAATTTCCCTAAAGCAAATTTAATAAAAGTATAATTGCATTATTTAGTTTTGATAGATTCAATTAATCTTAGAGAGAGGGAGAGAGAGAGAGAGAGTCATTATCATAGTATCAATAGTTAATAACCCAAAAGGTTTTATCAATAGGTTACAGCTCAACTAATATATTAGAAAAATGCGCATTCTTGGAAGAATTTAGTGGAAGATCTGATCAACTACATCAGTTTTCAAATAAAAGATAACCTATATACAACATATCAATTTATTTTTATTCAATTTTATCGTTTTACAATCCTTCTATCCCGAATACCTTATCACCATGGGCATTGATAGTACATCTTGTTAATAGATGTTTCTTAATTAATTAATTATAAGATAAATTATACTTATTTTTTCAGGGGTTTTATATAATTATAGACAAAATTTTTAAGATTTTTGAAATTACACTGTCTTTCAATGTTAAAACTTTGTCATTAACCGAGCATATCAATTTACCATATTACCCTTAGTTTATTATTACTTTTAAATTCAAAAAATAAAGAAAAAATCTAAATTTTTAAAATAACTCTTTTAACCCCACAATGCCATTCCTCAATCTTTAAAGCCAAGAATCTCAATCTCATATTAAGTTGATCGGAAAATGTAGTAATTAACCACAATTTCAATGCCTTGTTGGGAAATTTTGAATTCAAGGCTAAAGGGTGTTAAAGAAGGGAATCGAGATGATGTGGATACTAAAGTGTTATGTTTCAGCAATAATTTGATGGATCTCATGCTTGAATTGATGGGGAATTTGAGTTTCGGGGAGAGGTGGATGGAGTTGGGGTTAGATAAAAAACTGCAAATCAGAGTTCTATTTTTAGAATTGAAACCATAAGTTTTGTTGGTAGGAGCCCTCAGTCTCTAGTTCGCAGTGTTGATAAAGGTACTGTCTTTCGCATAAGGCAAAACCATTCAGTTGGATATAGTTCTGAAATATATTCAAGAAGATATCATATGATGGCTGGATCAAGTTTTAGTTTTTGTGCACTTGGTCATGGCTAATTTGTTGCAAGATTCTATAGTAGAGCTATTTGGGATCTCTTATTTCTTTTATAATAGAAGGGGGCTCAAGATTGTAACTCTGCCTCACCCTCACGCTGTCAGTCCACACACAACAATGCGCATGGATTCAAGCCTCGATCATCTTCATCTCCTGTCACATCCCGAGCCCCAAAGACTTAAGGAGTGATTGAAAATTGTCAAGAAAATTTTATAAATGGGTTACCAAGGGTAGACAAGTCAATAGAAGTCAATTGGACTTCTGAAAACTTACGTTTGACCAAAGTGTTATTACGTCAAGACTCACAAAAATATGTATTTTAGATACTTGGAATTAGGATGTCAAAAGTCCCAATGATTAATTTTTAGGTCTCTAATAGTTTAAAATGATTTTTAATAAATCATAACTCAATGGCAACCTTTATATCTAGCTATTGGTCAAAGTGGTATTTTAGAAAATTTTCCCTTTTTTTTAAGGAACTAATTTTTTAAATTATTTTTATTGAATCTGAAATGGGGGTATTTCCTTATTTATATTTAATGTCTTAAGTAAATAACGATTTACTTAAATAAAATTCAATGTAAAGAGTGTGTGTGTGTGTGTGTGTGTGTATATATATATGTTAGGACTAGGATCCTTTATTGTAATTGGCTAATCCGGTTTGACAAAATGTGTTTTGCTTGTATTCATAATATAGTTCTAGGTTTAGAGTTTCTCAAGCCCCTGTTTTACTCTAAGAAAGTCCAAGCTTCATTGCCATGCACGGTCATTCGGCCGTCTTGATTCATGAAGGATATTTTGGGTATTTAGGACTTTTTTTTGATGATTTGTTTCTCACACACTCACACATATCATGCATTGCATACTGGATATATCATTGTTCATTATATGTGTTGGTGTCTTACTTTGTGAAACAATTTTTTAAAAATTCATATTTTAAAAAAATTGAGTTTTTACATTTAGAAAAAATTAGCTTCACAATGCAAGAGAGACCAACTCTCTGTTGGTCGTTCGAATGACCATGGTTCGTTCGAATGAACAACAGAAAGTGATCATTTTTGTTCATTTGATCATCGTTAGATTGATCTTAATCAAACGAGCATCAGTAACCACTCGTTCGAAGTTGTTCGATACTCCTTCGAACGAAGAGGCTCGTTCGAATGACCAACTAGCTCGTTCGAACGAACACTGCCTAAAAATAGAATACTATTATATTTTGATCAGTTTTTTGAGATTCGAAATCCATAGTATAAATAGATGAAAATTTGATTTTCAATTGAGGAGGTCAGTTTTAGAGAGCAGAGCTTTAGAAAGAAGTGAGAGCTTTCATTAGATATTAAGTCACACCAGGTCAGAAGATCCGAGTTACTCATAGTATATGAATCTAGATAGTACAGTAAATATACACCAAGTCAGGGGTTTCGAGTTACTCACAAACTGTATGCTTAACTCCATTTACAGATGTTTGATATTCTCCAGATACTTTAGGCACATCCTTGCATATCCTGAATAATCACATCAATTACAGGCATATAAGAATTCATCCATTCATGACTTATTTATCCTCTTAAGGAGTCTATCAGATCACCTAATTACATCCATTACCCATTTATTAGGTTTCACCTTAGGCTATCGAATGCCTTAATTAAGCTTAGTAGCTTCCAGAATTATAATTCAAGTCATGTTGACTCTATTCATTATCAATTAATCACGTATTTAACCTTAGGGGCAAAATAGTCATTTGTCATTCTTGCCCCGGACCTTGCCGTGGTCCTCTGAATATTCTACATATCTTATATATAAATTTTTGAGTTTTTTGGATTTCATTTGGTATTTGTTTTAGATTATCGGGACACATCAGTCATTTCCTATTTTATCCTTTTATTGTTCCGGAGCCTTATTTAGACCCTTAATTCGCATAATTATGCTTATGACAGTCAATTATATTAGATTGATCTTCTTTTAGAATTTATTTGACCTTTACTTTGTACTGTTCTACGCTTAGGGGTATTTTGGTCATTTCATATTTTATGACATTCTGATCCAGAATCATTATTTAGTCATATATACAAGTTCACAATTATTTGGGCTTCCATTGGTATCAATTTCGTTTAATTTGGACTTTATTTGAGCTTCGTATTGTATTAGAGATATTTTAGTAATTTTCATCTTATGGTGGGACCACCCCGGAGTCCCTGAATGTTTAATCTGACATTTTTATTATGTATGGAACGTCTAAAAATGTTAAGATAGTTTCTTCCGGATCTTAGTTTGGACTTTATTTGCTTTATTTATGGCCCAAGGGTAAAATAGTCACTTTATCCTATTTATAAAATAATTTAATTAATTATTTGATTATTAAATTATTTTTCCAGGGATATATTCGAATTAAATTCTCAAGAGCTGGGCCAGAATAAAATTATCGAGAACTTTGGGCCAAATCATAATTTAATAAAGTTAGGGTTTTCTTTATTTTCATTTAAACCCTTGAACCAAAGGGCTCTTGGGTTAAAACCCTAGACCGGTCTAACTAGTCCTATAACTGACTGGTTCAGGCTAGCGAGTGAACCGGGATAGCATGCGCCTGTTATTTCCCTTATCCTAGGTTTAGGTTACTCTGATTTTAATTTCTAATTTATTACCCTTGTAACCAAACAGGGTAAATTCAATTTAAAATCCAAACCTAAACAACATAGTTCAGTTACCGTAGTTGCATTTGGTTGGGTCCCGACCCGACCAAAATCCGATCAAACAGGCTGAAAAGGACCTGTCTT
The DNA here is from genome assembly GCA_008638375.1 of Nyssa sinensis. Classification (NCBI taxonomy): domain Eukaryota; kingdom Viridiplantae; phylum Streptophyta; class Magnoliopsida; order Cornales; family Nyssaceae; genus Nyssa; species Nyssa sinensis. The sequence goes on from CM018038.1 coordinate 35,018,323, forward strand.
CCCTTATGGTTTTTCGGCCACTGTTCTGACTTTTTCTCCGACATTGGCGCCAGAACTGCACATGCTTTTCCTACTTTTCCTCCCTATTTTGGCATCCATTTTTGAGGGTTTTTATATCAAATTAATTCTAGGAACCTCAAGGACTCATTTAGAACAGTTTTGGACCCTAAAAACTACACTTTCCAACACCCACATGGGTTTTTCGGCCATACACCAGTTCTGGTTTTTCGGCCATAACATGGTCATTTTTTGACCATTTTTCTTAAATCCAATTGTTTTGGATTCATGGAATGATTTTCTACTTGTTTTTATTCACAAAACCAAGTTTGGTTTATCTTGAAATTTTACAATTTTTGACCGTGAGTGACAAAGACAAGTTCTTGTGTTTTCTTCCAATCTTTCTTACTGATTTTGGTTCCTAGCTGTCTGCAAAACACATAAGGAGGAATTTGAGCACATACCTTGGTCCAATGCCTGACCTTGGAAGCTCTCCTCTTCCTTCTATCCATGACAGTTTTGCACTGATGCAGCAACCTTTCTCTTTTTCTCTCACTTTATTTTTTTCATTGTTTCAGGAGTGAGTTGCTTAACAAATTTTGCTACAAACACAGAGATATATATATATATATATATCTATATGCAGAGGAGTCGAGAATTCTCCAGATTTTCCCACCTGTGCTTTTGCTAGAAGCTTCGTGCTAAAAGCTTCATGGCATGCTAAAAGCTTCATGGATTTATATCTCACATGTGCTACCTCTTTTTTTGTTGGTCAAATGTGGTGGCTAAAGCTAGAAGCTTCATGGTTGTGTATATTTGGCTTCTAGAGGCTGCCTTTTTCCTTTCCTTCATCTATGTTGATATATATATATATATATATATTATTTATTATAGACTTTGGCCTCCCATCTTCTAGCAGCTTCTAATGGAAGCTTCTAGCTTATATATATATATATACATATATATATATATATATAGGGAGTCTTGATGTATTTTTTTCCACTGTTAGATATATAGGACCATATATACATGTATATGCGGATAAGAATATTTTTCAGTATATCTTACCATATTTAATATTTTTATTTCATAAAATATTAATTTATGGAATGCTGGCAAATTTGGCATAAAGTCGGGGCTTGGTATTATTATCATTTATTTTACTGATACTGGGTCCCTATTAATGCCTTTTTCATTTCCATATAATTTCCATCATTAATTCTTGGTATTGGTCCCATATGTCCATCTCAGCACTCGGTTGACCAGGTTGTCAATTTTTCGAGCAAGCATCATCTTTGGTGTTTTGGATAAATTTCATATCTTAGGATACCAAATCCTATTTGTATGAGATCGGTTACTGTTTTAGTCATAGCATATTTTTTAGGGTATTACACTCTCCCCTCCTTCAAAAGAGTTTTGTCCCCAAAACTCAACTTGCCTTATAGGGAAATCAATCATCTGTCAGTCAGGTTTATCTATGAGGGAGTCTAATGCCTTGTGACTCAATAATATGTCATAAAGTCTTAAACTCTTAAACTCTATCACTTCTACTGACATGTTTCCAATTTTCACTTGTCTATAATCTCCAGTCATACAATTTTCAGATCAGAGCCAGAAAATCCATAATAAGTCTGATTTACAATCTCTAGTCTGATCTCACCAATGTTCGATATTAAATCCATTTCACATTAAATCAAATTTGGTGATCATCCTCAAATGATTAGAAATCATCTATTATGAACATTTAATCACATTTGATTCCACAAATTATTCATTTTGATATCCACAATCACAATTATCAATGCCGTAAGTGGCTTACCTACAGTCAGTTTCCTCTCAATCGATATAGCCATAATCATTTGTATCATTATCGACGTATCCTACTATCACTTATCATTCGATGTCACTATGGCTCCCACAAAAATGTCGATGCCTAGTCCTTAGATGCTTTAGAATCACAGATTCATCCGTCTATCATTAAAACTCCACAATTCCATTTCCAATCTCCAAAATTGGGACTCATCACGTTTGATACTTTCACTATTAGTATCAATGGCTTAGGTAATCTGTGGTACTTAATCCATGACTTAATGCTCTGATATGGACACAAGTTTTCAAACCATTTTACAACTTATTGTCCTCAAGTTCCCATCTTGCTTTGAGTCTGTCATAGGTAACTGTAACCTTGTGCTCGAATATCACTTTGTGGTATCAGTGGATCTTAAGTATTTACAAACCTTAGCTCTGATACCACTTTGCCACATCCCACACCCCACCCTACGTGGATGCTGAAGATGTAATGCCAGTTCACCGCTTTGTCGGTCTCTCTACTGACAATGCGATCAACTAAAGGCAAACTTCTGAACTTTACAATGAATTGTATTTCAAATGTAGGGTCAGAGCAGTGAAAATTAAAATCTTTTCATCTTAGGAACTGCAACTCATCTATATACATCAGAGCATGTCTATAAGCAGACATCTAATATCTCTAGAGTACCAATATACATGAGCCATGTCCCAATACCTCTATTGCATATCAATGAATTCAATCATATCATTTCACTCACCTGAATAGCCTGATTCAGTCTATAAGAATCCAAGTCTTCACAATTCAGTGCCAATCAAATCCTTGCTTGGGATGCCTCTTGGCCTATTAGTGTCATTTCTTTGTGCCTTCTAATCCAATGGAGATAAATCCTGAAATGTATTATACAAATAGAATGAGCTTAAACAAGCTCAGTGAGTAACATAGGTTCCCTGCCATGGGTTTCAAAACCAGTTCTTATATACATGGTATTTAAATAAAATGTATAATTAAATACAGCTCAAGTAGAACAAAATAGATCAGAACAGAACAGAACAGATCAGAACATAGCCAAAATAGAACAGCTCGGAACAGAACAGATCAAAACAGAACTGAGTACTAACATATCAATCAAAAGGCATATCATCAAATATGTCTGAACCTCTCCCAGCTGCCCATAAGTGGACACTCATGGGGCCTCTACCCTCTAGGTCAGATCAGAACAGAACAAAATAGAATTGAGTGGAACAGAATATAACAAGATGCCAATCAGGCATATAAGCCTTTCCCAACTGCCCATAAGTGGACACTCGTGGGGCCTCTACCCTCTGGGTCATGCTCTGGCATAAGTCATACCGCTCAATCTTGTAGTGGGCTCAGAGTAAGACACAACATAACAACATATAATCGGAATAGATTCCGAATAACAAATAACAAAGCATAACCGACCTAAACAGAATCCAAACAAAAATATCAGAAGGGCAGGACAGAATGGAATCATGCTATGTGTAATGCAGTGCAAAGAGTATGTATTTAAGTATATGCATTTAAACAATACAATATATGAAATAGTATAGTATATGAATCTAGATGGTACAGTAAAATCACACCAAGTCACCGAGTTACTCATAGTATATGAACCTAGATAGTACAATAAATATACACCAAGTCAAGGGTTCCGAGTTACTCACAAACTGTATGCTTATCTCCATTTATAGATGTCTGATATTCTCTAGATACTTCAGGCACATCCTTGCATATCCTGAATAATCATCATCAATTACAAACATAAAAGAATTCACCCATTCATGACTTATTTATCCTTTTAGGAGTTTATCAGATCACCTAATTACGTCAATTACCTATTTATTAGGTTTCACTTTAGGCTATTGAATGCCTTAATTAACCTTAGTAGCTTCCAGAATTATAACTCAAGTCATGTTGACTCTATTCGTTATCAATTAATCACGTATTTAACCTTAGGGGCAAAATGATTATTTTTCATTCTTGCCCCGGACCCTATCGTAGTCCTCAGAATATTCTACATGTCTTATATATAAATTTTTGAGTCTTTTGGATTTCATTTGGTATCTATTTTAGATCACCAAGACACATCGATCATTTTTCATCTTATACTTTGACTGTTCCAGAGTCTTATTTAGACCCTTAATTCGCATAATTCTGCTTATGACAGTCAATTATATCAGATTGGCCATCTTTTAGAATTTATTCAGCCTTTACTTTGTATGTTTTATGCTTAGGGGTATTTTGATCATTTCACATTTTATGACATTCTGACCCCAAATTATTATTTAGTCATATATACAAGTTCACAATTATTTGGGCTTCCATTCGTATCAATTTCGTCTAATTTGGACTTCATTTGAGCTTCGTATTGTATTAGGGGTATTTTAAAAAAAATTATCTTATGGTGGGACCACCTTGGAGTCCCCAAATGTTTAATCTAACAATTTTATTATGTCTAGAACGTCCAAAAATGTTAAGATAGCCTCTTCCGGATCTTAGTTTGGACTTTATTTGCTTTATTTATGGCCGAAGGGTAAAATAGTCATTTTACCCTATTTATAAAATAATTTAGTTAATTATTTGATTATTAAATTATTTTTTTAGGGATATATTTGAATTAAATTCTCAAGAGCTGGGCCAGAATAAAATTTCCCAAAACTTTGGGCCAAATCGCAATTTAATAAAGTTAGGGTTTTCTTTCTTTTCATTTAAATCCTTGAACCGAAGGGTTCTTAGGTTAAAACCCTAGACCGGTCTAACTAGCCAATGAACCGAGTGGTTCAGGCTAGCCAATGAACCGAGATAGCATGCGCCTGCTATTCCCCTTATCCTAGGTTTAGGTTACTTTGATTTTAATTTCTAATTTATTACCCTCGTAACCAAACAGGGTAAATTCAATTTAAAATCCAAACCTAAACGATGTAGTTCAGTTACCGTGGTTGTGTTCGGTCGAGTCCTGACCCGACCCGACCCGACCCAGATCCAATCCAACAGGTTGAAAATGACCCATCTTCCCCTACGATTTTTCGATTCCTACTTTTTCTCCCTATTTTGACGTCCGTTTTTGTGGGTTTTTATATCAAATTGATTCTAAGAACCTCAAGGAATCGTTTAGAACAATTTTGGCCCCCAAAAACTACACTTTCTGACACCCACTTGGGTTTTTCGGCCATGCATCGATTCTGGTTTTTCAGCCATAACATGGTCATTTTTTGACCATTTTTCATAAATCCAACTATTTTGGATTCTTGGAATGATTTTCTACTTGTTTTTGTTCACAAAACCAAGTTTGGTTTATCTTGAAATTTTACAATTTTTGGCCAAGTGACAAAGACAAGTTCTTGTGTTTTCTTCCAATTTTTCTTATCGATTTTGGTTCTTAACTGTCTACAAAACACATAAGGAGGAATTTGAGCACATGCCTTGGTCCAATGCCCGACCTTGGAAACTCTCTTTTTCCTTCTATCCATGGCAATTTTGCACTGCTGCAGCAACCTTTCTCTTTTTCTCTCACTTTCTCTTTTTCTTTGTTTTAAGAGTGAGTTGCTTAACAAATTTTGCTTCAGACACAGATATATATATATATATATATATGTGTGTAGAGAAGTCAAGAATTCTCTAGATTTTCCCACATGTGCTTTTGCTAGAAGCTTCATGGATTTATATCTCACATGTGCTGGCGGCTGAAGCTAGAAGCTTCATGGTTGTTTATATTTGGCTTCTAGAGGTTGCCTTTTTCTTTTCCTTCATCTATATTGATATATATATATATATATATATATTATTTATTATATACTTTGGCCTCCCATCTTCCAGCAGCTTCTAGTGGAAGCTTCTAGCTTATATATATACAATATTATATAGTATATATACAATAGTATATTCATATATATAGGGAGTCTTGATGTATTTTTTTCCCACCGTTAGATATATAGGACCATAAATACATGTATATGCGGATAAGCATATTTTTTAGTATATCTTACCGTATTCAATATATTTATTTCATAAAATATTAATTTATAGAATGCCGGCAAATTTGGCATAAAGCCGGGGCTTAGTATTATTATCATTTATTTTACTGATACTAGGTCCCTGTTAATGCCTTATTCATTTCCACATAATTTTCATAATTAATTATTCGTATCGGTCTCATTTGTCCATCTCGGCACTCGGTTGACCAGGTTGTCAATTTTTCGAGCATGCACCATCTTTGGTGTTTTGGGTAAATTTCATATCTTAGGATACCAAATCCTATTTGTATGAGATCGGTTACTGTTTTAGTCATATCAAATTTTTCAGGGGTATTACAGTATGGGTTGTCTCATCCATACACATAGGTATATGCTTTTATTTTCTCTATTAGTTGGGTTGGAACACAGGGAATCTAGGACACTATATTGGGACCCCATGTCCCCCTTTTGTCTTTTTTTTTTAATAATTTACCTCTCATCCTCTCTTCACACATAGGTTTGCTTCTCATAAACATGTATTTCCACACCCCCACATGTGTATTATTCCCCCCTCTCCAAATTATTCATTTGTTCATACTACACTAGTGGGGTGATAGTCTCTTTCGGATGTCCCCTTATCCTATTCGCACAGTAATGCATAAATCATTACGCACACTATACAATCTCATGCGTAGGTCTTAATCACACACTATTGTTGTCCACATATATTATAACATCCCGGCCCAGTAATTGATAATTAAGTTGCTAATTAAATATTAGGGACTTTAAGAAACAATATAATAGTTAAGAAAAAATCGATCAAGAAAAAAAATGAAAGCTACCAAATATAAGACTTTGATTTATGAAATCGACACGTGAAGGAAGTAAATAAAAAATGCAAGTACATAAGAAAAAAAAATAAAAATAATGAAATAAAGAAAAATGAGATAAAATACAAAATGTCTAACAAGAGGCATAAAAAGGAAAAAGATGGAAAATAGGCCAAAAGTGTTGGCCTAAGGTCTTGAACCTAAGACCAAAAAGTGGGAAAGAACCTATGCTTGAAAATTTAACCAACTATGCTACAACACCTTTGTGCTATATATCCCACTAGATATATATATATATATAACCTATATAAAACCCCATTTCACAACCCCCACACCCAATCAAATTTCATGCAACACCTCATCCAAAATAATTATATGTATATATGTATACGTAAATATATGAGTGTATTGCGTGGGATAGAAACAAAATCAGAAGTGTGTGTGTGCGGCTAGAAAGGGAGAAAAAATGAAGAATGGAGAATAAGAAGGAGAAGAAGAAAGGGAGAGTAGGGAACTTGCATGAAAACCCTGAGGTAGATTCGAAGAAGCTCAGAACTGAGCCAAGAAAGAGAGAAGCTTCATTGCAGAAGGTAAAACATCCAAAATCGATTTTCTCTTTCTAGGAAAACTTTTCCTATTTACATGCTAATTAATGATGATAGAGTGCATGCATGGTACCTGTTAGTGATATACAGAAGTTGGGAAAGGAAGAGGAGACCTAGGAAGCCTAGGACAATAAGATTCACAAGAATCCACCATTAATGACAACTTCAAGCTCGATTTGAAACAACTAGAACCAATCCAAGTTTTGTTGGCAGGGGTTTGAACTTGACACTTCAAGGATTCTAAAACAACATGAATCACATTAAACGGACAAAAAATGAGGGAGATAGACCAAGTTATAGGTCACGGTCTAGAAATCCAACCTCACAAATTAAGCACTAAACTTTCTTCTTAGAACGTGCTTTTGAAGCCACTGTAGTTGAGATTAAAAAAGGCCAAGAACTATGGAAATCCATGGAGAAATAAGCATGAATAGAGCCATTATTCAGATTGGCCACGAAGCATCAACTTAGTTGTTTAGCTTACCTCAATCCCTACAACCAACGCCAAAAGTTTTCTTAGTGTTCTAGAAGACCATAGGAATTAAAAACAATTCGAAAGATTGCCTGAAACCTCACGAAATAAAAGTTAAAAATTTACAAAAATTAGGGCAACAGTAATAGGGATGGGGGAGAAGATGAACAGTATAGGTCGGGTCGAGTTAGTTTCGAGTTTGGGTCAGAACCCACTCAGGCCTAGAAACAGTTAAGTAAAATTGTGTCATTTTGAGCTTTTGGTTTAGACAAATTAAGTGAATCGGACTGTTTGGAAACGCAGATAAGAGCTTTAATTTAATAACCAAATGCAGAATGGGGATATCTTATTCCCGAATTGCGCCACTATCCGTTGTTTGGCAACCTAAAAATAAAAAAAAATATAAGGGGAGAAACCTATATTTTCGAACCCCAAACTTACGCGTGTCAGAAACCTAACCCCAAGAACGTGGGCCACTGTGCCACCGTGGCACTTGTGTTATTATATTAATAGAATATATATAATATTAAATTAAGTAATTAAATTAATTAAATTATAGTAAAATGTCTTGTTACCCAAATAAAATAAAAGGGTAGTGTATTTTAAATTTTTTTGATATTTTGGACCTAATGGTGAGGTCCGTTTTATGAGATGGGATCCCAAAAATTTAGACATGTAAAATACAAAATTACCATTTTACCCTCAATGATGTCCGAAGCCAAATGGAAGTCCGAGAGGGTGTAAATTAACTTTCTTTGACGTTCCGGATCCAACAGTGAGGTCCATATTATTAAATTAAGTACTGAAAGATAAAACACATGAAAATACAAATTTATTAAATTACACCTAAGAGTTCGACTTGACTACGAATAGTCCGATTTGAAGGAAATAAGGCCCATCCTAGGAAATTAGGATTCACCCAGTCTAAGAATAAATTAAACACCAAATAGGTGGTGATTTAAATTAAATGTGGAATTAATTAGATTCTTCATAAATTGTTCTTAGGAACTACAAGGGAAAGGGAAATGCATACCAATATCGCCAACCCCGAGAACTAAGGTGAGTAATCCTGTACTTTGAAGTGGAGGTTTAACTCCATGATTTCTGAAGTGTTTTAAGTTCAAAATTTCTATATTTATATAACTCTTCATTCAAATGTGATATTTGCTTCCATTTTTAAATACTATCTTGACATGCAAGTTAGCTTATTTATATTGCTAACTGTTTGTAAGTTTGTACTGCAGCATGTCTATTTAAATTCAAAATTTATATTAAATGCCTCTCTAAAAGTAAATGTTTTTCATTCTAGCTATTTTTCAAATATTCCTAAACAATGCGATTTAATACTCTGAAGGTTATGTCTTAAATGTTCATGAATTTTATATTCTAAGTATTTTGAAGGCTCTGCTAAAATACTCATGAAAGTTTTGTCCAATGCTTTTGAAAAACATCTACTTGGAGGTTATGTTTTAATACTCTTGAATGGCATCTATTTGTAAAGAAATGTTTTTAAATGCCTCATGTTTACGAACTGGTAATGCAAGCTAATTGTATATAAGCACCACGAGCTCGTGAGGCCCTATGGGACTCACATAAGAGAAAAAATGCCCGGTAGGAGGTTTATCCCCCAGGCATGAGATATATCCACGAGAAGTTAAACTAGGAGTCTGGTTCGAAACGGATTCCACTAAAATAAAAATGAAAAGATGTAACGTTCTGACATGGTAGGAGGTTTATCCCCTATTTTTCTAAACATGAATTATATGTTCTGATTTCATGATCAAATGATTCATGTTTTCATAATTAATGGTAGAAGGTTTTCAAACCCCCATTTATATGAAAAAAGTTTTTTTTTTTTTTCTAAACGGTCCCGCTTTTAAAATGATAAAGAGTCACACCCTTCTGTTTATGAGAAAAGAATTTTATCGTCCTGTTAACGAGTAAATGATTTAAATTCTCTTGGCCACCAAATGGCCATCCTGTATATGTTTACAAGTTTTCCTGATGCATATTAAATGCTTTACTCGAATGCTTTAAATGCTTCATGTTAAATATTTTTGAAGATTCCTGTACTCTGTATACGTGAAATAACTATTTTACTCGAATGCTTTAAATGCTTTGTGTCACATGTTTTGAAGATTTGTATCTTGTATTTGATGAAATAAGTGCCTAGCCTGAATGCCTTGAATGCTTCATGTTATCTATTTTAAGATATCTGTATTATATATCTAAAGTGTGTGAGCAATTGATAGTGACTGTTTTATGAACACTCTTATACCTAACCCACGACTAGTTGAAAACCCATGAAAAGATACTAGAATTATTCACGAGCTTTTCATAAAGCCCACATGAATTTGTTACCCATGACTCTTTCAAGTAATGAAAATGATTGGGAGCCTTGCCCGTATTAAGGAAGGGCGTCGGGAGCTCCACACTTGAATTAGCATTTTTGGGAATGTTAGGACCTATAGTTGGTCAATCTTTTGTAGCGTTGTATTTTAGATAGTTATGTAATTAAGTCCTTGACGGTAATGACCATGTAATATGTATAACTTTTAAGAATTTAGTAAGCTTTGTATGTATGTTATTTGTACCGTTCTGAAGAGCGGTAGTTTCGGACAGATGTGCCAAAAAAAAAAAAAGGATTTCATGATTTCGCAAATTACAATCATGGTGGCACCGCCATTCGGCACCGTTACTTCTAGTCCACCCACTGACCCCTGGGCCAAAGGGTGGCAGTCACATCCTCGTAATCCGTGTAGGCCTGGTTACGGGTCGTGACACATATACATTTAATACTATTTAGTTGTTGATGTATTAAATCACTTAATCTTATTAACCGTGGTTAATTAAGTCCGCACGTGAATAGGTCATGTTCCTAACCTTAATTTATTATTATAACGCTTCACAGATTCAAAAGATTTTCCGTTATTATAAATTTTGATACATTGCATAAATTCCTCTTTTGGCGTAATCCAACATTGTACTATTAATTAGCATTGTTTGATTTTACAACAATCCCAATAAATATTGGGTTAGGGTGTTACAAGCCAAGCCTTTAGGTTAGTAGCATAAGAATGGTGCGGGACTTTTGGATGTTTGGCCAGTCCCAAGTGGGTTTGATATCAGATATTAACCGATCCCACGTATGATAAGATGTGAGCCCTTGATACCCGAGATTATTATGATTTGGAAAGGGTGAGGGCCCTTAAAACCCAGAATGTACTACAGACATGGTTCGGAGCGGGACTTGGGATAGAATATGGGATGTGTGAGATGAGATAATGTATGGTTACAATCCTTGGCATGAGAAAAATAAGAAATGGATTGTGACAGATACGTGAAGGCCTTAGTGCCTATGATGTAAATTGAGGATTATGTATATGTAATGGCATCTATCAATTTATAGAAATTGATGATTCGAGATCATGAGATATTCTTCTGTAGACCTATGTATCTATGAAATGAATTAGGGATATTAATTATATGGATGTGATGAAACTTGATGGAGTAATGTGACGAGTCTAGTGATGACTCACCTTGTTCCTTGCTTATGGTTAGTATACGCATATATGATGGTCATACGATCTATAATTGCCTTGTGGATATACGACACCAACATGAGACTGTTAACGAGAATTAGTTAACACTGTATAAGTCACATGATGATGATTTGAGAATTTTGTTATGGACTAGGTGTGTTCCTTGGATCATCATATAATGTGATAGAAGTTGACCTTTAGAAGCTTTAACTTAGGTGTAAGTGATGCACCATGATGAGTATTGAAGAATTATGATTTTCAAATATACATCTAATGGTTTTTAAATATAATTGAAATGATTAGGACAAAATGGTAAAAACATATGTAGGGGTACATAAGTAAGTTATGCAAGGATACATATGTAAAGAGTATGTTTTTCCTCAAGAACTCAATTCAGGAAGCCTATAACACAGTTGTGTTGATAATTGTGTTGAAGACTTTATTGATGGTACCAAAACTATGAGAATCCTTAAGGAGTATTAGAGTATTTGAATGTTTGAAGTGATGAACGCTTGTAATGATATTGGTACCTTTATTGGTGGTGAAACGGTTACGTTTAAGATTAGACAAAAAGGTGATTGATGAATTGATATGTTCTTATTGGCAAATAGATCTGTGAACTTGTTTCTAGAACACATTGAAAGCGGATGTAAAGTAGATATATGTGTAGTTATTTTCAGGAGGGTGTGTTACACTCCGATATGACTACTCACCTATGAAATCTAAACACCAAAAGACATCGGCGACATAATGAGGTCTAGTGAGCCAATATTTCCCTATTCGGGTAAGGAAACACATTCTAATAACCTATAGGCCAAAGGGTTGAGGTGTAGAGATGGTCATGGAGAAACAGCATGACTCATGTGGCACTTGGGTATACAGTTAGTAGGTTAGCACTTAAGGAACAAGATGGAGCGACGTTATGAATACATCGTGAATTAATAAAGTAAGAAAATTTGAGAGAAATGAATAACAATAATGAAATAACTAAATGATGTGGATAGAAAGATTGTAATAAAATAAAGTGCATATTAGAATATCTAACATCTTTGTACCACGAGGATAAGTTTTCTGGCCTGGTTTGGACCATGTATATGAGGAAAACTTAAAAAAGCCCATAAGTACTTGCTGGCATGTGAACTCTTATAAACAATAGACGATAGGTTAATGCAAAAAAAGAAGAAGTGAGATTTCTAGTATAACCATCTCTGATAATAGGTGGAAGTGTTTACATATATGACTTAACTAACCACAAGTAAAGATAAAATGATTGCTAGGTGAAAACATTGTAATGCATGTGTATGCCCTAGATTATATTCACTTAGATTTGTTAAAGTTGGGATTGTATTTAAGTACCTTAAAAAAGGGCATCTTACTATTGGAATAAATGGTAAGGAATGAGGTTTTTATGTTTAGAAAACAAAATGAATAATAACATGGGAGATTAATAAGTATAAAGATTTGTTATCAATCTTAAGGATTGTTTAGAGAATAGTAGATTCTATGGTACCCTAGGGATTATGAGGATTAATCTAAGTGTTTTAAATAAGGGAAGTATAAGGAATCAAATTTCAAGGATGAATTTTTTCTAAGGGGGAGAGAATGTAATGACCCGGGATTTTATAATTAATAAAATGGAAAATAAGGAACGTAATGTGATAAAAATAAATAAATAAATAATGCATGAGTAAATCATGTAATGTATGTATATAACTTAAGGATAAATTAAGACTTGATTCAATAAGATAAGTATCTTTAAATCAAGTAAAAAGACTGAAAGGGTCATGGGATTAAAAAGAAAATGAGATATACAAAAGGGAGTAAAAGTGTAATTTTACTACATAGCATCCTTTTGGTCTTGTAAGACCACACCCTAAACACACAAACACATACACATAACCCGTAAAAGAGAGAATAGGGAGGAAGAGAGAAAGAGGAAAGTTAGGAGAAAAATCTTAGGGTTTGGAAAATCTCCCTCAATCATTAAAGAATTGGGCTACTTTTAGAAGATTAAGGAAGCACAAAGCTCTCTATATCCTAACCCTCAAGCATGAAGTTGGGGATTTTGAAGAATCTACCCAAAATCGAAAGAGGCAAGTTAGGGTTTTCAACCAAGCTTGAAGAATTGAGGTATGAGATTTCTAAACCTATCTATAGGAAGTGTGTAGGTAGGTTCATTGCATGTCTATCTTATCTATTGCTATAGAACTGTGAATTTTTACATTTTTGGGCATATATTGCATGCACCTTGAAAAATTATGTATTAGTTGAATTCTTTCTATGAAATGAATGATTTTTATCCTATCTTGATATTGATATAACTCCTGATTGAATGCGAAAAGGTTTGATTTGTGAAATCAGAAATGGAGTTTTATGTGTATTATGCTTGATATTGTAAAAGGGCATGCAAGGTGTTTGTAAAATTACTTGAATGGATCATTGATATGAAATTATGAAAATTTGATGAAGTTACTTGAATAGTTAACCCTTATGATGAAAATAGGAAACTGAATAATTGAAAGAACTCAAGTGGAATGAAATCTTAAATTTTGGGATAATATATATTATTTTTCTTGATAATGCTTCTTTGTAATGCTTATTTTCTTTAGCACATGAGAACTTGGTTATTGGTTTGAATTCTTATTGTTAACAAAGCATGCTTAATGAGCACTTGGTTTTCACTACACGTGCACAAGCATACACGTGCCACTACATGTTCTTACCTATGTTTAGATTTCTTCTACTCGGGTTGTTGAACTGACCCCTACTAGATGCAGGAGTGGACAAGGAAATGACCGCGAATTGAAGGACTACTATCACCAAGCTATTTTTGGGAAGATATGATTTTTGTATAGTTGGATGACCATATGTGAAGAATGTATTTACGTTCATTTTTGAATAAATTTTGAATATGTATATATTTGAAATAGATCATGTTGGGTAGACATTGAAGAACAATTGAAGTATCCATTAGAAGGACCTTTATTTTGTTCATTTGGACATCATGAAATTTTTGTGAGGAGCTTGCTTTCTTGTATACTTATTGTTGGAAATGAAACATGTAGTTGTAGTTTAAATTGTATATAACTAGATGTGAAATGATATTGTATGAGTTTAGCATTTCTACTGAAGGCTGTGTAGAACATCCCACTTTGAAAAATCATCTCCTGCATCCTATGGAATTAGAATCTCATATTTTTTAGAATTAAATCTCATTGTCTTAGCTTTCAGATGGCTCAAGAATGACCTTAATTAGGAAAATATTAAGGGAGTTATGTTGATTTTAAGAAACCTATGCAAAATCTGACCACTGTTTACAAATCAGTCCATAACTTGAGTTCCAGGTACTTTTTTCAAGTGCTTCCAAGTTTTATGGAAACTAGACTTATGACGGAATATGGCATATAAAGCTCATAATGGTAGGTTTTATAAATTTAGAGATACAGAACTTTAAACAAGGCAGACTTCTTGTGTGAATAGAGTAGTTTAGAGCCTTTACCATTTTGGTAACAACTTGAGCTACCGGATGTATTTTTGAGTAATTCCAAAGCTCACTGAAAATAAACTCATATTGGAACATGCCTTAAAAAGCTCAAGATATCAGGTCTTATGAGTTGAGAGATACGAGGCTTCAAACAGGACTGAACTGTTTGGTGAACAAAAAAGGAAATAAATCATAAGTTGTATCCTAAGTGAATCTAAATTTTATTTATTTATTTTTTATTTTTTATGCATAGGACTTCAAGAAACAATGTATAATAGTTAAGTAGTAGATAGTATAATTCATGGAAAGAAGATCAAGTAGGGTGAACTTTAAATTTTATTAGATGTATCATAGGGAGTCGATCACAACCCGAGTCTTTGGGAACTTGGGGCGTGACACAGGCCTCTTCGATTTCGGGGCATGACAATCTTTATGGTTAATTTTTTTTTATCAATATTAATATAATTTCAAATTTTAAAGAATTTATTCTTGTTTTTGGATTGATTATTTCTCATTGAGTTGATTATTCACCGTTGTGGATATTGACATTGGTGGTATCCATCCTTTCACATTTTTCTTATAAGTTATTAGAAAACTAGTCTAATTAATTATGTAATTTTGATGGTTACTAATTTGATAATCAATGTGTAAATTTTATCTTTTTTTAATATAACGATGTATAAAATGCACTTGAACATGTTGACTTCCCTACAGTATCAACAGCCACACCATATGTATCAATGTACTTATTAAAAATATTAAAGTATGATTAAATTTTCAATTTTTTAGTAAAGATTAATTGACATCTCAGTGTTATTAGCGTCTAGTTTTAATGTAGATATGAAAGAAAAAAATATGAATATTTTGTAATTTCTTGGATGTACTTTAAAGAAAAAAGGCTATTTGAAGGATAACAATCTAAAAGAAACTAAATGAGTCCCTTTCTATCATCTCCTACATTCAGGAAGAAAGAAATAATGGACCTGGAAGAAAAAAATTTCTCTCTTCGATCTACTTTCTTTTCCTACACTCTCCATCCACCAAATAAATTAATAAGTCATATTTTCCCTTCTCTTTTTTTTTTTTTTAGCACCTACCTACCTTTCACTTTTCTCTGTCAACAAACGAACTCTTACAATTCGTTTGCGTTGATGGAGTTGGAAGAAAAAACAAAGCCAACAAAAAAATGGAGAATTTATTTTATGATTAGTTTTAAAATAAAAAATGAAAGAAATTAAGTGACTTAAAAATTTAAATTTTTCTCATTCAAAATATGAGAAGGTACAAAAGAAAAAGTAATAAATAATTACAGATTAATCTTTTTTTATTGATATGAGTTACATTAATAAAGACTAATTACAAAAAAGTGTCATTACTCGTCAACTTCATCTCATATAGGTTGACAAAAAATAAGAAGTGAATCATATATTAAATGATAGAGTAATGCTAGACTTATTTAAATTTTTTTATAAATACTTTCACAATTGTGCTGTTCAAATGATGTGATATAAAATAAATACAATACTGTTACATTAGTTGTATAAATAATCTTAATAAAGTTATTTGATCATCACGGCAGTACTGTAAATTAAAAGAACAAAAGGAAGAGCCGAAAGGAAGTGATAGTTTTTTTTTTTTTAATATTATTTATTTATTTTGATTGTAATATTATAGTTTAGGATAAATTACACTGATCTCCCGTAAAATTTTTAACAATAACACTGACTTCTCTCAAAATTTATGAAATTATACTGATTTTTCCAATTTTATAAAATAATATACAGTTACTTTTTTCGTATCAATTTTTTTTTTCAAAATGACAAAACAGATTATTTATTTATTTTTCTTATTTTGACCAATTTATTTTAACTTTTTTTGAAGATTTTTTAATATTTTTATTTAAAAATAAAATTTAAGGTAAATAATTTATTTTTATTTTATATAAAAATAAATTTAAAGTTTTTATTAATATTTATTTGAAAAATAAAAAAAATTAGTCAATATTTAAAAATTTTAAAAAATATATAAAATGAGTAACTTTTTCATTTTGAAAAAAAAAATTGAAGGAAGAAAAATATCTGTATATTATTTTATAAAATAAAAAATATCAATATAATTTTAAAAACTTAAAAAAATAATATAATTATCATAAATCTTAAAAAAAATAATATAATTATCATAAATTTAAAAAAAATTAATATAATTTATCCTACCATCTAGTAATTATTTATTATTCCACTCACAAAAATTTGATCCTACCTAAATGAAAGTTTATACCTCCAACTCCAAGGAAAGTGGGGTCTAGTGAAGTTGTTCAAAATTGTCTAGGCGTGTGGGCGAGGAAAATGGAAAAAGACGTCGAAGAACATGACGATTGATGATTGCTGATTGATGAGAACTGAGAACCGGACGGCTCAAGCTGTCCGTGCATTCACTTGGTGGACCGTACAGGTGTCCCACTCTTGCTATCCAGATGAGTGCTTGTTTTATCATGTAAAGCTTTATTTTCAATTTTCTAGATACAAGACTTGACAACCTCTGTTTACTGTACTTTTTTTGATCGTCAAATTTGTGTAATAATTGTCAAAAATACCTCATTTTAAAATTATACTAAATTCCAAGAAGACTGATAAACTACACAAAATTCATAAGTTAAATTTAAATAAAATTGTTGCCCAGTTGTACATCTTAGAGGGGATGAACAACATATTTGGTAAATATTAATAATTTTTATTAATTTTAAATATGAATGTAATTTAAGCACAAAGTATATAAAATAATAGAGAGAGAAAGAGAAAGCAAACGCGACAGTTTTTTATGGGATTCGGGAAACTTTATATATCCTTGACTTAAGCATCTCTACTTAAAATTTTTCATTATCTTGTTCTCATTCACAGGAGAAAGTCACAGATTTATAATAAGAACTTTTAATTCTTATTATAAGAAGTTACAAAGTAGTTACCAACAAATACTCTCTTTAAGAGTTGATTAGTGCAATAAATGTTCCTTCACTAAAGTTTGATCAACTGTACGCTCTGAATATTTAAAATAAGTAGAGCTTTCAAATTTAAGTTTTATAACAAACGAGATCTGAAGTCAAGAATAATAATGTAGAAGTTAAAACATGTAAGTAAATAACAATAAATGTTACAATGAACCTCTATTTATAGACATTTGAAAGATTTGATTCAAAATAGAAGTTGTTCTCTCATTTTTTATATTATATGTTCAAAATTTTAAATTTTCAATTGTCAGATCGACAAAATTAATCGACTAGTTTCACCAATCAGTCGACTAGATGAAGATCCAGTTGACTAGTCAGCTCAACTAATTTATATAGAGGGTTAGGATTCATTTGCTCAATAACGATCAATAGATTGGTCTTTGAAATTCAGTTTACTGAGTTTTTCAGTTTGGTCGACTAGTTTGGACAGTAAGTTCAAAACTATGTACAAAATAGTCACTAAGTCGACTGGTTCTTGGAGCCTGGTCGATTAGTCTTGACAGCTGTAAAAAGTAGGCATAAGAACCAGTCGACTGGTTCTTGGAACTGGTCGACTGGTTTTGGCAGTTTAAGCTTATTTACCTATTTTCACCAATGTCTCTTTTTCAAAGAAATTTAGTCTTTTAAAACTTAAAGTATATCAGTGTATTGTTTTGAAAAATAGTTTTATGATAGGTTCTAGTTAATCATTTAAATATTTAGAGTTTACATTTATTAACAAGCTAAACCTAATTCACTAAACAACCCAAAATAAGAAAAATAAAATCTTCTCTTGACTTATTTTGATTCATTAGGGTTTTGAATGTGTCCACTTACTTGAATAATCGTGAGTGAATTTCACTTGATTGGATTTTACCTTTGAAGCTTGCACTTGTAATGGATTCCTTCATTTGATGGACTTTTCGCATTTCTTGGTCAACCATTTTCTTTAACCTTGATAACTTATTTACATTGTTACTAGATAAAATATTAGTACAAATAGACAATATCCTGTTCTCATTAAAATTACTAAGATGCCCTTGGTTGAAAACATTTACACCAGCTAACACAAACTAATATTATAAATTGTTAGAGAAACGATTTTGTGAGAAATATATATGTAAAAGTGTTTTTTGGAAAACAACTTAGTGCTTAGATTGATGTTTTTTAAAAATAATTATGACGTTAAAAGTGATGACAAAATTGTTGGCCAAATTAATATTTCCTAGAGGGTATAAAGAAGATATATGGCACAGTTTGTAGTTATCTATTCTTAATGTATCACTTGGTCATTCAGTCACATTCAACAATGGATATGCATTAAAATAAAGTAGAAAGTGAGAGAGAGAGAAGATTCAATCTCAATGGTTTTAACGTGGTTCGGCATTTGGCCTATGTTTACGACTCGAATATCCCACCTTGAGATTTCAAATCCACTATTGACCTCCCTCCTAGGTGATGAACTCACACTTGCAACCCAAGAACTCTTGAAACTTACAGGGGATACTACGTCTTTCTTTAAAATCTTATTTTGGTCATTTGAATTTTGTACATCATTTGAAAGAGTAGTGATTTTTCTTTTCAAGACCATTGTTTTTTTAAAAAGATTTCTTGAGCTCATCATATATTTCTTCAAAGGCATCTTGCAATTCTTCATAGGATGGAGATAAGTGAAAGCTAGAGTTTACCGTCATCCTCTTGTGCCATGAAGTAAAATTTAGCCAATTCTTGATCACTTGATTCTTCCTCCGAATCATCCCAAGTGGACTTTCATTACCTTCTTCTTGCTTTTCATTCCTTCTCTTTTTAGTTAAGGACACTTTGCCTTTATATGTCCCACCTTGTGGCATTCATAGCAAGTTGGGAGTTCTTTTTTACTTAGCTACCATTTTCGTTGCTTTCTATTTTATTGCTTCCTTCTTATATAGCTTTTTGAATTTTCTTATGATGAATACTACATCTTCATCACTTTATTGATCTTCTTCTTCTTCACTTCATGATAATAAGATTTAAGGGCAAGGTTCTTCTTTGATTGGCTTTCTTCTTCATGACTCCTTACGGTTAGCTCATGTCATGAGTGATCCGAAAAGCTCAGCTAGGCTTAGGCTTATTGAGATCCTTTGCTTCTTAAATGATTGTCACCTTGGCTTCCTAATTTCTTAATAGATACCTAAGAATTTTTCTTACCATCTCAACATTAGTATAACTCTTACCAAGAGCTTTCAAAGAATTAATAATATTAGTAAAGCGAGTAAACATTTCTAGAATGGATTCACTAAGCATTTACTTTAAATAGTTCATTACTATGAACTAATATACTGATTTTAGATTCTTTGAGTTACCTTGTACCTTCATCAATAACTTTAAGATTATCCCATATCTCCTTGACGGAGTCGCAAACGAAGATTTTATTAAACTCATTCGTGTTTAAGGCACAATATAAATTACTCATGGCCTTAACATTTATTTGAATTAGTTTAAGGTTTTTTTCATCCCATTCGCACTAGTCCTTAACTAGCTTAATAGTGCTATTAGAACTTTGGGCTTTTATGGAGGTGTGTGATCCATTTACAATAACCTTCCATATTTTGTAATCTAAAGCTTGAAAATAGATCTTCATTCTAGCCTTCTAGTATGTATAATTTTGGACACTAAATAATAGAGGTCTGTTGGTCGATTGCCTTTTAGAAAAGACAGTTCCTATAACATTTGCCATATTTATCCTCTTAGAATGTTAGCTTTATTATTAAGAAATGAGGCTCAGATATCACTTGTTGCTCAGATATATATCCTAGAGGGGTGAATAGGGTATTTTGCAAATATTGACAACTTTTACAAACTTTAAATATGAATACAAGTGAAGCACAAAGTATGTAAAAGAGTAAAAAGAGAAAGAAAGAGCAAACAAAGTTGTTTTACAAAGGTTCAAAAAACTTCTTACATCTTCGACTCAAGTATCCCCACTTGATTTTTTTCACTATCTTAATCTCCTTCGCTGGTGGAGCTTAAACCTTTACAATAAGAGCTTCTAACTCTTTTCCTAGCAAAATATTTCATTTTGCCTCACAAGGGTTGCACTTACTTGCAAATCTCACCACAATGAGTTACAAAATTGTTATCAATAAATATTCTCTTTAAGAGTTGATTAGTGCAATAAATTCTCACTCACTAAAGTATTTAATATGAGTAGAACTTCCAAATCCAAGTTTTTGCAATAAATGAGATCTAAAGTCAAGAACAGGATGTAGAAGTTAAAGCACGTAAGTGGATAGCAATAAATGTTGTACTAAACTTCTATTTATAGGAATTTGAAATATATGTCCGTTAGATTCAAAATAGAGTGTTCTCCCCTTCTTCATTTATTCAAGATTTGAATTTTTAATTATCAAATCGACAAAATTAGTCGAATGGATGAAGATTCACTTGACTGATTAGCTCAACTAATTTGTCTAGAGGGTTAGGGTTCATTTGTTCAATAGCAATCAGTCGACTGGTCCTTGGAGTTAGTCGACTGATTCTTTAGTATGCTGTTTTCACCTTTGAAATTCGATCGCCTAGTTTTTTAGTTTGGTTGACTCATTTGGATAGTAGGTTCAAAACTATGTACAAAATAGTCACTCAATCGACTACTTTTTGGGACATAGTCGATTAGTTTTGGCAGTGTAAAAGTTAGGCATAAGAATGAGATGATTGATTCTTGGAACTGGTTAACTGGTTTTGGCAAGTTTAAGCGTATTTGCCTATTTTCACCAGTGTCTGTTTTTCAAAACAATTTGATCTTTCAAAACTTAAAGTATATCAATAAGTTGTTTTGAAAAATCATTTTATGATTGGTTCTAGTTGATCATTGAAATATTTAGAGCCTACGCTTATTATCAATCTAAACTTAATTCACTCAATAACCCCAAAAAAAAAAAAGAAAAATAAAGTTTTCTTTTGACTCGTTTTTATTCCTTGGCCTTTGAGTGTGTTCATTTTCTTAGATGATCATGAGTGAATTCCACTTGATTTGGATTTTAGTTTTGAAGCTTGTACTTGTAGTGGATTCCTTCATTTGACAGACTTTGATATTTCTTGGTCAATCATTCCCTTTGACCTAGATAACCTATTTGCATTGTCACTAGATAAAACATTAGTACACATGAACAATGCTTTATTATTATCAAAATTATTGAGATGCCATTGGTTAAAAACTTTGAGGGCTAACAAAAACTATTACTGTAAATTACTAAAGAAGTGATTTTGTGTGAAATATATTTGTAGAAGTGTTTCTTGAAGAAGTAGTTTAGTTTTTAGATTGATGTTTTTAAAAATAATTATGATGTCAAAAGTGATGACCTAATTGTTGCCCAAATTAATATATCCTAGATGAGGTAAAGATGATATATGGCACACTTTTTAATTGTCTCTTATTAATGTGATTTATATAAAGATATTATATCATGTGATCATTTAGTCACATTCAATGATGGATCTGCATTAAAATAAAGTAGAAAGTAAGATAGAGGACATTTAATCTCAATAGTTTTAACGTGGTTCAACATCTGACCTATGTTCATGGCTCAAATATCCCACTTTGAGATTTCAAATCCTCTATTGACCTCCTTCTTAGGTGATTAACTCAAACTTTCAACTCGAGAACTCTTAAGACTCACTAGGGATACTATGTCTTTTTTACAATATTCTTGTACGTGAAGAGTAACCTCTACATCAAAAACATTAAAACTCATGACGTGAGAACCCCAATTCCTATAAACCATGTAGAGGATAATATATGGTGGGGGTTTGAAGACTAATGGCTTGTTTGCGAAAAAGTCGACCACGAGATTAGCTAGAGATATTAGGTGTGGTAAAAGATACAGAAATTTGAACCTAATAAAATCAATATTCTCTTGGTGTTGGAAACTTAAATGTGTTCCTAAGATTAGGTCATTCTTGTGGTTAATTTTAAAGACCAGGCTCCCTTCAAAGGTTGTTCTTGCTCAAAGAGGTATTAATGTTGAGATTTTTTGTGATTTGTGCCTTGATAAACCTGAGCATATGAACCATATATTTTTACATTGTATAGTTTTGAAACATGTTTGGAACTTGATTTAGAATGCTAGTGGGGTATCAAGTATAGGTGAAAGAGATGTCGTTGAGTGGTTGAAGGAAATTCTTGATTAGAATAAGTTCAAGTGTGGAATTGGAGAGAAAGTAGTTAATATTCTTTAGTAGTTATGGTGCCACTGAAACAATAAGATTTTCCAACAAGATAAAGTCAATCCCTATAAAATCATTGAGAAAGCTACTACTATGTTTACGGATTATATTAAACTTGATAGTTGGGTTAACCATAAAGGAACTAATTTTTGCAATGATAAAGTAGTGAAATTTATAAGATGGATTCCACCTATTGGAAAGAAAAAATTAAATTTCATGGGACTTGGAAGAGGCATAGTAATTCGAGTGGTGTGGGAGTCATTGTTAAGGATGATGGAGGTCATATTTGTTGGGTTTTATCAAGTTGGTTTAATCGAGAATATAAAGTTCCTTAACTTGAAGCTTTGGCACTTCGAGAAGGGTTATTAAAGATAGACAATAAAGATGGTAAATGTTTTGATATTGAAAGAGATTCTATGGTTATTATCAATTCTTTGTTGGGGAGATAAAATTTTTTTTGAAAAATTCATAGTATTTTGAAAGATTGTATTAATCTAATTAAACATAAAGGCTTGGAGGTTTCTATTAGGCAAATGTATTAATCTAATTAAAGATAGGCAATCAAGATGGTAAATGTGTAAGAAACAACACAAACCCACATTATAATTTCACCAAGCAAAACTTTTCGTATTTAACCAGAAGTTATAGTAATAACAAGATAGGATGAAAAGAAATCAGTTCATGACAAGGAAGCATCAAATACATGTGTTTCCAAGATACATACAACATATGGTTTATTACACATAATGAATGAATTCAAGAAATAAAATAAGAACAATGAATGATCTATTCTACCTATTCACATATTTTTTATCTAGGTTTAGAAGTCCTTACCTCAATCTTTGAAGATTTGTCCAAACTCTAGATTTTCCCTCTTTGTTCTTGGTGTCTCCTTCAATATCCTAGCTCCAAAATTCATGTAGAGACCTTTTAGATGGAAGATCTTGCATTGAACTTCCATGACCCACTCTCAAATCTACAAGAGATCAAGAGATTGTAGAGAGAGAATGAAGAAAATGAAAAGAATTCTTGTTCTCTTTTTGGGGTTGCTGTAAGAATAGAGAGAAATGAGAGAATTGTTTGGTATTGATCTTTTAAAGACCAAAAATCTGATTTTGAGCCTAGTGACCCTTTTGCCCATAACTTAAAATGTCTCATGTCTTGTTTTCATGTCCCTTTTGGTCATTTTCTCATGCATATAAAATATAGCATGCATAATACATGACATATAAATGTATTTTAAGTCCCATTTTTAGTAAAATGATAAATTTTCCATTTTTTGTGTTTTAAATGTCTAAACGAACTCAAAATATTTTAAAAAATTTCAAACCAATTGTTTACATTATCTGTCAAATATAATTCATTAGGATACATTTTTATTATCATTTAATATTTATTTTATTTTATGAAAAAATACGGGTTCCATTAATTATAATAGTCTTCATTCTTGGCCATAGAGTTCATTTCCTTAAGTGAT
This sequence comes from Nyssa sinensis, assembly GCA_008638375.1. NCBI lineage: Eukaryota > Viridiplantae > Streptophyta > Magnoliopsida > Cornales > Nyssaceae > Nyssa > Nyssa sinensis. The sequence continues at coordinate 35,042,699 of CM018038.1, forward strand.
GATTAACTTTAAATCCCATTTTCTACTCCTTGATAAGATTGGCCTTTCTTTCTTTTCTATTGGATGTGAGTGTACCTTAGTTTAATATTTATCACTTAACATAAAAGCCATTAGTCCAAGCACATCAATGCTTTCTTATCACAAAAATTACTTTTATGTCCTTAGGTTGAAACCTTGCAGCTAACAAACTTCCCCGTTTTAATGATGACAAACCATTAATTCCTTTTGATAAGATAAACATATAACACATAAATTCAATAAAATTCACAAATTTTTTTGGAGAATTTAAAAATCTCCCCTTGAGAATTTGCATATTTCACAAATGTAGCAAATTAAAGTCCCCCCCCCCCCCCCCGCGGGAATTCTTGCATTTTTTAAAATATCTTAATATAATCATTTTGCTTTATTTTTAATCATATAATTACACTAATGCTTTAAACATTCATCATCCTATTTTTAGTAAAAACATAAAAACACCCTAAACTAATTTGAAATAGGTCTACATAACCAATTAGTGGCGTGCAAAGGAGACATGCTTTCAAACAAAGACGAGCCTTGCGTTCGAATGGGAATTCATTTAGACAGTAAGTTTTATTTTTCGTAAGGGTTTTCCACGTAAAATCATAGTGTCCTTCTTATTCTTATATTTTAATTATTTAATGAATGCTTGATATACTTGAATTCATTGTCTAAATAATTTAACAAGAGAATTTCTTAAACAGTAATTAAACTCTCAGGTAAATTTTAGTAAAAACTTTAACAATGATTGTAGTTAATTAAAATCTAACTCTATTAGGTCTTTATTAATCAAACTAGGATTATCTTATGCACTATATAGGCATAAGCATGATGTCTCACAATTGGTTCTAAATCTAGTTAAGTTGTTATCTTGAAATGTCATTCTTCTAAAAAAAAAAAAAATCCTTAAAAGAAGGATGAAACGTTTACTGGGATATTGGTTCTGAGATCAAATCGGATATATGATTATTGGAGACTTAAGTGATGGATATGCAAGTATGATAACTTTTTTGTTGTTCTATATCTCCATGAATTTAGGGACTTTTTTTTTTACAATGGAAATATAGGCCGATACATCTACAACTTGAGTTTCAATAAGGGTAAATGCGATCAAGCTACCTATGCCTATCTAATTTGATCATTTAGCGGCTCTTTCTAAGAGACTGGAATGTAAATAATAAAAAAAAATCCCTTGAGAAAGCCTAAGCACTTGTGTTCTATAAAATGTGGCTAAAAAAACTGCCAACTCGTGAACTAGATTTTGGCGACTCTACTGGCCCCAAGTTGTCATTTGTTTAACATAAAACTAGTCCCCCTTAGTCACAACCATACTTAATAGATGTCAATACTTAATCTTTGCCTCTGTGATCACTTTCCTTGAGTATACCCCCCTTAGCCTTTGTTATGGGATTCTTGGTACTAAAAACATTATGTCTGATTTCATTTTCATCACAAAACATTTATGTATGTGTGTATATATATATATATATATATATTATTTATTTTTTTGAATTATTTTGCCCTACCACTTATAATTTGATTTATATAGTATCATTTTGATTTTTGATTTTTTTACAAGATTTTGTGAAGTACTTAAAGTTTTATTTTTATGAGCTAAAAATAGGACCAAGTAAACCTAGAGTAATCATCTAAGAATTACTAAAACATAACTACTTTATGCTAAACTAATTATTTTAATGGGACTAAATAAATTTAGTATAAGTAGTTCTAGAGGTCTAGTTCTAAATATTTTCATTTTCTTGTTGAATGATGTTTTGGTTTATTTTTCTAATTGACATGCATCACATATTTTGTCCATTAGTATTTTTCTTGATAATAAGTAGGCATTTAGGACTCTAACATCTCTAATGCTTAGACCACCACAGTACTTGCATCCTATAACATTGCTCCATTTGACAAGGTGAATTTTCCTCGAGTTTTCATCACCTCCCCATAAAAATCTGGCTTGAATGCTATCAATTCTTTTCACAACTTGGGAAGGTAAACTAAAAGAGGAGAGATAATATATTGGCAAGCTACTAAAAACCGATTTAATCAAGGTGGTCCTGCCTTCGAAGGAGGAGAATTTTCTCTTCCATCCTGTTAGTTTTTTCCTAAATTTATCAGCCACTAGCTCCCAAGTCTTTAGGCTTTTAGGGTTAGCTCCAAGAGGGAGGCCCAACTATTTAAAAGGGAGCTTTGGAGGTTTGCAACTCAATAAATTTGCAAACGACAAAGAGTCTTTGTCAGAAATACCCACCCTACAAAGCACACTATTGTGGAAGTTGATTTTTAAACCAGAGATCACCTCAAAGCACCTCAGAATTCTTTTGATGCAAAGGATTTCCTCCCGATTAGCTTTACAAAAGACCAGAGTATCATCCGCGAACTGAAGATAAGGGATAGATATGTTGTTGAACCCAATCTTTGCCCCATTGATCAAACCTTTATCTTTGGCTCGTTTGAAAAGAATGTTGAGGTCTTCGGAGACAATGATGAACAAGAAAGGGGATAAGGGATATCCCTGTCTTAGAACATTTTCCGAGAGGAATTCACTAGAAGGGGAGCCATTGATTAGAATCATGGTGGCGATGTTGACAATACATTTCTAATCCAGGTCAACCATTTACTTCCAAAGCCTAAGTTGTGCATCATGTTAAAAAGGAAGTTTCAGTTTATGCTGTAGAATGCCTTTCCGAAATCTAGCTTCAACAAAATGCCTTTTTTCTTCTTGCGCTTCCACCAGTCAACCACCTCGTTGGCGATTAAGGTTCCATCTAAGATGTTTCTACTACGAAGAAAGGCAGTTTGGGCCTCTCCGATCACCATGGGAAGCATCCTTTTAATTTTGTTAGACAAGACTTTAGCGAGGATTTTGTAGAGGCTTCCAATTAAACTAATTAGCCTATATTTGTCCCGTTGGAAATCAAGCCCACGTCGCCACATGCTTGCCACATGCCTATACATATTTCTCTCCATATTTAGCATCCTCCATTGACTTTCCTGAAGCAGTATAATGTACAGCCTTTATTATAATTGATTTAGGAGTAGTTTTAGAATAAATATAATCATACCAGCTGTATGATTACCCAATTTTCGCAAGGTAGTTTATTCACTTTCCATGTAAGAGAAATTATGTCCGTGATAGTGTCCCATTCCAGAATTGTCTCACATCTGTAAGCTATTTATTTATGCTCTGTTTCATTATTCAAATAAGATGAATTACATAATGAATTGAGTTTGGGTTCCTCCATAGTTTTAATCTGTAATTCCTTCATGGTATCAGAGCAGGTTTAATCCTGTCTCATTGTCTTCATCTTCAGTCAGTGTTCAAGTTTTTTTTTTTTCTCTCTTACTTGATTCTCTTCTTCTAGTCTATGCCTAAATACGGTCCAGCCTTTGGAATGGCTACCAACTCATCCTCCTCTTCTTCTGATGTCATCATCTCATAGTCTTCATCCTCTCATCAGATGGAAACCTCTCATCTTCCAATCACAGCCCATAATCTGAATGGGCAAAATTATTTGCAATGGTCTCAGTCCATATTAATGTTTATACGGGGAAAAGAGAAAGATGACTACATCACCGGAGCTTCAGTGGCACCAGAAACCACAGCACCAACCCACAAAAGGTGGATAACAAAAAATAATATGGTCATGTCATGGCTAGTCAACTCTATGACCAATGACATTGGCAAAAATTTTCTGTCATTTGATACTGCCAAAGAAATCTGGGACATGGCAAAAGAAACGTTCTCAGACAAGGAAAACACATCTGAAATCATCCAGATTGAAGGCATCCTCCACGATTTGCGTCAAGGAAACCTTACGATAATTGAATATTTCAATACCCTTACTCGTCTATGGCGACAACTTGATACGTTTGAGGTTCATAACTGGAGTTGTGTTACTAATGGTTTGTTGTATAAAAAGATTGTCGAAGGGAAACGTGTGTTTAAATTTTTGTTAGGCTTGAACAAAAATCTTGATGAAATCAGAGGAAGAATCATAGGAGTAAAACCTCTACCTAGCCTCAGAGAGGCATTCTCTGAAGTCCGTCGCGAAGAAAGTAGGAAAAATCTCATGATAGGATCCCATCAACAATTGAATATGGCAGAAAGCTCGGCTCTTAAGACTCAATTCACTCCTTTTGACAACTGTCAAAAAATTAAAGGAGGTAGACCTTGGTGTGATCATTGTAGAAAATCGGGTCACTCAAGAGAAACTTGCTGGAAGATTCATGGAAAGCTAGTAGATTGGAAGCCACGTCAACTACTTGAGAAAGAAGGACGAGGTAATCATGTGGCTACTGATGAACAATCACCACAACCTGAAGCTAGCCCTTTTAACAAGGAGCAAATGGAGATGCTTCAGAAACTATGTCTCCTTTTCTATCAGTACAGTCACAAACTGGCTCATTTTCCAACCAGGTCATTGGTTCCGGAACCTTGGCTCACAAAGGTAATTTTTTGAGCGCCTTTACTGTTGGTAAGAAACATAAAAACCTTGGATCGTGGACTCAAGAGCATCTGAACATATGACGGGAGATGCGACAATTTTTGATACATATAGCTCATGTCTAAATAATTTAACAGTCTGAATAGTAGATGGTTCACTATCAAAAGTTGCTGGTACAGGTTCAGTTGTGCCGTCAAGGGATCTTACTCTCAACTCTGTTCTCCTTGTTCCTAACTTGGACTATAATCTATTGTCAATTAGTAAACTCACTAAGGAAAAGAGGTGTATTACTAATTTTTCCTCCACTCACTGTGAATTTTAGGATTTGGATTCGGGGAAGACGATTGGCAATGCTGAGGAATGCTCTGGACTCTACATCCTTAAGGAGCGCCATTATCCACAAGAACAACCTCAAATGGTAGTCAGTGGTAATTGTTTTTTGGTTTCATGTCAAAATAACAATAGTTCAATTATGTTGTGGCACTATCGCTTAGGTCATCCTAATGTTATGTACCTCAAGCATTTATTTCCTTCATTATTTAATAAAAATCCAAAATCCTTTAAGTGTGAAATCTGTCAATTATCGAAGCAAGTCCGTTCTCATTTTCCCATTCAACCTTATAAAGCGTCTAGTCCATTCTCAATGATTCATAGCGATATCTGAGGTCCGTCAAGAATAAAAAATGCAACTGGTACTAGGTGGTTTGTCTCATTCATAGATGATCACACTAGATTAACTTGGGTATTCCTCATGAAAGAAAAATCTGAAACGGGTCAAATTTTCAAAAATTTTAAAAATATGATTCAGACCCAATTCCAGTCAAAAATACAAATTCTAAAATCTGAGAATGCTAGGGAGTATTTCAACTCCATTCTAGGAGAATTTCTAGCAAAAGAAGGGATAGTTCACTTAAGTTCATGTGTTGATACCCCACAATAAAACGGAATCGCTGAAAGGAAAAATAGGCATTTGTTAGAAGTGGCTAGATCGCTAATGTTCTCCATGAATGTTCTAAAATTATTCTGGGGGGAAGCTGTCCTTACGACAGCCTACCTCATCAACAGGATGCCATCTAGAGTACTAAAATTCCAAACACCTTGTCAGACACTTCTAAAATCCTATCCGACTACTCGTCTCATCTCCACTGTCCCACCTAAAATTTTTGGGTGCTCTGTTTTTGTTCATGTCAATCAACAATGTAGAAGTAAACTTGATCCTAGATCACTCAAGTGCATCTTTCTTGGGTATTCTTCAAATCAAAAAGGGTATAAGTGTTACTCTCCGGTCACAAGAAAATTCTACAATTCAATGATGTCACCTTTTTTGAAACCCAACCTTACTATCCCAAAATCAATATTCAGGGGGAGAATTCAACTTAGGAATATCAGTTTTGGAATCTAGAGTCATTTAGTGAGTCACCCATCACCACTGAAAATCACATTCCTCCAGAGTCATTTAATCAGCCTTGGTATCAACCCGAGTTCATTGTTGACTTGCGGGGATAATGAGCACATCCAAGAGGAAACGGAGGAAGGAGCACTTTCTCAACAAACCCATGAGGCTGAGCCGGGTTCTAATCCAAGCAAAATTCCAGGTAACAACAATCCTGACTCAAATGGTACTGTTGATTCCGAGTTAGAAAATGATATTCTTAATATGCCCATAGCTTGGAGGAAAGGAGTTAGATCATGCACTCAGCATCCCATTGGAAATTTTATTTTTTTTATAATAAGCTATCACCGGCATTTCGTGCATTCACTTCTAGCATCACAGAGAAACAAGTTCCTCGGAATATTCAGGAAGCTTTCAAGTATCCTAAGTGGAAGGCGGCAGTCGATGAGGAAATTCGGGCTCTGGAAAATAATGGTATATGGGAAATTACTGACCTTCCAAGAGGTAAGAAACTGGTTGGGTGTAAGTGGATCTTCACAGTAAAATACAAGGCAGATGGTAATGTGGACAGGTATAAGGCTCGGTTGGTCGCCAAAGGATTCACCTAATCCTATGGCATTGACTATCAAGAAACTTTTGCTCTAGTTGCCAAGCTCAACACTATTCGTGTAATTTTATCCTTGGCAGTTAATCTCGATTGGTCGCTTCACCAACTTGATGTGAAAAATGCCTTCCTCAATGGTGACTTAAAGGAAGAAGTTTACATGGACATTCCTGCTGGACTTGAGACGACATCGAATTTTAACAAGGTTTGCGGACTCCGAAAATCCTTGTATGGTCTCAAACAATCTCTCAGGGCCTGGTTTGAACAGTTCACTAAGGCAGTGAAAGGGTACAGATTCGTTCAATGTCAATCTGATCACACATTATTTGTGAATCACTTCCCAGAAGGGAAGCTAGCAATTATCATTGTATATGTGGATGACATAATTCTGACAGGTGATCATGAAGAGAAAATTGACTTACTTAAAAAATTATTGACAAAGGAATTTGAGATCAAGGATCTTGGAAACCTCAAGTACTTTCTTGAAATAGAGATTGCTAGGTCAAAGAAAGGTAAAGTAGTCTCATAACGTAAGTATGTTCTGGACTTACTGAATGAAATAGGGATGCTAGGATGCAAGCCGGTAGAAACGCCTATGGATACAACTGTCAATCTGGAAGAAAGTGATGGAAGTGCACCAGTTGATAAAGGAAGATATCAACGTCTTGTAGGGAAACTCATCTATCTTTCTCATATAAGGCCAGACATTGGCTTCTATGTTAGTATGGTAAGTCAATTCATGAATAATCCAATCGAAAAACACATGACCGCTATGACCAGAATATTGAGGTACCTCAAAATGACACCAAGAAAGGGTCTCTTCTTCCAAAGAACAACAAAGAAAGAGATTGAGATTTTTTCAGATGCAGATTGGGCAGGTTCAGTGAATGATCGAAGATCAACTTCTGGCTATTGTTCATTTGTTTGGGGGAACTTGGTTACATGGCAAAGCAAGAAACAGTCAGTGGTAGCCTGTAGTAGTGTTGAGGCAGAATTCCATGCTATGGCACAAGGTATCTGCGAGGGAATATGGTTGAAAAGGCTGTTAGAAGAATTACAGGTTCCATTGGAGCATCCCATGGTGTTATACTGCGATAACCAAGCCACCATCAGTATCGCTAAGAATCTGATTCATCATGATCGAACTAAGCACGTGGAGATAGATCGACACTTTATCAAGGAAAAGATTGAAGAAGGAGTTTTCAAAGTCAGCTACACTCTGAAAAACTGTCAAACGGCTGACATTCTCACGAAAGCTCTTGCTCGAGTTAACTTCGAAGATCTGACGGAAAACCTTGGTATGATCAACATCTACAACACGGCTTGAGGAGGAGTGTTGGAAATCAAGCCCACGTCGCCACATGCTTGCCACATGCCTTTATTATAATTGATTTAGGAGTAGTTTTAGAATAAATATAATCATACCAGCTGTATGATTACCCAATTCCCGCAAGGTAGTTTATTCACTTTCCATGTAAGAGAAATTCTGTCCGTGATAGTGTCCCATTCCAGAATTGTCTCACATCTGGAAGCTATTTATTTATGCTCTGTTTCATTATTCAAATAAGATGAATTACATAATGAATTGAGTCTGAGTTCCTCCATAGTTTTAATCTGCAATTCCTTCACGTCCAAAGACATTGGTTCATCTTTTAGGAACCAAAGCCACAAAAGAATATTTTAACCCCTTAACTAATCTGCCGTTGGAGAAGAAGTCAGAGTGTTTGGTTGACAATTTTTCAAAATGGATCATATGAGTACTACTCTTTTTTAGTTATTTTTTTTTTAAAAAAAATCAAATCAACTCCTATCTAATCTAGCTAACTTTATTTGAATTTATCATATTTTTTAGAAATAAACAAATAAAAATCACTTTATTATTAAAAGATAATATCAAATAGTATAAAATTTAAAATTAAACGTTTTATCTGTATTCTATAGGAGAGCATTCTATTATCAAAACAATTTTTGAATTTCAATTTTGTTCCTTTGTAAATTTAAGACCTCATTTCGTAAATTTAAAAACTCTATCCATTAGAAAAATAACTAATCCTATTTACTCTATCTTGCGATTAGCAAATCCTAGAAAGAGAAAACAAAAGGCATAGATCATAAAGAATAATAATTTCTTAATACCAAGTATGTTTTATAATAAAATATATATATATATATATAATTTATATTCTATGGAAATGTGGGTATAGCACGGGTTGACTTTTAGACTTAATTACAGCATTCATTGGGAAGACAACATATGCAATTATGGAAGCATGGTGATGAATGGCAATGTCAGCATTAGCTGGTTCTTCAAGAGGTGTCTCCTCTTCCATTTAAAGGTATGGTAAATTATACAATCATTCATATTCATATTTAATTAATCTTGTCATTTAAAAGTTAGTAAAAATATTTTTTTATGTGTTAAAATATATTTTGACAATTCAAGAACTGCATTTTACTTTAAATTATAAGGAGTTCAAATAAAAACCAAGTCAAATTATAGGATATGTTTGTATAATTTTCTCTTAAGAGATTCATTTAATATTGAATGTTTGATCAAAATAAAACATTAAACATAGCTATTGATGTAAGACAGGTATAGTATTTACTAAAAATATATATTTTATTTCAAAATTATTATAAGATTCTTTAATTTTTGTTATTCCAGTATATATGTATATATATCAGTTTGAAACAGAAACCATAATATATATATATATATATATATATATATTTATGATTGAAAAACAGTATACTGTTTTGATAAATCAGTAACAGAAATCAGTAACAAATAATAAGAACAGAATTGACAGAAGAGAAAATAAGAACTTACGAAATAGAAGAAAACAGAAATCTGAATTTGATCAAGGCTAGTGATTTTCACTATGTCCTTAAGACAATTTTCGCCCTCGCTATGGTGCTCACGATTTTGGACGATTGCCTCCTAGGATACAATGATCTAACTCTCACAGAAGCAGCACTTCAAACTGTGAGTCTGTCGAACCAACAGTATTTGACTCTCTCTTAAATACGAACACTACACTGAATGCAGAATACTAGAAAACTTGTGAAAAATAAGTGCGTGAAAGTCTGATATTTATAGGCCTCTTCATGACTGTTTGGTACAGTCATGAAGGTTCTGTTGTGTTTGTTCATGGTGAACAGACACAGGCGCAACCATGGAAAGGGACGACTGTTCAGTCAAAATTCAAACCAACGCCGTCGCAAAACGACGTTGTTTTAGATTTAATCCAAAACCAAAAAACTGTACTCGCAGAACGGTGACGTTTTGGTTTTAATTAATCTGGTAACTAAACGGCAGTGTTTTGATTTGTTTTAACAGTAACAAAACGACAGCATTTAATGAAAAATTATTTAAAATAATTTTCTTCAAAAAGATATATATACGACGGGCCAAGCCCAAGCCCAGAACCCAGAACCCAGAACCAGAGCCCGGCCCTATTCGGGGCGGCGGCGGCGGTGCGCAGCGTGTGTGGTGAACTGAGCATGTGCTAGGTCCTCCCCCTTCTACAAAACTAGGGTGCCCCTTAGGGCCCAAACCCCACTCCAAGGTAGGTGTATATATATACTGTTTAAAAGTCTTGTTCCCATCCTATGTGGGACACAAGCTTTTGCACAAGCTTTAAGCTTTAGTTACCATTTTCAAGTGGTGATGTTTGGAGGTAATTTCTCATTCACTCCTTAATGGTTTTGAGCAACCCAATATATAATCTTCATCTCCTCATGGAGGAGAACACATTCCCATGTGAATCCATTAAAATTAATTTGTGGGACGCACTTGAATTTTAGCCAAAAGATAGCTAATTTAATATGCTCAAACCCATTTTTCCAACAATTTTCAATTATGACATTCGTAATTTCTTTACTTTCTTAGTTTTCCAACAATCCCCCACATGAATGAAATTGACTGAAAGTAATGCAAATGACATGCAGACACTAAGAGAGAGTTCATTTGGAAATTTCCTGTATAGAGGAAGGTAGCTTGTGGCCTTGAACCTTCCCTTGTGAAATGCTATCGGGGTTACTAATTGATCAGTGAACATGATGTCTTGAACTGTTCAATCGTTTGTGTAAACCAAGACAACAACATTCACACAGAATCTTTCCTAACACAGTTGGTTCTCATGATTGTGTTCATTTTGGCCCTGAACAATTCCTGGTTTCATGAGTGCTCCTAGAGAATTTAGCCTTTATCATTCTCATAGAACCGGCCCAGTTTACACTCATATAGGTGATTTCTTATTAAGAGTATTCTGCTATACCCCACTTGTCTTCAACAAGATATAAGAATCATTAAAAACTTTAGCTTACCCTGTTCAACGCTGCAAGCATCACTATTCTGATCATAGGAATGAGTAGGAGATTTGATCTCCATAGTGATCTCAATGAGTCACACACAATTCGATTGTCCCTTTGAACCTAGATCTTGGGATCTCCAGTCAGCTAGGTTGGGTTGCCATTATGGCGACTCTTTAGTGTATAGGCTTTAAACCCATTCCCCTCGATGATTTATTCACTTGCTCTCTGGTCAAACCTTTGGTTAACGGATCCGCAATGTTATCTTTTGACCTGATGTATTCAATGGTCATAATACCATTAGAGAGAAGTTGTTTTACGGTATTATGTCTTCGACGAATATGTCGAGACTTACCGTTATACATATGACTCTGTGCCCTACCAATCGATGATTGACTATCGCAATGAATACAGATAGAGGGCACAGGTTTTGGCCACATTGGAATATCTTCTAGAAAGTGACGAAGCCATTCGGTTTCTTCGCCAGCTTTATCTAGTGCAATAAACTCAGATTCCATCGTGGATCTAGAAATGCACGTTTGCTTAGAAGATTTCCACGACACCGCTCCACCACCAAGTGTAAACAGATAGCCACTTGTGGACTTTGAGTCTTTGGTGTCGGATATCCAATTTGCGTCACAATATCCTTCAAGTAGTGCTGGATATTTTGAGTAGTGCAATCCAAAGTTTTGGGTGTATTTCAGATACCTCAAAACCCTAACTATTGCCTTCCAGTGGTCTGGACCTGGATTGCTTGTGTATCTACTCAATTTGCTGACAGCATAAGCTATGTCTGAACGGGTACAATTCATGACATACATTAGGCCGCCAATTATTTGTGCATATTCTAGTTGTGATATGCTTTTGCCATTATTCTTGGATAAATGTAGACTTACATCGACAGGTGTTCTCGCTGGACTACTATCATCTTGTTTAAATTTCTTGAGAATTTTCTCAATGTAATGTGATTGAGATAATATTAGTCCATCTGATGTTCTAGAGATCTTTATCCCAAGTATAACATCGGTAACACCTAAGTCCTTCATGTCAAACTTATTGTTTAACATTTTCTTTGTAGCTTTAATGACTTCATTATTACTACCCATAATGAGCATATCATCAACATAGAGACAAATAATGACACAACCATGTTCGGTGTTTTTGACATATACACATTTGTCACACTCGTTGATTTTGAACCCATTTGACATCATTACACTATCAAATTTCTCATGCCACTACTTTGGTGCTTGTTTTAATCCATAAAGGGATTTAACAAGCCAACAAACTTTCTTTTCTTGACCTGGAACAATAAACCGTTCGGGTTGTTCCATGTATATTTCTTCATCCAAATCACCATTTAAAAAGCTGTCTTTACATCCATTTGATGTATCTCTAGATTGTGTATAGCTGCAATAGCTATTAACATTCGAATGGATGATATTCTCGTAACTAGTGAATATGTATCAAAATAGTCCAAGCCTTCCTTTTGCTTGTAACCTTTGATAACCAGTCTGGCCTTATATTTATCGATAGATCCATCTGCTTTCATTTTCTTCTTGAATATCCATTTATATCCAAGAGGTTTTGAACCTGGTGGAAGATCCACTAGTTCCCATGTATGATTTTGCAGAATGGATTCTACTTCATCGTTAATAGCCTCTTTCCAATATGGAGCTTCAGGGCTTGACATTGCTTTTTTAAAGCTTCGAGGCTCATCTTCTAACAAATACGTTAGAAAATCTGGACCAAAAGATTTTGATGTTCTAGTTCTTTTGCTGCGTCTAGGTTCATCATCATCTTGTTGGCCTTGACTACTACTTATTGCAGTATCATGAGTTCTTTTACTTGAGTTTGTCTCTTGTGTGGATTTGTAAGGAAACATATTTTCAAAGAAAGATGCATTCCTTGACTCGATAATAGTATTGACATGCATATCAGGAATTTCAGATTTATGAATCAGAAAATGATATGCACTACTATTATGAGCATACCCAATGAAAACACAATCAACTGTTTTTGGTCCTATTTTAACCTTTTTAGGTATAGGTACCGCCACTTTAGCCAAACACCCCCACACTTTTAAGTATTTGTAAGAAGGTCTTCGACCTTTCCATAACTCGTAGGGGGATTTATTGGTTTTCTTTTGAGGTATTCGGTTGAGAATATAATTTGCGGAAAGAATTGCTTCCCCCCACAAATTCTGAGGTAGTCCAAAACTTAATAGTAATGCATTCATCATTTCTTTTAAAGTTCTATTCTTTCGTTCAGCAATCCCATTTTGTTGAGGTGAATAGGGTGCAGTTGTTTAGTGTATTATACCATGTTGTGAACAAAATTCACCAAAAGGTGCTTCATATTCACCTCCTCTATCACTTCTAATCACCTTGATTTTTCTATCAAGTTGGTTCTCAACCTTATTCTTGAAATGTTTAAACATTTCTAATGCCTCATCTTTACTTCTCAATAAGTAAACATAACAGTATCTTGCGCAGTCATCAATGAATGTAAGAAAATATTTCTTACCACCTCTAGTTTGAATAAATTTTAGATCACAAATATCTGAGTGTATTAATTCTAGAGGTTCACTACTTCTTTCAATTGATTGAAAAGAAGTTCTAGTAAGTTTAGATTCCACACAAATCTCACATTTATGATTTGGATCTATTTCAAATTTAGGCAAACATTCCATATTAATTAATTTACGCAATGTATCAAAATTAACATATCCTAGTCTACCATGCCACACATTTGAAGACTTAAGCATATAAGCAGAAGATGTGTTCTTATTATTATTATTCTTAATTGGAGGTACAATGGTCATTACATTCATCTTAAAGAGCCCATTGGTCATATACCTCTTCCCCACATATATCCCATTTTTGGTGAAGATAAACTTGTCAGATACAAAGACCAATTTAAAACCCTTTTTACTCAACAATGAGCCTGACACGAGATTCTTTCAAATTTCTGGCACATGCAGCACATCATTGAGAGTAAGCTCCTTGCCTGAAGTCATTTTCAATACCACCTTCCCTTGGCCTTCAACCTTGGAAGAAGAAGAGTTGCCCATAAAGAGTTGTTCCCCATTATCTATGCTTTGATATGATGAGAACATCTTCTTGTCTGAACAAACATGACGAGTAGACCCTGTGTCTACCTACCATTCCTTGGTATTGCTGCCAATGAAGTTCACTTTGAAAACTACGGCTGAGAGATTCATGCCTGAGACATTATCTGATAGGCCATCCATTTCAGTCACATTGGCTTGAGGGCGTTTCTTCTTTGGGTTTCCTTGGTCCTTGCGGCTGTGGCAATCTTTAGCACGGTGCCCTTGTTTGTTGCACACATAGCACTTGCCTTGAAACTTCTTATATGAACCTTGCTTGGGACCATTGCCATTATGCTTCCTCTTCTTATTATTGTGAGAACTTTGCCCTTGTTCCACAACATTGGCCTTGGATTCCATGTCCATTTTTCCTGCCTTCTTTCGGAAGCACGGTTATCTTCCTCTATCCTCAATTGGACAATCAAGTCTTCAAGCTTCATCTCCTTGCGCTTATGCTTAAGGTAGTTCTTGAATTCCTTCCATAATGGTGGCAATTTTTCAATGATTGTAGCCACTTGGAATGATTCACTCAAAGACATTCCTTCAGCATGAATCTCGTGTAGGATGACTTGCAAGTCTTGAACTTGATTGATGACTGTTTTGGAATCAACCATCTTGTAGTCTAAGAATCTGCCGACAACAAATTTCTTCATTCCAGCATCCTCAGTCTTGTACTTTCTATCAAGTGAATCCCACAATTCCCTTGCAGTCTTGATGGTACAATACACATTATATGTCACGCCCCGAATTTCTGCAAACCCGAGGCGCGACTGACGAGACAGAAATAAAATAAATAAAAGGACAATTGTAAATAATTTCACTAAACATGCATCCATTCCCATCAATACATAAGATAAAGTAAAATACATCTTTCATAGGTCATTCGGGCTTAAGCCCTTACATAACAAAATACAAGTCTCCTGGACCAAAAATATATCACGTGCTTCACCCTATCAGGGCATCACAGAGTCTCACGTGGCTGGAGGATCCTCATCTGAAAAATGTTGCCCACGAATGGGTCAGCACAACTGCTGGTATGATGAAATGCTAATGCCAGAAATAAAGCTAAGGCGTGGCATGTGCAAAGTGTACATTTTTTTCTAAATGACATTCAAGCATCGCAGTAATATATATGAATAGTATGCGTGACACACCCATGCATAACTCTATGCCACACCCATGTCTCGTTTACGGGTACTCCTCGATATCTACGGAGTACCAATGCAATGGCCAATTTTAGGTTTTTCACCACAGGATCTACACCCTCATAATGCAAAGCACCACGTGCTTACCCACGCCATGTTCTCAAAGGATTCATCATATGCCAATATGCCAATGCAATCTCAATGAACATGGATCTCAATAATATAACATGCTCGGACAATAATAAATAAATCACCAGTCAGTTTCATATACATGCATATCTCATGTGTTCATACATCATAATTCATGTTCTTCATTTTATTAAACTTGCAAGTAACACATAACATGTGAACAACCAATTCCAAATAATCAGGTAAACACATCACAAATAAACACATACAGCATCCCAGTCATTCACAAATATTCCTAACTTAACTTCATTTCTAACATTAGCAAAACACCATACCTAATGGGTCAGTCACAACCCAAGAAGAACGTGCATGATATGTAACTGAACTGATCAATGCAGATGCAAGAGATCAGATCTCCCTCTCCTGTCCTGTAAGTGTCCCTAAAAAAAACATAAATTCCAACTCAGTCTATTTTCATTTGAATTTATGCTATTCATCAAATTTTATGTCTTTAAATTCATAGGTTTCTATTCTGCT
The DNA here is from genome assembly GCA_008638375.1 of Nyssa sinensis. Lineage (NCBI taxonomy): Eukaryota > Viridiplantae > Streptophyta > Magnoliopsida > Cornales > Nyssaceae > Nyssa > Nyssa sinensis. Next base: position 35,058,405 of record CM018038.1, read on the forward strand.
AAATTAAACTCTACCATTGGTTCTAGGACGTTGAAGAAAATAAGTTTAGGTTCTCGTAGAACTCAATTCGGACACCGGGGTTCAAAAGGGCAAAATAGTCATTTTGCACTTTACACGTGTCCTTACATTTTGTGACCTCTTTTCACAAATCGGACCCCACGGTTGAGTCCGGAATGTTCGAGATAATAAAGTTTCACTATTTGTTTACCTAATTCGGAGTTCGTTTGACTGTACTTTAATCTAGGGGCATTTTGGTAATTTTAAAGGTTTCTATGGGTCTTTTATTTTTTGGGACCCCGTCTCGTAAAACGGACCTCACCATTGGTCTCAGAAGGGTCGAGATAGTCGAAATACACTAATGACTTGTCCCATTTGGACTTCGAGATATTTTTGAATATTTAATTAATTAAATTAATTAAATTAATTAATTAATTAATTAATTTAATTAATATTTTATTAATATTTTATTCATGTGGGTCAAAACATAATTATTAATAGTTGGAGGGTCAATTCATAATTTCCGTAAGTTCTTGGCTCAATTTAAAATTCCTAAAAGTCAGGGGGGTCAATTTGTAATTTAAGAAAGTGCTATTCTCCCTATGGATAGCCAAACAGTGGCTATCCCTCTAACCTGTAATAGGATATCCCCATCCCCCAATTCAAATTTCAATTTCAATTTCTTATCCTAGGAACCAAACAGCCCCAATCTCTTTTTAATTTAAAACACCCACGCGACACGTGGCAGGGGCGGTCCACACCGGCCCGAACCGACCCGACCCAGGCCCGGAACAGCCCCCCCTTCTTCCCCGATTTTTCGGCGATGCACAGTAGGGTTCCGGCGCCTTCTCCGGCGCCGGCGACCAGTCTCCGGTGACTTTTCCAAGGTTTTAAAATGCTATTCTCCAGGGTTTTTCGCGTAGGTTCCATATCCACCCTCCATTTCCCTCCAAACCTTCCCCATCTCCACGAAATAGAGGGTCAATCCCTCGGTCAAAACTCCGGCCGACCCTTTCCCCTTCATTTTTGTCACAGTTTGGTCACGGTTTTTCTCCCATTTTTATCCTAATGTATTTCTGCACTCCGTAGGATTATTTTAGGACCATTTAAATAGGGTTCTACACATAAAATGACAAGGTTCAACCTCCATGGCCGAGACCTGCAACTAGGGTTTTCTATCTTGTTTCTTAGCCATTTCCTTCCATTCTTTTTGCATTATAAACCCTACATCATGCTCTCTAAGATCCTACAATTTAAATCAGTTAACATGCTTTAAAAAAAATCGAAACAGAAGGAGATTACTCACGTTTTTTTTTTCTGTTGTTTCTCTCTCTAGCCGTGCCCTCTTCCACCCTTCTGGTTCCAAGTTTAGATCAGGCTTCACAGACCTCTTCTCCTTTCAGAACTCTCTCTCACCCTTGCTCTCAGTTTCCCTTTCTTTCTTTTTCTTTTCTTCCCACCCGAGACCCACCTTATACATCACAAACCCACCCTCACACGTTTCTCTCTCTCTGACCTCTATCACCCTGTATCAGCCACTTTCTTTCTCCCAAAATGCAGCTTTGCATTTAATGCAAAGCTGCTCTACACTAGCCTATATATATATATATATATATTCCACTCATCACACACTAGACACACACTTAAACACACACACTCAGCTGACCCTACACACCTCACACACTAGGTCTACTACACTCACACACTGCCAAATGTATTCATATACATATACCTACTCATATACACTTTCATATACATCCACCCATACATGTACTCATATATATATATATATATATATATATATAACATTCCACACACACATACATGCTACACTAACTTATACACATACCCATATACATGCACACAAAATTAAATAATATATATACATACTTATACCCATGTATACATGATACACATCACATATATTTACACATTCCATTTTAATAACAATAATAATAATAATAATAAAGTAAAAATTCAATAACCATTAATAATAAAAAAAAAAAATTTCCATGTCATAACATTATATAATGTGTTGTCTAACCCGTTGAGGACATAATTCTGGCAAAGGAAATCTGCATGTTTCCATGCCCCCATGGCGGCAACCACTTGCCTATCCGTCTCATTTTCCCTCAAAGCAGGAGCATCTTCTCTAAGGAATCGAGCCAAATTCAGGGTGGTAAGATAGAACAACATCTTTTGTTGCCATCTTTTGAAATCAGACCCATTGAATTTTTCGAGTTTTTCTCCATGGTTCACGGGCACAGTTCTGACCATTGGAGCAGATGACATAACAGGAGCAGGGGTCACCACAGTAGTAGTAGGGGCAGGGGTAGTATCAGTGGTCATTACTGTTAATAGTACAGAATACTCAAATTCAGTCAAAAAATTCAGAAACTAATTCTGAATAAATTACAGAGTTAGTTTTAGGATTTCTGCAGTAAACAAATTAGTAAAACAGACACCAAAACAATGTTTTGAAAAACTTGAATAATAAAGTCTTTTCCAAAACCAGATTTCCTTAGTTTATAGATATAAAGTTTTTGTTTAAAACAGAAAGGTATTTAATTTCTGAATATCAAGTGCTATAAATCTGATATATAAAACTGACAGATTTCAATTTCTGAATTTGTAAATCTGATATTTCAACTGATGTATAAAAAAAAAAAACCGATATGTTTCAATTTCTGAAAATCAGGACAGTATACCAGTTTGAAAATTTCAAGTTGAATAATATTCAGAACAGTATAACAGTATACTAGTTTGTAAAATTCCAAGTTCTGAAAAAATCAGAACAGTAAAGAACTGAAACTGAAACTGTAAAACTGATATTTATATATATACTATAACAAAAATTGTCTTAAGATTGTTATTCCAGTATATATGTATATATATATATCAGTTTGAAACAAAAACCATAAAAAAAAAAATATATATATATATATATTTATGATTGAAAAATAGTGTACTGTTTTGATAAATCAGTAACAGAAATCAGTAACAAATAATAAGAACAGAATTAACAGAACAAAAAATAAGAACTTACGAAATAGAAGAAAATAGAAATCTGAATTTGATCAAGGCTAGTGATTTTCACTATGTCCTTAAGACAATTTTCGCCCTCGCTATGGTGCTCACGATTTTGGACAATTGCCTCTCAGGATACAATGATCTAACTTTCACAGAAGCAGCACTTCAAACTGTGAGTTTGTCGAACCAACAGTATTTGACTCTCTTTTAAATACGAACACTACACTGAATGCAGAATGCTAGAAAACTTGTGAAAAATAAGTGCGTGAATGTATGATATTTATAGGCCTCTTCATGACTGTTTGGTACAGTCATGAAGGTTCTATTGTATCTGTTCATGGCGAACAGACACAGGCGCAACCATGGAAAGGGACGACTGTTCAGTCAAAATTCAAACCAACGCTGTCGCAAAACGACGTCATTTTGGATTTAATCCAAAACCAAAAAACTGTACTCGTAGATCGGTGACGTTTTGGTTTTAATTAATCTGGTAACTAAACGGCAGCGTTTTGATTTGTTTTAACAGTAACAAAATGACAGCATTTAATGGAAAATTATTTAAAATAATTTTCTCCAAAAAGATATATATACGACGGGCCAAGCCCAAGCTCAGAACCCAGAACCCGAGCCCAGCCCGGTTCAGGGCGGCGGCGGCGGCGTGCGCGCGTGTTTGGTGAACAGAGCATGTGCTAGGTCCTCCCCCTTACACAAAACTGGGGTGCCCCTTGGGGCCCAAACCCCACTCCAAGGTAGGTGTATATATACTCTTTAAAAGTCTTGTTCCCATCCTATGTGGGACACAAGCTTTTGCACAAGCTTTAAGCTTTAGTTACCATTTTCAAGTGGTGATGTTTGGAGGCAATTTCTCATTCACTCCTTAATGGTTTTGGGCAACCCAATATATAATCTTCATCTCCTCATGGAGGAGAACACATTCCCATGTGGATACACAAAAATTAATTTGTGGGACGCACTTGAATTTTAGCCAAAAGATAGCTAATTTAATATGCTCAAACCCATTTTTCCAACAATTTTCAATTATGACATTCGTAATTTCTTTACTTTCTTAGTTTTATTAAGATTAGGATAGGAAATAGAAGAATTAGTAGTTTCCTATTCCATTTAATAATCTTCTAACTTTATAAATATAATTATATATGAAGTAATAGGTCGTTATTATTATGTTTTTATCAATCTCTTATCAATAATATTTAATTCTTTTTCAGGTTTCCATTCTACGTTAGTTGGTATCAAAGTAACGATTTGCTTGGCTGGATAACAATTGGGAGAGATGGAATTGGACTTCCTTACAATTATATTAGTAGGAGACAATCCGTTATTCGTTTGGAGTCGCAGATACAAAGTCAGCCTGTTCCCGGACACATTTCCATTCAGAAAGTTATGTATAATTACAAAAGACTTCGTAATTTTGATGATAATTTTTATTTTGAAAACTTTCCTGATTAGATATATAATTTGGATGATTGTCTTGATGGTATGAGACTTTTAGAAGAAAAATATGGTGATTTGATTTACAAAGGTGTAGATAATTTCAAAAAAAAATTGTATATTCGTTTATGGCTAAGAATGATAAGACTACTTATTGATAGATTTTTGCCAAGAAATTATTTTCAAAATCAGGCTAATATGAAATTATGTCAGAATTCCAGGATATATTGTTAAGATCAAAGAAGATACTCCAAAACCTATTCATAGCACCAAGAAAAAATCACAAGAAAAATCTCAATTTACTAAAACAACTATAACTAATAAGATTGTAGATATTTCATCCTTGAATGAATACATCATTATAGAGAAGTCTCTTGTATAAATTGAGATCATGTTTTTCCATGCCTTGAAGACAATCACAAGAAGTCAAAAGAAAATAAAGTGGAACATGTTTATATGGATGTTGCTAAAATAATAGGTATAGATGATAAAGAAGATGAACTAATTGAAAACCTATTATGAAGATGAAAGAAGAAGAAGAAAGTCTAGAGCTAATAGATTAAAGGAAAAATTACTAAAAAGTCCTAAAAATAATTTTTTGCGATCCAAAAAATTGATGATATATGTTTTCTATTTAAAAGATAAAAAAAAAAATTTAATACAAAAAAGTTCAATTGTTGACTTTAATCTTAACACCGATAAATTATATTATTAATTAGACCAAAATAACTTTCAAGATATATTTTAAAAAATACTAAATAATAGATACAACAAAATTCTCAACCAAAAAAAAAAAAAAATAACATTTTTTAGTTATCTAAAATACCTAAAAAATAAAATTTTAATTTATAAAATATTATGATTTTTTCGGATTGAAAATTTTATTTTATATATTTTATAGTATTTTTTTCCTAAAATGTATCTTAAATGTCATTTTAGTATAATCAGTAATATTTTTTAACAGTGTTAAGATGAAAGTTAACAATTGAATATTTTTGTATTAAAAGTTCATTTTTTAGACTTTTTAGATTGAGAATATATATATATATATATGTGTATGTATATGTATGTATTGTAGCCTTATCTACTTAATCATGTTGTGCCCACAACTTGAAGCTTAACATATACCGATATGTGTTTGTTCTAACTTTCGTGATATTAATTACGTACCTATGGTTTGATTTGTTCACGCATTCTCGCTTCTTAATTGTTGGATAACAAAATGCTTTCTATGAATACTTTTCTGTAGATACTAAATTGTTGTCATTATTCTTTAAGTTTATGTTGCTACTGTACATGCTCATTTTTCTATTGGAAAATTGATATACCACAAACAAACACACCAGTCACCTTGAGACACGTGTGCTTACAGAGCTGATATTCTCGATCATACAGAGCAGCCATAAGCCTTCAGGGCATCCTCATATATATATATATATATATATATATCCTACAGAACCGACAAACTCGGTCATACAGTGCAGGCGGAGCCTCCAAGGCATTCTCATGCGCATATCTTCCAGACCTTATGCTCTGGGCAATATTCATTCAACATCTCATATGATTCCGACCTTATGGCTTCCTTAATAACTGCCAAGCAGAGAATAAGGAAGCAACCTTCAACACGGAAACTACTATCTATGATTATCTCCATCTACGACACAATACTCCATAAGGTAACTGCAATCTCCGATGATCAAATCCCTATATTCATGGCATCGAATCCTAATCAATTTAGGAAGGCGACGACCTATAAATTAAACCCTAAAGGTACGCTTTATTTTTATGCTCATTCTTTGGCTTTCAATACAGTCTTTCAATTCCTTTTACTTACTTAAGCATCGGAGCGGCTACCGTCGGAGCCAATTCGGTGGTCCTCTGATCATCTTTCTGAGTGTTCTACAAGTCACGGAGCCCACACTTATTGCGAGTTGAAAAGTGCAGCATCAGTTTGGCACCGTCTATGGGAACGACTAATCTCCAAGTGCTCTATTCATAAACTCATCTCTTTCCTCACCAAAAAATTATGGCCCCAAATCTCCGACCACGACAGAATACTCAGGTTCCGCAAAGCTCTCAGCGTCAGCCGCCTGCTCCACGAGCAAGGGGGCCAACTGTTAATCCCATGCGACAAGAGATCGAATCGATCAAACGACACAATGAACTGGTGCAGGAACAGTTGCTTGCCATCACTATTGCTTGCCATCACTAGAACGCTGGCAACGCTCACACAAAATCAAGGGATGAACCTTCCTAACCCACCGGTCAACATTGCTGTGGGAACTCAACCTCCTGTTGCCACGGAGAATGAAGAACTTCATGAACAGACTCCAAATAACCAGCCTGGGCACCCCCAGGGTGTTGCCCGCGTTGGCAGAGATCCACAACCGTCAGCAGCTCTAGGCTGGGGAACATCAGCCTTTGTGCCTGACGTCCATTACCGGAGCACTACTCGAGCCCCAACTCCAAGGGCCTCGGGATCACATCCAGCACCACAGGAGCCCCATCCCCATGCAGCACCAATCCCTCCGGTTCGGAACCCTCCCCCGTCCGAAGGGCGTACTCAACCCTACTACCCTAAAGCCGAGGCTGTCAGGCAGGGTTCGCAAGATGTCAGACTCAGAGACCCGCGGAGGGCAGAGGAAATTGCCGAGTCTATGGACCGAACAATTGCCTTGAGAGGACCTCAGAACCCTCCAGAGCAAGACGAGTTGGCCAGGCTGCTCGGAAGACTGGCCACCCCATTCACTCACGCCATTATGTCAGAAGAAAGGCCCCGAAAGTTCATGGTGCCAAAGTTCACCCTGTACGACGGGTCTGGAGATCCAGGAGATCATCTCTCGCACTACCAGCATACTATGGCCCTCCACGGGGCCTCTGATGCTTTTATGTGCCGAACTTTCATCACCAGTTTGAAGGGAACTGCTCTGAAGTGGTTCCACAACCTCCCTCCGAACTCAATTACCAGCTTCTATGAGCTCGGTAGACAATTCTTGGATAGGTTTATGACCAGTAGAAGGCTCAGAAGGGGACCAGAGTTCCTGTTAAATGTCAAGCAGACTAAGGAGGAGTCTCTCAGAGCCTACATTGCGCGCTTCAATGCCGAACTCACGGAGATCACTGACTGCAGCCCAAAGTTCCTTGTAGCAGCCCTAACTACTGGGCTTGCCTAAGGTGGTTTCAGAGACTCCTTAACAAAGAGCCCCCCAGCTGACATGGTGGCATTAATGGATCGGGCCAGAAAGTACATCAACTTGGAAGAAGCCAACCGCACCTCCCAGAAGGGCAAAAACCAGACCCAGAGGGATAATCCAAAGAGGGAGGATCACAAGAAGGAGGACCACAGAAGAGACTCCAACAAAAAGAGGGCCAGGAGCCCAGAGAAGAAAACAGCAACCAGAGCTGTGTACAATTCCGGACCAAGGGAGTTCACCAACTTCACTTCTTTAAACACCACACTGAACCAGATACTCCGGCAGATCCGAGATCGGGAGAACCTGAGGTGGCCGGAACCAATCAAAGGAGATCCCAGCCTTCGGGACCAAAGTAAGTATTGTAATTTCCATAAAGATCATGGACATACAACTAATACATGCAGGACCCTCCGATATGAGATAGAACAGCTCATAAAAAAGGGGCGTCTTCGGGAGTTCGTCAAGCAAGACGGAAGGCAGAACCCCCAAGAAGACAAGCCTCAACAACGGCCAGAGCAGAGGCAGGAGCAGAGGGAAGGACGAAACGAGCCTCAGAGGCAGAACAACCATGTCATCTACGTCCTCCATGCCGACTCCCCTATCACAGGAATGTCCAACACGGCAAGAAAGAAATATGCTCGGGAGGCCAGAACTGCCCTGAACGTATTACAGATCTCCAACGTAGAAAAGAGGCTCAAGCCAGCACCGAAGATCCAATTCACTGAACAATATCTAGTAGGGGTACACTGCCCTCACAGTGATGCCCTTGTTATCACCCTTAAAATTGCTAACTTCGAGATCAGGAGAGTCTTGGTCGATACTGGCAGCTCCGTCAACATACTGTTCCATGAGCCACTTAAACAGATGGGGATGGACCATGACAACGTCAAGCCCACTACTGCCGTGATGGCAGCTTTTGATGGCAATCTCAGCACCCCACTGGGGAGAGTCGACCTTCCTACCACTGTAGGAGAGGGTGAAGGGCAAAATACCACCATCTCGGAGTACATGGTGTTGAACATGAAATCTCTCTACAATGTCATAATCGGGAGACCCTGGTTGCAGCAGATAGGGGCAGTCACCTCGACCCTCCATCAGTGTCTGAAGTATGTCCACAACCAGAACGTTCACTCTGCCAGAGGGTGTCAGCCAACCTCCCGGGAGTGCCATGCTATTGCCCTCAAGGAGAAGGCTCCTAAATAGCAATTACAGTACACTCGGGACTGTGTAAATCCAGTTCTCACCCACACTCCCGAGGTGGAAGTTTGCCCATCCAGTATTAAAGAACCCCTGAGCCTAAGGGGACGCGACAGCCGAGCCAAACCTGTTGGCGAGCCCGTCAAAGTATTGGTCAGTTCAGAAGCAGAGGGGCGTTATTTGTATATCAGCCCAGATCTGACGCACACCGAGCAGGAAAATATAGTCAGGTTTTTGAAAAACAACCTCTCTATATTTGCTTGGGAAACCAGGGACATGGAGGGTATAGACCCTAGCCTCATAACTCACAAGCTGATGGTCGATCCAGATCATCCACTAGTCAGACAGAAGAGAAGACCGATTGCTCCTGAACGGCATCGGGTTATAAATGAAGAAGTTCAGAGGTTGCTTGAAGCCAAGATGATACGAGAAGTGTTTTATCTCGAGTGGCTAGCCAACACCGTGCTTGTCAAGAAGAAAAACGGCAAGTGGAGAGTCTGCGTTGATTATACAGACCTCAACAAGGCATGCCCCAAGGACAGCTTTCCACTGCCAAGGATAGACCAACTGGTTGACGCCACTACGGGGCATGAGCTTATGAGCTTCATGGATGCCTACTCTAGGTACAACTAGATCCAGATGTACCCTTCAGACCAAAAGAAGAAAGCTTTCATAACCGAACGAGGGCTCTACTGCTACAGAGTAATGCCTTTCGGTTTGAAGAACGCTGGAGCCACTTATCAGCGGTTGGTGAACAAGATGTTCAGCCTACTGCTCAGCAGTACCATGGAGGTATACATCGACGACATGCTGGTGAAGAGTCTGCAGAAAGGTAGTGACTTCCAGCACTTAGCCCAGACCTTCGATATCCTCAAACAGCACAAGATGAAGCTCAACCCCTCGAAATGTACCTTCGGGGTTACGAAGGAAAAATTCTTGGGATACATTGTCTCTCAGAGGTGAATCGAAGCAGACCCCACTCAGATCCAAGCTCTGATTGGACTGAAGTCACCAAGAACCAAGAAGGAAATTCAGGCACTGAATGGTAGAATTGCTGCACTGAGCAGATTTATCTCCAAATCCACTGATCGCTGCCTACCTTTCTTCAAAGCTTTGAAGGGCAGCAAAGCTTTGTAGTGGATGGAAGAATGCGAGAAATCCTTTCAAGAACTAAAGAAGTATCTATCCTCTCCAGAGCTCCTGTCAAAACCAGTACAAGGAGAAAAACTACTCTTGTACCTCGTAGTTTCTGAAAACGCGGTCAGCTCCGCATTGATCAGACAGGACAGGGGAGTACAGAGGCCTATATTCTACATCAGTAGGGCACTACTTGACACGGAAAAAAGATATCCAGAAGTAGGAAAGCTGGCCTATGCCTTGGTCATATCAACTCGGAAGCTTCGACCTTATTTCCAAGCCCATCTAATCGAGATCCCAACTGCCTATCCTCTGAAGTCAATACTGAGGAAACCTGAGGTATCGGGAAGATTGGTGAAGTGGTTTGTGGAGCTAGGGGAATTCGACATATCATATGTACCCCGAAACTCCATCAAAGGGTAGGCCTTGGCTGATTTTGTTGCTGAATTCACCCCGGCACTTCAAGACAAGGCACAACTCATCGAAACCTCAGGAACCTGGCTACTATACATCGATGGATTGTCAACCGATCAAGGCTCGGGAGTAGGCCTTGTATTACAGTCCCCTAATGGGCTCACGACAGAAAAAATAGTCAACTTGGGATTCAAAGCTTCCAACAATGAAGTAGAATATGAAGCTCTAATCTTAGTCATGAAGCTTGCCTTGGAATGTGAGGCTCAGAACCTCAAAGTCTTCTCAGACTCTCAACTGGTGATAAGCCAAGTCCTGGAAGAATTTGCCATTAAAGACGATCGGATGCTCCGGTATTCCGAACTGGTGAACCACTTGAAGCACTCCTTCCAGATATTCACTATCCAAAAAATTGAAAGAAGCCAGAACTGCAGAGCAGATGCTTTGGCTAACATGGCGTCCTGCCTAAAGTCTGAAGCAAACTCTACAGTAAAAATCTCCTACCAGCCAGGACCTAGCATAGAGGAAGCCCAAGTTGCTCAAATTGCTGAACAGCCCCAGAACTGGATGACTCCAATCCTCCAGTACCTGCAATCCGGGCTCCTCCCAGAAGATAAAAACAAAGCCAGGAGAATCCGAATAAGAGTGGCTCGGTACCTGATCCTGAACAACAAGCTTTACAGAAGGTCGTATTCTCAACCTCTGTTAAAATGCTTAACTCCAGAAGAATCACAATATGTTTTGGCTAAAATATACGAGGGAATTTGCGGGAATCACAATGGGGGCAGAACTGTAGCTCACCGAGCTTTGTCTCAGGGCTATTACTGGCCTAGCATGCTTAAGCAGGCTAAGGAGTATGTTCAGAAGTGCGACAAATGCCAAAGATTTGCCTCATATCAACATCAGCCTCATCACGAGCGTATCCCGATTCCTAGTCCTTAGCCCTTTTCTCAGTGGGGAATGGACATCGTGGGTCCATTACCAAGGGCTCCACCAAACAGGAAGTATCTCTTGGTAGCCGTTGACTACTTCTCAAAATGGGCCGAAGTTGAACCTCTAACACATATCACAGAAAAGGAAGTCGAGAGCTTTACCTGGAAGAACATTGTGTGCAGGTTCGGCATACCACGTGTGATTATCTCCGACAACGGGACACAATTCATTGGTAAAGGCTTCAAGAAATTCTGTGAAAATCTCAATATTAGGCAACACTTTGCCTCTCCGGGCCATCCACAAGCAAATGGGTAAGCAGAGGTCACCAACTGAACGATCCTTGACGGGTTAAAGAAAAGGTTGGAACAAGCCAAAGGAAAGTGGGCAGAAGAACTCCCTGGAGTTCTTTGGTCCTACAGAACAACTAGAAGAACGACCACATCTGAAACTCCCTTCTCATTGGCCTATGGTACAGAAGCAGTAATTCCGGTTGAGATCGGTATGCCAACCTTGAGGACTGAAGCCTTTGAGCAAGAGTCCAATGATCAGCAGCTGATGGAAAACTTGGATTTGCTTGAAGAAAGAAGGGATCAACCTAGCATCAGGATGGAGGCCTATTAACAGAGAATGGTCGACAAATCCAAGGTAGGACTCAAAACGGTCAACTTTCAAGTCGGAGACCTCGTCTTAAGAAAAGTCTTTCAAAACACCAAGGATCCCACTATGGGAAAGATGTCACCAAAATGGGAAGGCCCCTACAAAGTAACAAAGGTTGTAAGGCCTACCACCTATTGGCTAGAAGACATGACTGGGAAGCCTATTCCTAGGCCATGGAATATGGAACATTTATGAAAGTATTATCGATAGAGATGTTTCCTTCTTTTACCTCCATGGAGTGTTCCTCTATAATGTACAGGCCTCCAGAGCCTGGTCCTTAATGTACAAGTCTTCGTACTTGGTCCATCTATAATGCACAAGCCTCCAGAGCCTGGTCCATAATGTACAAGTCTTCGTACTTGGTCCATCTATAATGCACAGGCCTCCAAAGCCTGGTCCTTAATGTACAAGTCTTCGTACTTTGTCCATCTATAATGCACAGGCCTCTAGAGCCTGGTCCTTAATGTACAAGTCTTCGTACTTGTTCCATCTATAATGCACAGGCCTCTAGAGCCTGGTCCTTAATGTACAAGTCTTCATACTTGGTCCATCCATAATGCACAGGCCTCCAGAGCCTGGTCCTTAATGTATAAGTCTTTGTACTTGGTCCATCTATAATGCACAGGCCTCAAAAGCCTGGTCCTTAATGTACAAGTCTTCGTACTTGGTCCATCTATAAGGCACAGGCCTCTAGAGCCTGGTCCTTAATGTACAAGTCTTCGTACTTGGTCCATCTATAATGCACAGGCCTCTAGAGCCTGGTCCTTAATGTAGAAGTCTTCGTACTTGGTCCATCTATAATGCACAGGCCTCTAGAGCCTGGTCCTTAATATACAAGTCTTCCTACTTGGTCCATCTATAATGCACAGGCCTCTAGAGCCTGATCCATAATGTACAAGTCTTCGTACTTGGTCCACCTATAATGCACAGGCCTCTAGAGCCTGGTCCTTAATGTACAAGTCTTCGTACTTGGTCCATCTATAATGCACAGGCCTCAAGAGTCTGGTCCTTAATGTACAAGTCTTTGTACTTGGTCCATCTATAATGCACAGGCCTCCAAAGCCTGGTCCTTAATGTACAAGTTTTCGTACTTGGTCCATCTATAATGCACAGGCCTCCAGAGCTTGGTCCTTAATGTACAAGTCTTCGTACTTGGTCCATCTATAATGCACAGGCCTCCAGAGCCTGGTCCTTAATATACAAGTCTTCATACTTGGTCCATCTATAATGCACAGGCCTCCAGAGCCTGGTCCTTAATGTACAAGTCTTCGTACTTGGTCCATCTATAATGCACAGGCCTCTAGAGCCTGGTCCTTAATGTACAAGTCTTCGTACTTGGTCCATCTATAATGCACAGGCCTCTAGAGCCTGGCCCTTAATGTACAAGTCTTCGTACTTGGTCCATCTATAATGTACAGGCCTTCAGAGCCTGGTCTTTAATGTAGAAGTCTTCGTACTTGGTCCATTTATAATGCACAGGCCTCTAGAGCCTGGTCCTTAATGTACAAGTCTTCGTACTTGGTCCATCTATAATGCACAGGCCTCTAGAGCCTGGCCCTTAATGTACAAGTCTTCGTACTTGGTCCATCTATAATGCACAGGCCTTCAGAGCCTGGTCTTTAATGTAGAAGTCTTCGTACTTGGTCCATTTATAATGCACAGGCCTCAAGAGCCTGGTCCTTAATGTACAAGTCTTCGTACTTGGTCCATCTATAATGCACAGGCCTCTAGAGCCTGGTCCTTAATGTACAAGTCTTTGTACTTGGTCCATCTATAATGCACAGGCCTCCAGAGCATGGTCCATAATGTACAAGTCTTCGTGTTTGGTCCATCTTTTCTACGGTCCAATCCATCCAAAGACAAAAGTTCAGAACATCTACAAACTAAAGTTTTTTAGATCGGAACACCTCAGATCTGACACTTAGATTATTTGGCTTATCTATCAGCAAACAACAAGTACTATAGTGCCAAGCAGGTGCGAAGTACCTTGATTCAGAACTTCTACAAAGTCTCTTTGATCTATTCTTAGAACAGTCATGTATTAGAAGTGCGCAAGAAGGTGTTTTAAACTCCAAAAAGTGCACATTCAAATACAAAGAACATCAGATCTGAGGTGAAGGAACTCAATTTTATTGATGATTCAGAAGATTTACATCAGTACAAGAAGACTGGAAACAGAACAAGTACATAAAAAGCTACAACAAAAGGCAAACATTATACGGCATCATGGCTTTCTTCTTCGAATGAGAAAGGGATCCAGGATCCAAACTTCCATTACCACCGCCGCCGGCTCCATTTGAAAGGAAGGAATCTTGAACCCCAATTTGCAGCAAGGAGCACCCAGGCCATTTCATCATCACTATCATTGATCTCAAGACCAACGGAGGATGAGGGCTCTGGGTCTTAGGGGACCTTCATTCATCTCCTTCAGAGCAGTTGTCACACCCTAACCGATTGGAGCAAGGGTCTCTGCCAAGACACAGAGGGAAGGAGGCATCCCACCTTCGTCTTCATCACCAACGCTCCAAGCCTCGGTTGAATCAAGGAGGGTCCACCTCCCATCGGAGAAATCTCGACCGGATGCTAAGATGGACAAGAAGATCTTAGCCTCCTCTAATCCTTCCCTGGAGACTGAATCGAAGGGAAGGTTAACTCTCGGCCACAGTTTAATCATTCCCAACTCGGACTGAAAATTGTCAATTATCTCCGGGCAAACGGTAAGCCTCTAAAAGGCATTCAAATTCTCTCCGATAGGGGAACAATATGGGGATACAAGTAAAAGAGATAGGGGGCAACCTTATGCTCCTCCTTCGTATATATAGACCCACGAAGCCCAAGAGTCGCCCAGACGAACCGTCGCAACGGTTAAATAAAGGGTTGTTCTCGAAACCCAAAAGACAGCTGTATAAATGGATGATGTATAGAATCGTCCTTTCGGATACTTAGGCGACAAGATACAAGGCTTCCCCAAGCATACCGAACTGATCAAAGCAAACAAAGTCCGATCCACCTTTATACAAAGGCCTTCGGTCTAACATACAGACCTCATTGTCTTTGTTATTCCATTGATCCTTGACAAACCACGTAAAGCTTTCAGTTCGAATGTATCTCCATCCAGGTCTGAACGATTTAGGAGGCATGATTCTCCATCATCAGAGCAACAGACACAAGACACCATTCTTACTACAGGACTTGGGTTCAGGACGAACTGCCTCAGAATTCTTCAGAAATTCACTCTCAATATATATATGACACGAGATCATCGTCAGACCCTTATATATCCTATGTAAGTTGCTTTCCTACCTCATCTAGAGAGGAAGGAGCAATCAGAACTATGCTACAATCATTATCTTATCACAACTACAGTTCGGAAGATAACTGCCACTTCTTGGAAGCTAATCTGGAGGGATCCAGAACAGCCTTACTTACATCAATTTCTCACATCAACAACAAATTCAAAGGAATGCTACATGGGTCAACCAAGCATAAGAGAAGAAATTTGATAAAAGAGAGCTGTTCCATTAAAGAAGTCTATTACACTGAAGTTTTTTTTTTTTTTTCAAAAAAAAAAAAACAACAAAAACCTAAGCTAATCATATTTCAAGCCTGGTCGGCAGGCTCAACGGCTGGGAGGGAATCGACAGAAGCAGCATCAATCGTCTCACTTGGGACAACAACTTCGGTAGAAGCGGCAAGGAGAACCTCGACCACCTCGTTCGGAACTGCAACCTCAAGAGGGGTAACCCCTGGAGGCACAATCGAGGATATGTCGAAGTCAGGAAATTTGGCGAGGAACTTATCCCGGAAGTTGTTGAAGCCAAACAGAATCAGGGTGGTGGCCATTCCTTCCAATTCCATCTTCATCTCTATCTCATTGTCCACTTTGGCCTGCTCCACCGCATCATCAAGCTTCTGGTTGAATTCATACCGCAGGCTGTCCAACTCCCTCTTCAGCCTCTTCTCCCGCTGAATGGCAAGGTCCTTCTCCGACTCCATCACAATCAGAGAATTTTGAAGCTCCTTCAGCTTTTCTGCAGAATCGTGGGCCTCCGACTGGGCAGTGCCAAGCTTAAGCCTAAGTTCGTCCAGCTCGGTCTTGAGATCATCAACCTCCTCTGAAGTAGGAGAGACCTCCGTCAAGGCCGAAAGGGTGTGCAGAGCCTACAGCGTGCGAAGCACACAGTTCAGTACCAACCAAAGCATTTTAAAAAAAGGGAAGGGAGATAAAGACCCGAAGAACTTACCTTGACTTGAAGAGAAGCCAGGTCAGCAAGAAGCTTCTCCGGCTTCTGGGGCCTAATTTTGCTTGAGCCCTTGGCCCAAAAGTCCTCCAGAATCTTTTTGGCCCCCACAGCATCAGGGGCCACCGAGGATGACGCCCCCTTGCCCGCTTGCGTGGACGGGATTGGGGGGACCATAGAAATGGGGGCAAACACCTCTCTCTCCACCTCAACGGGATCAGGAGAGATCGAGAGTACCCTCCTCCTCTATGCCTGGATGAGAGGGTCCACTAGGGAAGAAGCCTCCCCCGTTGCCACAGATGAAGATGGCTCGGTCTCCCACCGTGCCATCATGTTCTTTGCAAGCTCCTCAACGCTTCCTCTAGCAGCCATCAGTTTGTCAGGATTAACAATAGAGGAATGGCTTCGAATGCTGGGCTTTAAGAGCTTCTTGTATTGCTTCTGAATCGTAGAGGAGAATTTTGGTCTTCTCCACATGCTCTTAACTGCACAAGAAACACAGAAATTGATCAGTTCAGTAATTGGTGTACAAAAAGAAGTCAACTCAGCCACAGGAAAATTGGGCCTCACCCTTTTGCCTAGAGGTTCGAGGGAATGCTGAAGGTTGGCCTTCGAAGTCCTTGAACTCCCATCCACCTTTTATGAAGAAATACCACTTCTTCTAGGTCTTGTTGGAAGAGGGCACGGAAGTAAGGGGTCTGAACCCACTATCAAAAGACATGTAATAAAGGCCTTCCGCCTTCTGAAGTTTTAGATCCATATTAATACGGATCAAGTCAAGGGACACCTTGACATTATTCATATGCCCCAACACAATGAAGCTCAACAAATGTCTCCAACTGTTAAGGTTCAGGTCTGCAGGGCAAAGGTCGAACCAACAGAAGAATTGTTTTATAATATCAGGAAGGGGAAGTGTTAATCCCATTTCAAACCAGGCCAGATAGGCGCAGATTTCCCCCTCTCTAACATCGCTTGGGCGATCCCGAGAGTCAGGGATCCTAAAAGTAACATTGGAGGGAAGTTTGAATTTCTCCCATAACTCCTTCAACATTTTTTCGGTGACTGCACTCTCACCCTCCTCTCTGTAACCGGATCGACCAGAGGTCTCACCAGCCCTATTCGGGGGCTCATCAAATGCATTGACAATCCTAACCCCCGGACTAGAGGGGGAGTCTATTATTCTATTCTCATCATCATCTACGGAAGGAACATTTACCAACTGAAGTTGAGGAACGGTCCCAGAAGGACTGCCTGAACCAGAGGGTGACTCAAGACCAGACGTGGCGAACAAAAGAAAGAAACGAAGCAAATGAGAAGGAATGTAGAAGGGGACTAAAATCAAACCTGAGATCAAGAAAGGACTATGAACACCGGATATCCTTCAAACTTCAAAATATGTTAAATGGCGGTGGCAGCCTCAGGTACTGTAGACACAAGTGCAGAAGAAAGGTATACAAGACCTTTCCCTCTCTTTATATACTCATTCGAAATATGAGCCTCCCAAGACGAGCCAACACAACGGTTGAAGATAATGATGGCTTCTCAAGTATCGGCTGCACAATAAATGACTCATTAAACCGACGTCTCGAGAAATGGAGAAACGAAACATATGACTCTTCACAAAGCCCATAACCCTAGTTAAGCCCTAGCTTCTAACTAGGGCTCGGGGGGGGGGGTAGCTGATATACCACAAACAGACACATCAGTCACCTTGAGACACGTGTGTTTACAGAGCTGATATTCTCCATCATACAGAGCAGCCATAAGCCTTCAGGGCATCCTCATATATATACATCATACAGAGCTAATATTCTCGATCTTACAGAGCAGCCATAAGCCTTCAGGGCATCCTCATATATATATCCTACAGAACCAACAAACTCGGTCATACAGTGCAGGCGGAGCCTTCAAGGCATTCTCATGCGCATATCTTCCAGACCTTATGCTCTGGGCAATATTCATTCAACATCTCATATGATTCCGACCTTATGGCTTCCTTAATAACTGCCAAGCAGAGAATAAGGAAGCAGCCTTCAACACGGAAACTACTATATATGATTATCTCCATCTACGACACAATACTCCACAAGGTAACTGCAATCTCCGATGATCAAATCTCTATATTCATGGCATCGAATCCTAATCAACTTAGGAAGGCGACGACCTATAAATTAAACCCTAAAGGTACGCTTTATTTTTATGCTCATTCTTTGGCTTTCAATACAGTCTTTCAATTCCTTTTACTTACTTAAGCATCGGAGCGGCTACCGCCAGAGCCAATCCGGTGGTCCTCTGATCATCTTTCTGAGTGTTCTACAGGTCACGGAGCCCACACTTATTGCGAGTCGAAAAATGCAGCATAAGAAATGAATAACAATGCAATGTAGAAAAGTGATAAATTTTGTTAATAAAATCCATAGGTTTTGGAAGGTGGTAAATTTTAGAAATTTTTTCATAATTTTAATAATTTTACATAATTAATATATTTCTCACCTCATGGTTTGATTCTGATTGACTTAATAGTTGAACCAATAATCCATGACTTGGTCTTTTTTTATTTATTTATAAGTTCATTGAATGATTTGAGTTTTAAAACATTATGTATAAGGTGAAAGATTCAAACGCTTTCAATATTTGTGTATTATAAAATAAATTGTAGTAGAATTATATGAATAAAGAAAGAATCCGTCCTTCAACCAATCCAATCAATAAATCTTTGTTTGAAATAATTTCTCTATTTTCCTAATTTAAAATTTAATTATGCTTATTTAATTGTGTTCAATTAGTTTTGTTCAATCCAACTCACTTCAAAAATTAGGCTTAAAGTTCAAACTTCACAATTCAATCCCTTTTCTGTTATAACATGAAAAAAAAAAAAAAAAATTTTATCATTATTATTTATTCTTACAAATATTAATTATTGTTATTATTATTATTATTATTATGATAATGATAATGTGAGTATGTGTATATATGTATATGTGTATATATATATATATATAATTTAAATTTAATTGTGTGTGTATATGTGTAAAAGGTGAGTGTATATTTAAATGTGGAAATATATATATATATGTATATATATATATCAGGTTGTGTGAGGTGTGTGTGTGTGTGTACCCGGTTGTGTGTGTGTGTAAGTTTGAGTGCGATACACTCAAACAAGGCATGGGGTAAGGTTGAGTGTGTGAGTAGGATTCAGGGAGTGGGAGAGTGCAGAAATAGACAGAGAGTAGGTTGGTCTTGGGGAGAGAGAGAGAGAGAGAGAGATAGAAAGAGAGAAAATAAAGAGAAAAAGAGAGTGGTCTCGGGTGGGAAAGAAGAGAAGGAAAGAAGCAGAAAAGAGGGAGAGAAACAGAGCTCTGAAGGAGAGTTAGAGACCTGGTTCGAGCTCGGAGCAAGAGGGAGAAGGAGGGCACGGCTAGAGAGAGAAACGGCCGAAAAATTGGTAAGTGGGTCGCTTCTGTTTCGATTTGTTTTAGAGCATTTCAATCGGTTTAAATTGTAGAACCTTGTAGAGCATAATGTAAGGATTAAAACGCAACAAAAATGATAGAAAACGGTTGAAAAATGAAGGAGAAAAGGGGATGTGCAGGTCACGGCCGTGGGGGGGAAATCTGGGTTTTTCATCGTGATTGGAAACTTCAAAACGGTATTAAAAGGCTCCAAAAATGTTTTAGAATGATTTGGGATTGAAAGGGGCTTCGGAAACACCATGAAAATCGAGTTTAAAAGCTGATTTTTCTGAAATTCCGGTCACCGGCGCCGGAGAGGGTGACCGGAGCTCCGCCGGAAAAACGAGGGGAGAAGGGGGTCTGTCCGGGTCCGGGTCGGGTCCGGGTCGGGCTTGGGCCGAACCACCCTGCCACGTGTCAGCCATTGTTTTAAATTAAAAAAATAGAATTTGAACCTTTTGAATTTGAACCTTAACCCTGAACTTTCGAAAATTACAAATTGACCCCCCAACTGTTAGAAATTTCACTTTGACCCACCTGATTAAAATATTAATAAAATATTAATTAAATTAATTATTTAATTATTTAATTTAATTAATTTAATTAATTAAATATTCAAAAACATCTCGAAGTCCAAATGGGACAAGTCATTAGTGTATTTTGACTATCTCGACCATTCCGAGACCAATGGTGAGGTCCGTTTTACGAGACGGGGTCTCGAAAAATAAAAGACCAGTAGTAACCCTTAAAATTACCAAAATGCCCCTAACTTGAAACACTGTCAGACGAACTCTGAATTAGGTAAACAAATAGTGAAATTTTATTATCTCGAACATTCTGGACTCAACCGTGGAGTCCGATTTGTGGAAAGAAGTCACAAAATGTAAGGACACGTGTAAAGTGCAAAATGACTGTTTTGCCCTTTTGAACCCCGGTGTCCGAATTGAGTTCTACGAGAACCTAGACTTATTTTCTTAAACGTTCTAGAACCAATGGTAGAGTCTAATTTAGCAGAATAGAAACTTATGAATTAAAGACATAAAATTTGATGAATAGCATAAATTCAAATAACAATAGACTGAGTTGTAATTTCTACTTTTAGGGACACTGACAGGACAGGAGGGAGCGATCTGATCTCCTACATTTTCATCCGCCAGTTCAGTTACAGATAGTTCACGATCTTCTAGGGTTGATACCAACCCATCAGGTATGGTGTTTTGCTAGTGTTAGAAATGAAGTTAAGTTAGGAATATTTGTGAATGACTGGAATGTTGTATGTGTTTATCTGTAATGTGTTTACCTGTTTATTTGGAATTGGTTGTTCACATGTTATGTGTTACTTGCAAGTTAATAAAGTGAAGAACATGAATCATGATGTACGAATATATGAGATATGCATGTATATGAAACTGACTAGTGATTTATTTCTTATTGTCCGAGCATGTTATATTATTGAGATTCATGTTCATTGAGATTGCATTGGCATATTGGCATATGATGAATTCCTTGAGAACATGGCGTGGGTAAGCACATGGTGCTTTGCATTATGAGGGTGTAGATCCTGTGGTGAAAAACCCAAAATTGGCCATTGCATTGGTACTTCGTGCCATCGGGGAGTACCCGTAAATGAGACATGGGTGTGGCATAGAGTTGTGCATGGGTGTGTCATGCATACCATTCATATATATATTACTGCGATGTTGAATGTCATTTAGAAATAAATGTACACTTTGCACATGCCACGCCTTAGCTTTATTTCTGGCATTAGCATTTCATCATACCAGCAGTTGTGCTGACCCATTCGTGGGCAACATTTTCAGATGAGGATCCTCCAGCCACTAGAGACTCGGTGATGCCCTGATTAGGGTGAAGCCTGTGATGTATTTGTGATTCGCGAGACTTGTATTTTGTTATGTAAGGGCTTAAGCCCGAATGACTGGTGAACAATGTATTCGATGTTATTTTTATGTATGGATGAGAACGGACGCATGTTTAGTGAATTTAATTACTTTTGTCCTTTTATTTATTTTACTTTCTGTCTCGTTACTCGCGCCCCGGGTTCGGTCGGAAATTCGGGGCGTGACATTTTCTTTTTTCTTTCTTTCTTTTTGGTTAAAGTATAAAAATCAACTTCCTTCTTTTTAGTCCACAAATTAAGTCTATCACGAGAGTTTCTTTGTTTTATTACAATTTTTCTTTTGTATTTCATTTAATATATTTAAACACGCACACTTAAAAAAAAAAAAAACACCATTGCAGCATGTTTTTGATCAGCCAAATCCAATGGATGGAAGAAAGACGAAAATGAAACTTTACCAAAACAAAATGAGCCATCAAATCACAAATGATATTTGAGGTTTAGTTTGATAACATTGTTTAAGTATTTTTTTATCTTAAATAAACAAAAATATACTTCTAGTTTTACGTACTTATATAAATTAATATGTTTTGTATGATATTTACACACGTAAATATCTTTATATGCATATACTGTATGTGTGTTTATATACATACATACATATATATATATATATATATAGATATACACTTTTATGTACACTAATATATGTGTCTATACATACATGCATACATATATATATATATATATAAGTTTTAGAATTTGTGCCTTAAAAATCTTGTCTGTATATATAGATATACACTTTTATGTACACTAATATATATGTCTATACATACATGCATACATATATATATATATATATATATAAGTTTTAGAATTTGTGCCTTAAAAATCTTGTCTGTAATGACATTCCATTACTCTCGTTTAGCACATAAGGTCACTTATGAGATGAATGGTAGTCTTCAAATTATATTGTATATGATTATGGTGTATGTAATATATATAATGCACTAAAAAAATAATAATCATAAGTTTTGTGTGACTTGCAAATATTGTTTACGGTCTTGACATAGAATTGTAACACTTTAACTTTTATGTAATAAGGTAATTTATCTTAATTATTGAAATAGAGATTTTAAGTTAAAGTGTTAGTGCATATGACGCATTGAACTAGATCAAATTAAGAACCAATCACGAAATTACTGTTATTTAAATTTGAATTCTTATAACTATTAAATTACAAAGACTCTAGATCTTGAAAAAATAGTGGACTTGATTTCAAAGTATTGGTTACTTTGATTTACTAATGAGTGGGATCTTTGTTAGTCAACATTGCTGTATTTTAGATGATTAGTATGATGAAATTTGAGAATACTTATTTTCAATATAGATTTCTAATATACCATAAAAAGACAAGCCAATCAACACTTGACACGTATGACCACAGTCCGATTTATGTTCAACTAGCATGATTCTCGCTCAGCCAGTGACATCCAGATCATCATATAAGGTCGGAAATGACCAACAAATATATCCAGAACTGACCACAGGGTCCAGACCATAGCTTCAGAGCTCGTCACCGCCTTAGCGGATTCCGAGCAGAGAATAAGGAAGCAGTCTCCAATACGGAAACTACCATTTATGATTATCTCCATCTACGACTCAATGCCCACAAGGTATCTGCAATCTCCGATGATCATATCCCTAAATTCATGGCGTCGAATCCTAATCAACTTAGGAAAGCTTCGGCCTATATATTAAACCCTAGAGGTACGCTTTTAAATTCATGCTCATTCTTTGACTTTCAATACAGTCTTTTAATTCCCTTACTCACTTAAGCATCGGAGCGGCTACCGCCGGAGCCAATCCGGTGGTCCTCTGATCATCTTTCTGAGTGTTCTACAGGTCACGGAGCCCTCACGTGTTGCGAGTCAAAAAGTGCAGCATCAGTTTGGCGCCGTCTGTGGGAATCGACTAATCTCTACGTGCTTTATTCGTAAATTCATCTTTTTCCCCACCGGAAAACCATGGCACCAAATCTCCGACCCCGACAGAATACTCAGAGTTCGTAAAACGCTCAGCGTCAGCCGCCTGCTCCACGCACAAGAGGACCAGCGGCCAACCCTATGCGACAAGAGATCGAAGCAATAAAACGACACAATGACCTGGTGCAGGAGCAGTTGCTAGCCATCACTAGAACGCTGGCCACTCTCACGCAGAACCAAGCAGCGGCTTCTCCTAGCCCGCCGGCCAACTTCGTTGCAGGAACGCAACCCCCGGTTGCCACGGGGAATGAAGAACTTCGTGGGCAGGCCCCTACTAACCAGCCTGAGCACCCTTCAGGCGTTGCTCACGATGGCCGAGATCCACAGCCATCAACAGTTCCTGGCTGGGGAACATCTGCTTTTGTCCCCGACGTGCATTACCGGAGCACTACTCGAGCCCCAACTCCGAGGGTTTCGGGAGCACCCCCGGCACCACAGGAACCTTATCATCCAGCGCCAGTCCCACCAGTTCGGATCCCTCCTCCATCCGAAGGGCGCACTCCACCCTATTACCCTGAAGCCGAGGCTGTCAGGCAGGGTTCACAAGATGTCAGACTCAGAGACCCGCGAAGGGTAGAGGAGATTGCCGAGTCTATGGACCGGACAATCGGCTTAAGGGGACCTCAGAACCCTCCAGAGCAAGACGAACTGGCCAGGCTGCTCGGAAGACTAGCCACACCGTTCACCTTCGCCATCATGTCCGAAGAGAGGCCTAGAAAGTTCGTGGTGCCCAAATTCACTCTCTATGATGGATCTGGAGATCCAGGGGATCACCTATCTCATTATCAGCATACGATGGCCCTTCACGGAGCTTCAGATGCTTTCATGTGCCGAACGTTCATCACCAGCTTGAAGGGAACAGCTCTGAAGTGGTTCCACAACCTCCCTCCGAACTCAGTTGCCAGCTTTTACGAGCTCGGTAGACAGTTCTTGGATAGATTTATGACCAGCAGAAGGCTCAGAAGGGGACCAGAATTCCTGCTGAATGTTAAGCAGACCAGGGAAGAATCCCTCCGGGCCTACATTGCCCGTTTCAACACCGAGCTCACTGAGATCACGGATTGCAGCCCGAAGTTCCTTGTTGCGGCCCTTACTGCCGGGCTTGCCCAAGGTGGCTTCAGAGATTCCCTGACAAAGAGCCCCCCGGCCGATATGGCAGCATTGATGGACCGGGCCAAAAAATACATCAACCTGGAAGAAGCCAACCGCCCAGCCCAGAAGGGCAAGGATCAGACCCAGAGGGATAATCCGAAGCGGGAGGACCATAAGAAGGAGGATCACAGAAGAGACTCCAACAAAAAGAGGGTCAGAAGCCCAAAGAAGAAAACAGCTCCCAGAGCGGTGTACAACTCCGCACCAAGGGAGTTCACTAACTTCACGCCTTTGAACACTACTCCGAACCAGGTACTCCGGCAGATCCGAGATCGGGAGAACCTGAGGTGGCCAGAGCCGATCAAAGGAGATCCCAGCCTGCGGGACCAAAGTAAGTACTGCAATTTCCATAAAGATCATGGGCATACTACTAACACTTGCAGGACCCTCCGGTATGAGATAGAACAGCTCATAAAGAAGGGACGTCTTCGGGAGTTCGTCAAACAAGATGGAAGGCAGAACCCCCAAGAAGACAAGCCTCAGCAGCGGCCAGATCAGAGGCCCGAACAGAGGCAAGAGCAGCGGGAAGGACGAAACGAGCCTCAGAGGCAGAACAACCATGTTATCTACGTCCTCCATGCTGACTCCCCTGTTACAGGAATGTCCAACAGGGCGAGAAAAAGATATGCTCGGGAGGCCAGAACCGCCCCAAACATCTTGCAGGTCTCCAACGTCGAAAAGAGGCTCAAACCAGGGCCAGAGATCCAGTTCACCGAGCAAGATCTAGCAGGAGTACACTGCCCTCACAGTGATGCCCTTGTTATCACCCTCAGAATCGCCAACTTCGAAACTAGAAGAGTCCTAGTCGACACTGGCAGCTCAGTCAACATTCTATTCTACGAACCGCTTAAGCGGATGGGCATAGACCAGGACAGCGTCAAGCCCACCACTGCCGTAATGGCAGCTTTTGATGGCAGCCTCAGCACCCCCTTGGGGAGAGTTGACCTTCCGACCACTATTGGGGAAGGTGAAGGGCAGAAGACCACCATCTCAGAGTACATGGTGTTGAACATGAAGTCTCCATACAACGTCATCATTGGGAGACCCTGGTTACACCAGATAGGGGCGGTCACTTCGACCCTTCATCAGTGTCTGAAGTACGTCCACAATCAGAGCGTGCACTCGGTCCGGGGATGTCAGCCAACCTCACGAGAATGTCACACTATTGCCCTCAAGGAGACAGCTCCAAAATAGCAATTACAGTACACTCGGGACTGTGCAGATCCGGTTTTCACTCACACTCCCGAGGTGGAAGATTGCCCATCCGGCGTTGAAGAGCCCCTGAGCCCAAGGGGATGAGATACCCGAGCCAAGTCTGTTGGCGAGCCCATCAAGATACTGGTCAGTTCGGAAACAGAAGGGCGTTATTTGTACATCGGCCCAGACCTTACGCCCGCCGAGCAGGAAAAGATAGTCAAGTTTCTAAAGAACAACCTCTCTATCTTTGCTTGGGAAACTAGGGACATGGAGGGAATAGATCCTAATCTGATAACTCACAAACTGATGGTAGATCCAGATCACCCCCCGGTCAGACAGAAGAGAAGACCGATCGCTCCCGAGCGGCATTGGGTTATAAACGAAGAAGTCCAGAGGCTGCTGGACGCCAGGATGATACGGGAAGTTTTCTATCCCGAGTGGTTAGCCAACACTGCGCTCGTCAAGAAGAAGAACGGCAAGTGGAGAGTCTGTACAGACCTCAACAAAGCATGCCCCAAGGACAGCTTTCCACTACCGAGAATAGATCAACTGGTTGACGCCACTGCAGGGCATGAGCTTATGAGTTTCATGGACGCCTACTCTGGATACAACCAGATCCAGATGTACCCTCCAGATCAGGAAAAGACCGCCTTCATAACCGAAAGAGGACTCTACTGCTACAGAGTGATGCCTTTCGGTTTAAAGAATGCTGGAGCCACTTACCAACGGTTGTGAACAAGATGTTCAGCCCACTGCTTGGCAGCACCATGGAGGTATACATCGACGACATGCTGGTAAAGAGCCTCCAAAAAGGCAGCCACCTCCAGCACTTAGCCCAGACCTTCGATATCCTCAGACAGCACAAGATGAAGCTCAACCCCTTGAAATGCACCTTCGGAGTTACGAAGGGAAAATTCTTGGGGTACATCGTCTCTCAAAGAGGTATCGAAGCAAATCCCACTCAGATCCAAGCCCTGATTGGACTGAGGTCGCCAAGGACCAGAAAGGAGATTCAGGCACTAAACGGCAGAGTCGCCGCATTAAGCAGATTCATATCCAAGTCCACCGATCGCTGCCTACCTTTCTTTAAAGCTCTGAAGGGCAGCAAGGCCTTGCAATGGACAGAAGAATGCGAGCTTTCCTTCCAAGAACTAAAAGAGTACCTAGCCTCTCCAGAGCTCCTGTCAAAGCCTGTACAAGGAGAAAAGTTGCTCCTGTACCTAGCAGTCTCTGAGAACGCGGTCAGTTTCGCACTAATCAGACAGGACAAAGGAGTACAGAGGCCTATATTCTACGTCAGTAGGGCACTACTTGACACGGAGAAAAGGTACCCAGAAGTAGAGAAGCTGGCCTATGCCTTGGTCGTATCAGCCCGAAAACTTCGACCTTACTTCCAGGCCCATCCAATTGAGATTCCAACTGCTTATCCTCTAAAGTCAATACTGAGGAAACCCGAGGTATCGGGAAGATTGGTCAAGTGGTCTGTAGAGCTAGGGGAGTTTGACATAGCATATGTACCCCGAAACTCCATCAAAGGGCAGGCCTTAGCCGACTTTGTAGCCGAGTTCACCCCGGCACTGCAGAACGAAGCACAAAACGCCGAAACTACAGGAACCTGGCTGCTGTATATTGATGGTTCGTCAACCGATCAAGGATCAGGGGTAGGACTGGTACTACAGTCCCCTGATGGACTTACATCGGAAAAAGCAGTCAGCCTGGGATTTAGGGCTTCTAATAATGAAGCTGAATACGAGGCCCTAATCTTAGGGATGAAGCTTGCCCTGGAATGCGAGGCTCAGAACCTCGATGTCTTCTCTGACTCCCAACTGGTAGTAAGCCAAGTTTTGGGAGAGTTTGCCATTAAGGATGAAAGGATGCTTCGGTACTCCGAACTGGTAAACCGTTTAAAACATTCTTTCCAGACTTTCACTATCCAGAAGATTGAGAGAAGTCAGAACTGCAGAGCAGATGCTCTGGCTAACATGGCCTCCCGCCTCAAGTCTGAAGCAGATTCCACCATTAAAATCTCTTTTCAACCAGGATCCAGCATTGAGGAAGCATCGGTTGCTCAAATCGATGAACAAACCCAGAGCTGGATGACCCCAATCCTCCAATATCTAAGATCCGGGCTCCTCCCAGAAGATAAAAACAAAGCCAGGAGAATCCGAATCAGAGCGGCTCGGTACCTGATCCTGAACGACAAACTTTACAGGAGATCACACTCTCAACCTCTGTTAAAGTGTTTGGCTCCAGACGAGTCACAATATGTTTTGGCTGAAATTCACGAGGGAATTTGCGGGAATCACAATAGGGGCAGGACTATAGCCCACCGAGCTCTATCATAGGGCTACTACTGGCCCGGTATGCTGAAACAGGCTAAAGAATATGTTCGGAAGTGTGACAAATGTCAGATATTTGCCTCGTACCAACACCAGCCTCAGCATGAGCTCATCCCGATTCCTAGTCCCTGGCCCTTTGCTCAATGGGGAATGGACATTGTGGGCCCGTTACCACGAGCACCTCCAAACAGAAAGTACCTCCTGGTGGCTATCGACTACTTCTCTAAATGGGCCGAAGCCGAACCTTTAACGCATATTACAGAGAAGGAAGTCGAAAACTTCACCTGGAAGAACATTGTCTGCAGATTTGGCATACCACGTGTAATTATCTCGGATAATGGGACACAATTTACTGGTAAAGGCTTCAAGGCATTCTGCGAAAATCTCAACATCAGGCAGCACTTTGCCTCTCCAGGCCATCCACAAGCAAATGGGCAGGCAGAGGTCACCAACCGAACAATCCTTGATGGGTTAAAGAAAAGGTTGGAACAAGCCAAAGGGAAGTGGGCAGAAGAGCTCCCAGGAGTCCTTTGGGCCTACCGTACAACCAGAAGAACTCCCACCTCTGAAACACCCTTCTCATTAGCCTATGGGACAGAAGCAGTAATTCCGGTTGAAATCGGTATGCCAACTCTGAGGACTGAGGCCTTTGAGCAAGAATCCAATGATCAGCAGCTGATGGAGAACTTGGATTTGCTCGAAGAGAGAAGGGATCAAGCCAGCATCAGGATGGAAGCCTACCAACAAAGAATGGTCAATAAATCCAGGATAGGACTCAAGACAGTTAGCTTTCAAGTTGGAGACTTCGTCTTAAGAAGAGTCTTTTAGAACACCAAGGATCCCACCATGGGAAAATTGTCACCAAATTGGGAGGGCCCCTACAAAGTGACGAAGGTCGTTCGACCTACCACTTACTGGCTTGAAGACATGACTGGGAAACCTGTTCCTAGGCCATGGAACGTAGAACACTTGCGGAAGTACTATCAATAAAAATTTTTTTCTTTTACTTCCTTAAAACTGTTCATCTATTAATGCACAGGCCTCCAGAGCCTGGTCCATCTATTAATGCACAGGCCCCCAGAGCCTGGTCCATCTATTAATGCACAAGTCTTATGACTTGGTCCATCTATTAATGCACAAGTCTTATGACTTGGTCCATCTATTAATGCACAGGCCTCCAGAGCCTGGTCCATCTATTAATACACGGGCCTCCAGAGCCTGGTCCATCTATTAATGCACAGGCCTCCAGAGCCTGGTCCATCTATTAATGCACGGGCCTCCAGAGCCTGGTCCATCTATTAATGCACGGGCCTCCAGAGCCTGGTCCATCTATTAATGCACAAGTCTTATGACTTGGTCCATCAATTAATGCACAGGCCTCCAGAGCCTGGTCCATCTATTAATGCACGGGCCTCCAGAGCCTGGTCCATCTATTAATGCACAAGTCTTATGACTTGGTCCATCTATTAATGCACGGGCCTCCAGAGCCTGGTCCATCTATTAATGCACGGGCCTCCAGAGCCTGGTCCATCTATTAATGCACAGGCCTCCAGAGCCTGGTCCATCTATTAATGCACAGGCCTCCAGAGCCTGGTCCATCTATTAATGCACAGGCCTCCAGAGCCTGGTCCATCTATTAATGCACAAGTCTTATGACTTGGTCCATCTATTAATGCATAGGCCTCCAGAGCCTGGTCCATCTATTAATGCACAAGTCTTATGACTTGGTCCATCTATTAATGCATAGGCCTCCAGAGCCTGGTCCATCTATTAATGCACAAGTCTTATGACCTGGTCCATCTATTAATGCACAGGCCTCCAGAGCCTGGTCCATCTATTAATGCACAAGTCTTATGACCTGGTCCATCTATTAATGCACAGGCCTCCAGAGCCTGGTCCATCTATTAATGCACAAGTCTTATGACTTGGTCCATCTATTAATGCACAGGCCTTCAGAGCCTGGACCATCTTCAACTAGTGGGTTCTGTAATACAGTTTATCCAAAGGCAGAAGTTCCGAGCACCTGTCAACTAAAGTTTACTAGAACGGAATACCTCGGATCTGACACTTACATTATTTGACTTATCTGTCAAATAAACCAGCACCATGGTTTCAACCAAAGGTGAAGTACTTCGATTCTGGCATTTTTCTAAGTTTTTGATTTATTTTCAGAACAATCGGCAACGCATTAGAAGATGCTTAAGTTTCAAAAAAGCACATTCACAGAAAGTATCAGATCAGAGAAGAAAAAATTCAACTTTATTAATAACTCAAAAAGATTTACATCAGTACCAAGAGGCTACTACAGAAGCTATTACAGAAGCTATTACAGAAGCTACTACAGAAGCTATTACAGAAGCTACGCTTGGCAACATAATGGCTCTTCTCCTGGGATGATAAAGGGGCACAAGATCCAAAACCTTCAAAACCGCCTTCATCGGCTCCATTTGAAAGGAAGGAACCCTGAACCCCAATCTGCATCACGTAGTGCCCAGGCCATTTCATCATCACTATCACTGGTCCCATGACCAACGGATGATGAGGGCTCTGAGCCTCAGGAGACTTTTCATTCTCCACCTTTGTAATCGGCATGACTCCTCAGAAGAATAAAGCAAGGGTCTCTGCCAAGACACATGGGGGGGAAGGTAGTCCCCCTTCAATCTTCTTCTTCACACCGTCTGTTTCACCCCAGCCACTTAGAGCAAGGGTGTCTGACAGAGCGTGAGGAAGGGGAGGCAACTCACCTTCGTCTTCATCACCAACACTCCAGGCCTCGGTTGAATCAGGGAAGGGCCACCACCAATTGGAGAAATCTCGACCGGATGCCAGAGGAAACAAGAAGACTTGGGCCTCCTTCAATCCTTCCTTGGAGACTGAAAAAAGGGGGAGGTTAACTCTCGGCCACAGGCTCATTATTCCTAACTCAGGCAAGGAATCTTCCATCATCTCCGGACGAATGGGAGAAACTCCGGCAGCATATGAGGTTTCTCTCACGAACAAATCGGGGAGCAAAAGGGTTGAGCACAACCGTATGTCCCGTTTCCATATATACAGACCCTTGGAGTCCAAAAGCCACCCAACTGAACCGTCGCAACGGTGAAAAAGAGAGTGGCCTCGAAAACCCAAACGACGGTCGAATGACTAAGCGGTGCATTAAATAAGCCTCTTCAATATACCAAGGAACAGAGTACAGAATTCTCAAGACAGAGACCGCAGTCCAGTACTCAAGCTCCCAAATCAATAAAGAGGGGAACAAAGTCTAAAGTAAATAGACCCCCAATTCAAAGATTCAGACCTACTGGTCTTAACTATTTCATAACGGGTCAAGACACATAACAAAGACCAAGCAGATCGGATATATCCCAATCCCGAGTACTCAGCATACCGAGCATCATAATAACGAGCACAAGCTGCTCAGTTAACCTCACAGACTCTTAATTCAGAGCAGTCTATCTCAGAACTCTACAGGGATCCACTCCCGCTCTGTCAGGCTCTATCTATCTGGCTATATCTACTTTCTCGTCTTATTTTAATAAGACAGATCTATATTCACTATTCAATGACAAGTATTGAAGATTAGAAAGCAACTGTTTGATCTAGCATGCAAAGGGCAAAGGGTTCAGAGCAGCCACACTTGCAACAAAATTCACAAGAAGGAAAAATACAAGCAGAATCTGAAGAAAAGTCAATCTTATTGATCAGAAGGGAAAATATATTCACTACATCAAAAAAAAAAAAAAAGAAGTCAAAAGCCTATAAAAGCCTCAGGATTTCCCAGAGGGGCCTGCATCCTCTTCCAAATTAAGGGCACGAGCCCCAGCAGTCTTATCCGGATCAGGACGAGATGAGGTAGGTTCAGGGGGAACGATTGATGACACATCAAAGTCCGGAAACTGAAGTTGGAATCTAGTTCGGAAATTCTCAAAGCCGAGCAGGATCAGGTCATCACCCATCTGATCAACTTCCTCTTTTAATTCCATCTCAGCCTCAGCTTTGGCTTGACCAACTGCCTCCTGAACCCTCTGATCAATGGAACTACGGAGACCAACCAACTCCGCCTCAAGCCTCTCAACTGTCTGAGCAAATATATCCCTCTCAGACTCTGCTACCTTAAGGCTGGTGGTAGCTCTCTCCAGACCCTCTTCAGCAGACTGAATTTTGGAACGGGCTGTTCCGAGCTCCAGTCTCATCTCGTTCACCTCCGTCCTCAGCTTCTCGGCCTCCTCAAGGCCCATGGGGGTCACCATCAGAGCAGCTAAACTATGCATGCTCTGTATAAAGCAAGACAGATAAATTAGAGTGAAACAAATGAGCAAACAAAAGGCCAGGGAAAGGCTTCAGAAGTTACCTTCATCTGGAGAGTCATCATCTCAGTCATCAATTTGGAAGGATCATCCCCTCTGTACCGATGTGGGCCCTGGGCCCATATTCGATCAAATGCCTTCTTGGCAATTTGATAATCCGGCTCAACAAATGGCTCAGAAGGTGCGGCAGGGGCTTTCCCCTTCCTAGACCTCTTGCTCGGACCAGGAGGAACAGCCGATACAGGAATGGCAGGCTCGGCTTCCTCAGCCTCGGCAGGGGAGGGCTCAGGGGAACCAGAGATCAACCTCCTCCTCTTCACTTCTAAAGGAGCATCAGGTTCAGCTGGGGAGGAAGACTCCCCCACCACTTGAGGCTTCGGCACTTCCCACCTCGAGGCTAGCCTCCTCTTGAACTCTGCGCTACGGGTGGCCATCACTTGGTCCGGAGTGACGATAACAGTATGAGCCCGGTTAGAAGTTGAAAGCAAAGCCCGGTACTGATCCTGCAGAGCCTTAGTAAACTTGGGCCTCTTCCGAGCACTCTTGACTGCACAAAGGAAATGAAAAATACCAAGTTTGTCAGTTCTGAGGATATAAGCAAAGCTAAAACGAACCCAAGAGAATAAGTCTCACCCCTATGGCCCGTAACACAAGGAAACGACGAGGTCTCTCCAGCCTGGAAGTCCTTATGCTCCCATCCTCCTCCAACGAAGAAGTACCACTTCTTCCACGTCTTGTTGGAAGTAGGAACGGAAGACAGGGGTCGGAACCCCTTCTCGAAGGACATATAATAGAGGCCCTCTGCCTGCTTGAACTTCAGATCCATATTGCTACGGATCAAGTCCAGAGACACGTCCACTTTGTTCAGGTGTCCCAGCACCATAAAACCTAGAAGATGCCGCCAGCTATTGAGATTCAGGTCGGCAGGGCAGAGCTTGAACCAGCAAAAGAATTGCCTGACTAAATCCGGCAATGGAAGCCTTAAGCCCATTTCAAACCAGGCAAGGAAAACGCAAATCTCCCCGGCTTTAACATCTTGGGGACGGTCCATGGGTCCTGGAACTCTGCAAGTCACATTTGGGGGAAATTCGAATTTCACCCTCCATTCATCCAAGAGGCTTTGAGTGACGGCACTCTCACCCTCTTCTCTATGAGAAGACCTACCAGAGGTCTCCCCGGCCCTGTCTCGGGGCTCTTCGAAAGCATCAACTATTCTAACCCCTGGACTAGGGGGAGGATCAACAGGCCTCTCCTCAATAAATTCAAAAGCAGGGTTACCTACATTTCCTACAACAGACGGACCAGCCATCTCAGAATGGTCTCCTACTCCCTCATTCACAATTCGAGATTCCGAAGGAACAGACATTATTCTCAAACTCAAGAAGAAAGAAGCAAGAGAGGGGGAAAAAATCAGTCGAACCTGTTTTCACTTAGGGGATCTGT
Organism: Nyssa sinensis; assembly: GCA_008638375.1. Taxonomy (NCBI): domain Eukaryota; kingdom Viridiplantae; phylum Streptophyta; class Magnoliopsida; order Cornales; family Nyssaceae; genus Nyssa; species Nyssa sinensis. Next base: position 35,092,444 of record CM018038.1, read on the forward strand.
ATTCTTCAAGGTCGCACGAACCAACAATGGCGAATGAAATCTTCCAGCACAGTAAAAATGTCGAGGGAAAGGTCATTTCAAAAAATCTCATCCCGTATTTATAAACACGATATCAGAAGGGACCCACCAAGCCCAAATGCCATGACGGTTCAGAACAATGATGCTCTCGAGAAAACCAACTGTCCGCCCAGTGTAATTGTGACCTTGAAAAGACTTAATCGCCAACTACGCAATAAATGGCGCCCCAACAATTGTCTTGGAAGGCGAACAAGCGAGATACATAACTCTCTTAGCCCTAGTTGCTTACATCAAACTAGGACTTGGGGGGGGAGTAACTGATATACCATAAAAGGACAAGCCAATCAACACTTGACACGTATGACCACAGTCCGATTTATGTTCAACTAGCATGATTCTCGCTCAGCCAGTGACATCCAGATCATCATATAAGGTCAGAAATGACCAACAAATATATCCAGAACTGACCACAGGGTCCAGACCATAGCTTCAGAGCTCGTCACCGCCTTAGCGGATTCCGAGCAGAGAATAAGGAAGCAGTCTCCAATACGGAAACTACCATTTATGATTATCTCCATCTACGACTCAATGCCCACAAGGTATCTGCAATCTCCGATGATCATATCCCTAAATTCATGGCGTCGAATCCTAATCAACTTAGGAAAGCTTCGGCCTATATATTAAACCCTAGAGGTACGCTTTTAAATTCATGCTCATTCTTTGACTTTCAATACAGTCTTTCAATTCCCTTACTCACTTAAGCATCGGAGCGGCTACCGCCGGAGCCAATCCGGTGGTCCTCTGATCATCTTTCTGAGTGTTCTATAGGTCACGGAGCCCTCACGTGTTGCGAGTCAAAAAGTGCAGCATCAATTTCATAGTCTCATTATGATAGGAGTTGATATCCCCATGAGATAATTTATAGGATTTGATCACTTGAAACCAAACATGATATAGTTTTTAAAATAGTTTATTAAAAGGAATTAATTATTGGATTAGATTATTAAATTAAGTATTCAAGGTATTTAAGATAAAAATAGAAAGGTTGACTGTAAATTACATATTCTATTTATATATATCAAATTGTGGAGAGTTTTTTTGTAGTAATTTAGTAGGTTAGTTTGCCTATTTATGTAAGTCTTGTGCCTTCTTAATAGTTTATACGAGTCTTATAGTATAATTATAATTTAATAGTATTGTACATTATAATTAATAGGTTTTTGAAGTAGTTATGAGATAACTAAAACTTTATAAACCTACTGAATTTAGGACTCGTGGGTTCCTTATAATCCCTTCTCTAGCCTCTATATATCATAACCTCCAAGAGTGGTCGACCATCTAATACACATATTCTCACATTAGTTTTTCATTCTTTGGGAGGTTGAGATACCAACTTCTCATGGTGACTTGAACGATTGAGGAATCGCGAGAAAGATTGAAAGTTTCGAAATTTCTAAATTTTAAAAATCAAATTTGAGATATTTATTTCTTCATTTTCATGATTGATTCATGTATATTTAAAGAGATTAAAATTTGAAAAATCTCAAAATGTTTTAAAATTTATTGATATATGCTTCCGATTTTTCAACAATAAGTATTTATATATAGTGTATGTATACGGATATACATTTATACGTACTAGTATCATTCAATTTAACATTTATTTTTATACAATGATTTAATAGGTATATAAAAAAAGATTAAAATTATAATATTTTTTATAAAAATTATCAAATGCACTTTTTTATTTACTTTATTTTTAAGTAAAAAATAATTTTTGTACTTATTAACAATACTTAAAATATATATTTTTTAAAACCAAATGAAACCTAAAAGTCACAATCACAAGCAAACACCAATTGGGGTCCAAATCCAATGAGCGTTAAGGATGCCCATATTAATGACAAAATAATGCAATGAAAACACATTCTGGTAACAGTTAAGTGCCCCGCTTTCAAGCTTTGTGGTCCTCACACATACACATACAGACAGTCTTTTATTGTGTAAAGCTTCATGCATCTACCAATTCTGACATTGTCTGCCTCTGCCATCTGTTTTTGCTTTATATTTTGAATGCTTTGACAGTGACTTAACCTTATGATCTAGAGTCTACACCATTTATTGTAATGTCTCAAATGCCTCTTTTGTAGCTTTTGGCTAACACCAAGTTGACTATTCTTTTTTATTAGTTACAATATCACAAAAATAAACTTCTAAGCTTTGAACAAATTAGCTTATGCATGCTATATAATTGTCAAAATAACTAATTACTTACTTTTTTTAATGAATTATTATATAAATACAAAGTAAATTAGTATTTTTGCATATTTCATTAACAATATTAAATAGATAAATTTGACAAAAGAAGATGTTGAATTTAAATCAAATTACTATGAATCAAATAATCGTCGTAACAAGAAGAAAGAAAACAAAACCTCAAGAAAGAAATCACACATCGGAAAATGTGTAAAGAATAATAGTCTTGAAACAAAACTCTTTCAATCTTCACATTCAATTTTTATTTATGTGGCATACCATCTCACAGCTTAATAAAGTTTACTACATTGCGCGAATCTCATGGCTTGGGCTCTCAGCACTCTCATGCGGCACACAATGCCTACATATACATAAACTTTATAAAGTCTAACCCTACAAATAAGACTTCTATACTAACTCAAAGTATTTGTAGTACTCCATTAAGACAAAGACTCCTAATCCCACTAATAATAAATTATCTAACTCTTATCTAAGCTAAGACTTATCCAAAATATATCAAATATTACTATAACTCAAAATTAAGAGTCCTACTAAAATTCTACTAGCTTGGTTTAATTGGCTCACATTGGCTCCCTTAAACCAAGCTCTTCAAACTTCATCATCCCAGACAATCTCTTCAACTTCAAAAAGGAATATGCTTTAAGCGGATTTGTAAAAATATTTGTAACTTGATCTTCACAAGGACAAAATTCAAGCTTGATTTCTTTGTCATTCACCAAACCACAAAAGAAGTGAAATTTAATATCAATGTGCTTGCTTCTCTCATGAAAAATTGGATTCTTTGTCAAAGCAATGGCTAACTTACTATCACAAAATATTGTTGTAGGACCATTCTTCTTGTGTTGTAGAACACCAGGCCTACGTCGCAACCAAACTGTTTGAGTAGTAGTATTCCTTGCTGTAATATACTTTGCCTTTGCTGTTGAAAAAGCTAACACCTGCTCGAATGTATCGCGAATCCGTTTAATAGATTGCGAGTGTGATTGATGTGGAGCCTCCTATGAATCTGTTAATCAATCCAACACCAAATACAATATCTGGGCTAGTAGAATCTCAAGCTTCCCACCAAAATTTTCAAGTAGGTTAGATTACAAGATCACTTGTACCATCTTTCACTAACTTCAACCTCTCCTCAACTGGAGTCAAACTTGGATTGGACTTGTCCATCTTGAACCTTTTCAAAATATCACATGCATACTTCTTCTATAAAATAAAAATTTCATCATCTGTTTGAACAACTTCAATACTAAGAAAATAAGACATTAGTCACATATTTGTCATTTTAAAGTGAGCAATCATAGCCTCTTTAAATTCTGAAATCAACTTTGGATTATTGCTAGTAAATATCAAATCCTCAACATATAAGCACACAATAAGAATATCACCATGTGAAATAGATTTGACATATAAAGTATGCTCATAAAGACATCTATTAAAACCATGCTCAACAAAATAAGAATCATTGCGTGTATACTACACTCTAGGTGCTTGCTTCAATCTATACAAGGCCTTATTCAATCTAAAGACTTTCTTTTTGTGCCCCTTTATCACTTAGCTTGCAGGTTGCTCAACATAGACCTTCTTCTTCAAGTACACCATTTAAGAAAGTAGATTTAACACCCATTTGAAAAATTCTCCAATTATTTTGAGCAGTAAGAGAAACAATCATATGAACTCTATCAAGTTTAGCAATAGGAGCAAACACCTCAAAATAGTCAATACCTGCATGCATTTTTCTTGTAGCCTTTAGCCACCAATCTCACTTTGAAGCGATCTATCTCACCATTGGGCTTGTACTTTATCTTGTACACCTATTTTACACCAATTGATTTCTTACCACTAGGGAGAGTAGTAAGTTGCCATGTATTGTTCTTCTCAATTGCATGAATCTCATCATCCATGGCTTTAATCCAATGATCATCACGAGAGGCTTCTTCAAAAGCAACTAGATCACAATCTACAAATAAAGCAAAATTCACCAAATCTTCATTAGTTGACTTATTATCACTACCAACAACATAATCCTATAAGCGAGTAGGCAAGTTGCGCTAGCGTTGAGGATGTTTAGAGGACTCTACATAAGGTGATGGCATATCTGAAGATAGAGGATTACTAATATGAGACTCACTCTGTATTTCAACTGCATCATTAAAAATTAAAGTTGGCTGCCTTTGATCATTCTAAGACCAATCCCAAACTATTTGCTCATCAAAAGTCACATCACGACTGATAATCACCTTCTTTATTATTGGATAGGCCTTTGACAATCGACTGTAGCCAATGAAAATACACTTTTCACCTTTGTCATCAAGTTTCTTTCTAAGATGATTTGACACATGAACATATGCAATGCAACCAAATACCTTTAGGTGTTTAATGATAGGCTTTTGTCCACTCCAAGATTCTTGCGAGGTTTTGTTAGAAACACTTTCAAGAGAGCACATGTTCAAAACATAAATAGCATAAGCAACTACTTCAGTCCAAAATCCTTTAGGCAAATTTTTAAATTTCAACATGCATCAAACCATATCCATAACAGTTATACTATTTCTCTTTGCCACTCTGTTTTGCTGTGGAGTATATCTAGCAGTCAACTGATGCCTAATATCATGTTTCTCCAAAAAATCATCACAAACAAGATATTTTGTACCCCTATCAAATCTCAAAGTTTAAATTTGAAATCCACTTCACTTTTCAACATAGGCCTTGGATTTTTTAAAAGTATCACAAGCATCATATTTATATTGTAAAAAATAAACCTATGTTTTTTTGCTAAAATCATCAATGAAAGTAATAAAGTACCTACTTCCACCATTAGAAGGTACCTCCACTGAGCACAAATCTGAGTGAATCAACTCCAAAGGCCTCTTGGCTCTCCATAAATTTCCTGGAGGAAACACATCTCTATGTTTCTTTCCCATAACACAAGTTTCACAAACTTTGTCAGGGATATCAATTGTAGGCAAACTAGAAACTCAATGTTTTTGAGCAAGAAAATTATGACTGCTAAAATTCAAGTGCCCAAAATGCATATGCCATAACCAACTATTATCATCAATCATAGAACTAAAGTAAGGTAACTTCTTACATTTAATACTCAATAGAAATAAATGATTTGGAGTTATGTTTACCTTTGTTATTAGCCACATGCAATCATTGATTGTGCAAACTCCATGATAGATCCGCATATCATAACCTCTCTCTGAAAGATGCCCCATACTTAACAAATTTTGTTGTAGACCTGGTACATAAAACACATCTGAAATATACTTGCGAAACACATTCTTAAAACTGATTACAATTCTGCCTTTACCCATTATAGGTATCTTTGAATTATTTTCAAACATGACCTTTGATCAAACAGACTCACCCAAATCAAAAAACATGTCTTTTTTACTACACATGTGATTACTACAGCCAATATCCTAATACCACTTAGTACCATCATCATTATCCACAACGTTACAAGCCAGAAACACGCTCTCTAAATCATTATTACCACTAGGATTATTTTCAAGCTAATGATTAGCTTGATGATCTCTGTTATTCGACCTTCTAGATCTTCACTTAGACTTTTTATGCCCAAACTTGCCACAATTAAAACATTGAATATTGAATTTTTTTGATCTCTCATTCAAGCATTATTTATGAACTCTCAATGAACCCTATAATTCATTCACCATCACAGACTCCAAGTTAGCAGATTCTTAAATAGTAGTCACCTTATATTCAAACCGTAGTGTTCAGATTTGAAGAATTTCTTGAACTATTAGAGGGTCTTCTAGTTGTTCACCATTAGTCCTTATCTCATTAACAAACGACGTGATCCACGAAAAATAATCAGAAATAATTTCTAATTTTTCCATCTACAACAACTCAAAATCTGTATGTAATTTTTGAAATCTGGCCTTTTTCACCTTATCAACACCAACATATGTTTTTTTTAAGAATATCCCATGCTTGTTTCGTAGACTAAACATGGGTGATTTTACTAAGAATAGAAAAATCTAATACTTGATGAATGCAATAAAAGGTTTTGAAGTGAGCTCGCCTTATTTGCTCATCTGCATCTACTACAAGCTCTTCTTTAATGAACTCTGTCATCAAAGTACTTGAATCAAAAAATGTTATCATTACACTCTCTCAAATAGGAAAATGAGTTTTCTCTTCAAATTTGTGTACCATACAAATAAGCGAAGTTATCTTCATGAACTAAGGAATCAGGCTCTGATACTAATTGTTGAAATCAAATCAAATTACTTTGAATGAAATAACTACTGGAACAAGAAGAAAGAAAGAAAAACTCAAGAAAGAAACCATGCCTCAAAAAATGTGTAAAAAATAATACTATTGAAACAAAACTCTTTCAATCTTCGCATTCAATTTTTGTTTATGTGGCAAACTATCTCACAGCTCAATAAAGTTTACTACACTGCACCAATCGCATGGCTTGGGCTCTCGCCACTCTCATGTGGCACACACTACCTATATATATATATATATATATATATATATATAAACTTTATAAAGTCTATCCCTAATGCAAATAAGACTTCTATTCTAACTTAAATTATTTATACTACTCCAACCAGGACAAAGACTCCTAATCCCATTAATAATAAATGACCTAACTCTTATCTAAGATAAGGCTTATCTAAGATATATCAACTACTACTATGACTCAAAATTAAGAGTTCTACAAAAATTCTACTAGCTTGGTTTAATTGGCTCACAGAAGATAGTATAATTTTATAAACAAAACATTACTATCTATAATTTTAGAAACATCATAACAATTTTTATTTGGATGCTAACTTATGTGTTTTTGCACCCAAATCATTTCAAAGTTTCATGTTTAGTCCTTTATAAAGTTTATACCCATTAAATATGCGTTTGAGTAATCTCTTTCAAACACATGCTTAGTGTAATATTCCTTCAGTATGTATGTTCTTAGGTCATGCTATGAAAGAATTTTCCATACCTTGATATCTATCTATATATATATATATATATATTTTTGAACCATAATATAGAAGTTCTTAATAGTGAAAGTACAATCAGCACCTAGGCATCCTCACCAAGCTTTTAGTGGTCGAGTGACATCTCGTGCCTCTACTTATAAGAGAGATCACAATTTCAAATATCCTCAAATAAGAATAAGTGGTGATGTTTATTTTCCAATCATGAGTTGGATTTGTAAGAGATATGGCTACCTTGTTTTCAATTATAAACTAGACTTGTTTGTAAACGTTGTACTTGTAAATAAACACTTATTCAGCACAAATTAGCATACAAGTCCCTTTTTCAATGTTAATTATGTACCTTATTTACTAAAAATGTAAAGGTTTGGGATGTCAATATTCACCTCTTCTCCACCTTCAGCTAAGATGAAGTATACTTTAATTTTTGTTAATGGTTACAATGTTAATTTGTTGTTAAGTATATTACTAAAAAAACTTAAAGCCCTAGTCAAAATTAAATGGTTAAAATTCATCAAAAACATCTATGTTTGGTCTAGTTGGGAACAAACTTAGGAGAAAATTTGTTGCATAAATTACGAAATGTTGCTCTTAGTTATTAAGTATTAGAAATTCATTCCAAAATCTTAAGAGTTTGTTTGTTAAGAGAGATGAGTCTTAATGTAGTCTTTTTATACTAGTGAAAACTTCAAGACAAGTCAGGATAAATTATAAAGAGGTAATTTTGAAAATGAAGTATCAATGAATACATTGAAAATCTCATAATTACTCTACCAAGAAAGATATAAACATATAAACAACATGTATTGCATATTGTTGACCTTAAAGGTTTTCAATTAAGGGCATCTCAGTAATTTTGATGATCACACGATATTGATAATATGGACTAATATTTTGTCTATTGACAATGTAAATAGTCAACTAAGTTAAAGAGAAAGATTGACCAAGAAATGATAAAGTCCATCAAATGAAGATTTCTACTCATGTATAAGCTATTAGCCTTAAGGGTTTCAACCAAGAACATCTTAATAATTTTAATGATAACAAGACATTATCCATGTGGACTAATGTTTTAACTACTGACAATGCAAATACATCACCTAGGTCAAAAAAGAATGTTGACTAAGAAACGACAAGTTTATCAAGTTTAATGACTCCACTCAAAGCACAAGCTTCAAAGCTAAAATCCAAACAAGTGGAATACTCTCATGATGATCCAAGAAAATGGACATACTCAAACCCAAGAAATCAAGACAAGTATAGAGAAGGCTTTTTATTTTCCTTATTTTGGGTTTTGAATGATTTATTATTGGATTGATCATTAAGCGTAAGCTCTTAGTATTTAAAATGATCAACTAGAACCAATCCTAAAATGATTTTTCAAAATAACACACTACTATACTTCAAGTTTTGAAAGATCAAAAGATTTTGAAAATAGAACACTCGTAAAAATAAGCAAGAAGGACAATTCTGTCAAAACTAGTCGACCAGTTCCAAGAATCAATTGACTGAATGACCATTTCAAGTACACAACTTAAACCTAATGTCCATAACAGTCAAACTAATTGAAGATTCAGTTGATTGAATTCTAAAGGAAAAATATTGTACATCAAAACCAGTCGACTGATTCTAAGAACCAGTCGACTAATTAGTGAATTCAGTCGATTGATTTTGTCGATTTGGCAATTGAAAATTTAAATTTTAAACAAATGAAAATGGGGGGAATAAATTTATTTTGAAATCTAACAACCATATTAATTTAAGGGCTATAAATAGAGGTTCTCTAAAGCATTTATTACTATCTCTTTACAAGCTTACACTTCTACATCTTTATTCTTGACTTTAGATCTAATCATTGAAAACCTAGGTCTAAAAGTTATACTTATCTTAAAGACTTTGAGCATACACTTGATCAATCTATAGAAAGTGAGAATTTATTACACCAATCTAATCTTAAAGAGAGTGCTTGTTGGTAAACAAACTTTGTATCATTTCATTGCGGAGAGATTTATGAATAGGTGCTACTTTCGTGAGGTAAAATGAGACATTTTACTAGGCAAAGAGCTATAAGCTCTTGTTATAAAGGTTTGACCTCTACTTACAAGGAGATCAAGATAATGTAAAAACTCAAGTGGGGACACTTGAGTCGAGGATGTAGGAAGTTTTTTGAACCTTATAAAAATTGTTGTGTTTGCTATCTCTTTCTCTCTATTATTTTACATGTGCATTTCTTGCATTCATTTTTAAAATTTGTAAAATACCCTATTCACCACCATCTAGGATAAATATCTAGGCAACAAGTGGTATCAAAGGCTTGTTTGCTGTAAAATAGAGTTAACACTCTAAGAGAAAAGATATGAAAAATATTTTAGGAACCGTTTTTTCCAAAGAACAATCAACCAATAGACCTCCATTGTTTAAAAACCAAAACTACACTTATTGAAAGGCTAGAATGAAGATATATCTTCAGTCCTTAGATTATGAAATATGAAAGGTCATTGTAAATGGGCTTCACATTCCATTGAAGGTCGAAAACTCTACTAGCACTACCAAGGTAGCTAAGGAAGAACATGAATGGGATAAGAATCATCTCAAACTCATTCAAATAAATGCTAAGGCCATGAGAAATTTAAATTGTGCCTTAGACGCAAATGAGTTTAATAGAATTTCTACTTGTGAACCCACAAAAGACATATGGGATAAATTTGAGGTTACCTATTATTGTGCAACGAAAGTGAGAAATTAAATAATGAAGTCAAAAGAAAAAAAACACAACATGAACAAGAGAACACCAAATATACAAGGTTCAACGAATAGCCTACGTCTACAGGTGAAGCATAGCAAAAGATCCACTATTAAATGATGAAGAATATAAAACAGGGTGTTAAAACGCACTAACAAAAGTTTGGGAATAATTCATGCCGCTCTCACTCTTTCCTTCTCTCACAATAATACATTATATAATGTTCCCAAACCTTAAAATATGAAACAAAAAAAAAAAAAGGTAAAAATTGTGAAACTGGGCTTCAAGTGACGATCGACACACAGAGAGGAGGGTTGCTGGCATCCGAGTGCCAATGGGCCATTTTTTAACTTTCTCCAAATGCTCTAAAACTTCTTGTAGTGATTGGTCAACAGAAGATGGGGTCTTCTAGGCCAAAGTGCCGAACGATGGGCCTCCAAAAGTGCCCAAAACGGTTTAAGTGTGTGTCGGCTCAAGAATGCAAGACACAAATAACGAATCTCTACCTTGGCTTGTATTCCCTCAAGTCACGAGGAAACAAAGTTTTTATGTTGTCTTCTCCACTAAATTCCTAAAGATCAAATCAAATGGTGCGAACACCAATCAATTCCAAAAAGTGTTTGAATTTGAGTAGTAGAATAGGCTCAGCCATCATATCTGCTGGATTCTCTGCTGTGGAAATATTCTTGATTCTAATGTCACATTGGGACATAACATCTTGAATAAAATGATATCTGACGTGTAACAACCTGAAAATTTTTTTTTTTTTTTTTTTTTAAATTAAATTTTCAAGTTGTTATTATTAATTTTATTAATATTATTATTATTATTATTATTAGTATTATTATGATGGATGCATGTATGTATGTATATATACATATACACATATAAATTAAATTTAAATTGTGTGTGTATATGTGTACAAAGTGAGTATATTAATATGTGAATATATATATGTATATATATATATATATAAGATAGATTGTGTGTAATATATATATGTTTAAAACAGTGTATATATATATAAATGTATAAAACAGTGTGTGTACGGTTGTGTGTGTAAGTGTGTGTAGATTGAGTGTGTTACACTCAATGAGGAGTGGGGGATGGAGTGTGTGAGTAGAGTTGTGTGTGGCAGTGGGGTTGCCAGAGAGTGGGTCGGATTTAGAGAGAGAGATATAGAGAGAGAATAAAGAGAGTGGTCTCGGGTGGAAAAGAAGAGAAGGAAAGAAAGAGAAAGAAGAGAGAAACAGAGAGAGAGAGAGTTCTAGACCGTGAAGGAGGAGAGGAGGCTCGAGGAGGAACCAGAAAGGTGGAAGTGGGCACGGCTAGAGAGAGAAACGGCCAAGAAAACTTGTAAGTGGGTCACTTCTGTCTCGATTTATTTTAGAGCATTTCAATTGATTTAAATTATAGAATCTTGTAGAGCATAGTGTGAGGATTGAAACGCAACAAAAATGATAGAAAACGGTTGAGAAATGAGGGAGAAAAATGGAGGTGCAGGTCACGGCCGTGGGGGAAAAATCTGGGTTTTCACCGTGATTGGAAGCTTCAAAACAATATTAAAATGCTCCAAAAACGTTTTAGAATAGTTTGGGATTGAAAGGGGCTTCGAAAACGCCATAAAAATCAAGTTTAAAAACTTGATTTTTCTGAAATTCCGGCGACGTCGCCGGAGAAGACGACCGGAGGTCGCCGGAACCCTACCGGAAAAGCGGGGGGGGAGATGGGCACTGTGCGGGTCGGGTCGGGTCGGTTCGGGTCGGGTCGGGCTTGGGGCTGACCCGCCCCTGCCACGTGTCACCCCCTTGTTTTAAATTAAAAGGAGAATGGGAGTGTTTGGCAACGGATGTATGAAATTGAAAATTTTAAATTGAAATAGGAACAGGGATATCCTATCCCTGTTCTGGATAAACCCTGTTTGGTTGACCTGATTTAGAATAACAAATTAAACTAGTTTTAATTTGAACCTTTTATTGGAATTTGAACCCTTTGGATTTGAACCTTTGGATTTGAACCTTAACCTGAACTTTCAGAAATTACGAATTGACCCCCAAAACTATTAGAAATTACACTTTGACCCACCTGATTAAAATATTAATAAAATATTAATTAAATTAATTAATTAATTATTTAATTAAATTAATTTAATTAATTAAATATTCAAAAACATCCCGGAGTCCAAATGAGACAAGTCATAGGTGTATTTTGACTATCTCGACCATTCTGAGACCAATGGTGAGGTCCGTTTTACGAGACGGGGTCCCGAAAAATAAAAGACACGTAGCAACGTGTAAAATTACCAAAATACCCCTAACTTGAAATACTGTCAGACGAATTCCGAATTAGGTAAACAAATAGTGGAATTTTATTATCTCGAACATTCCGGACTCAACCGTGGAGTCCGATTTGTGAAGAGAGATCACGAAACGTAGGGACCCGTGTAAAGTGCAAAATGACTGTTTTGCCCTTTTTGACCCAGATGCCCAAATTGAATTCTACGAAAGCCTAAACTTATTTTCTTCAACGTCCCGGATTCAACAGTAGAGTTTAATTTAGCAAAGTAGAAGCTTATAAGATAAAGACGTAAAATTTGATGAATAGCATAATTCAAGTGACGATTAAACTGAGTTTCATGTTATGAATTTTAGGGACACGGAAAGGCAAGGAGAAGGTGACTTGACCTTCAGTGTTCTTACGGTGGTATCACTTGACTACGAGTATACCTTTCTGGTTTGAGATCGATTACCAGGTACGATATATTGTGCTAAGTAAGAAATAGAATTGAGATTAGGAATACTTGCTTTGCTGTGTAAATTGTTCACATGTTTGCCCGAGTGTTCACATGTTTACGTGCTATGTGCTATCTTGTTTAGTTGAATGATGATTATGAGTATATCGCATATATTAACGTGGTGTGTGAATTATCTGCTTGAAGAACTGTCGATGTTATGAATTGTACACTTGAAAGCATATTTTATGTATGACTGAAATGTATCATTGGGATTGTATTATGACATGATGAGATTAGAACATATTGGCATGGTGTAATTCCTTGGGCATGGCGTGGGTAAGCACTTGGTGCTTTGCATTATGAGGGTGCAGATCCTGTGGTGAAAAACCCAAAATCGGCCATTAGGTACTTGCGAGCCTGACGGATTCCGGACCGTGAAGCGAGACATAAGTGGCGGTACTCATGCCAGCGGAGAATGACCGTATCATGAGACATGGGTGGCATAGAGTTGCATGGGTGTGTCATGCATATTGCTCATATACTGTATACTGTCTATATACTGTCATCATGATATAGAATGCCATATAGAAATAACTGTACACTCGCACATGCCACGACCTTAGTTTTGTTTCTTGCATTAGCATTATATTGTACCAGCATGTTGAGCTGACCCCTTTAGTGGGGCAAACATTTCAGATGATGTTCCAGCTGTACGGGATATAGAGACGGTCTGATTGAGGGTATATTGGGCCCGATGGGCGCTTTTGATATTTTGTAAGGGCATAAGCCCGAGACTGTATTTCATTTTGAATATTGTGAACCAACGGACCAGACTTCATGTATGTATTAGAACAGTGTACGGAATGTATGAGAATGTCATTGTTATCTTTCATTTCTTTATTATTTTAATTTCCTTTGTTCCGTTACTCGCGCCTCGGGTTCGCCGGAATTCGGGGCGTGACATGACGTCTATACGTTTGGTCATCTCTTGATACATTTGATTTTTGGTCAAATGTATTACATTGGCTATCAAAAAATACAACAATAACATACTACTATAAAGCAAGTCACTGAACAAACCCCTCAACCAAATTGCCTCATTCACTTCTTTTGTTGCTGCCATATACTCTGCTTCTGTTGTAGACAAAACAACTATAGACTGTAGAGTAGCTTTCAAGCTAATCACACAACTAGCAATTGTAAAGACATAGCTTGTCAAAGATCTTCTCTTATCCAGATCACTAGCATAATCTGAATCAAATCAAAGCCATAATATTTATCAAACACTAAGCCAATATCTAAAGTCCTTCTCAAATATTGAAGTATCTATTTTTCTGCCTACCAAAAAGCTCTACCGGGATTAGACATATATCAACTAACAACACTAATTACCTATGAAATTTTTGAACGTGTGCAAACCATGGCATACATAATGCTACTAACTGCACTAGAATAAAGAACACTCAACATATATTGTTCCGCTTCCTCACTTTGCGAAGAAAACACTACAAAAATCCTAAAATAAGAGGCAAGTGGAATACTCACTGATTTGGAACTTTGCATAGCAAAACTCTCAAGCGCCTTCTCTATGCACTTCTATTATGACAAGCAAAACCGTTGTCTTGACCTCAAGCTGCTCGAGCTCTAAGTCAAACAAAGCAAACAACACGCGAATAGAGCTATGCATGGGTGTCATTGCCAAAAAAATTCCTTTTTGTGGATTAAAAGATGTCGACTGTCTCCTTCCTTAAAGGTGGGAAGGAACACCTCTTATAGAAAAGATAGAAAGAGAGGAGTCGCTAGATTATTTTGGGTAATTAAACAAGAAAACCCGTTACAACTTGAACAATACATATAAAGGAAAAGCCGAAAGAAATGAAAGAGAAATTACATTGTTTTGATTCCTAAATACATACTAAAAGATCCCTTAACATGGATAAAATAAAAAAAATTAATCAATACGAAACCAAACATTATAAATCTAGGGGCTAAGGTACGGAATGTGATGGTACTAGGCACCCACCCCACCCGATTCAAACGGATCAGCCTCAAATACTCACTAACAAGGCTATTTCATCATGAGAAAGAGAAATGAGAGATGTAAATCTAGAAAAGATAAAGAAAAAATAATCTTGTATAAAAAAAAATGAAAGGAAAAAATAGAAAAATATATCACTCGGGCCCAAAGGCTTCCTATGTATCCATTTAGAAAATAGAATCAGAGTCACGTAGTTCTCTAGTTTACCCTTTTTTATCAAGAGTGATAAAGAGGGGAGATCAACCGGATAAAAGAAGACTATTGAGGGTTTGGGATGCGTACCTTATTTAGTCGTGGTAGTCGGACAGCACTTCGGCTTGGGAAACCTGAGTCAAAGACTTCAATAGGGTAGATGGAGCTTGCTTCTTTAATTCAAAAATCATTACTTCGGCATGGCTTCAACTTACTTCTAGAAAGGAAACCGTCACTTCAGTAGGGCTTTGGCTTTGGGAGAGGGAGAGTTCTTGGAGAGATAACTCTAGAACTATACTAATAACATAAAGCTATGAAAATTGTGTCTTAAAACGTGATGGCCAGAGGTTTCCACTTATAGGAAAAATATAGAGATTTGATCCAAGGGCCTAAAATAAAACCCTAGAATGGAGGGTTAGAATCATGTCTTGAGTGATAAGTATCTAATTAAATAAGTAAAAAAATAAATAATTATTCTAAGGAATGATTATCCTAGATAAATGAATTATAGATCAATTATGACAATGCAAGAACCAATAGAATTGATGTCTATATACAAAAGCCAATGAGAATTAAGAAAAATAAAATGTAGTTGGAAATAAACTCTAAAATACAAATGTCTAGGTTCAATGTATCTCCTTTTAAGGAAATATTTAGCAAACAGATTTATGGAAACTCTAGAAATGAAAAATCCTAATTATACCTAAATAAACTAATATCACTCAAGATTATCAAATTGACCCCAATTTGGTGGAGAATTTCTAGATTGCCACAAGAGATGTGAAATGACCAAATTACCACTCAAGGCATGAAAATGTGCCTAATTTATCACCAAAGGGCTAAAATTACCAAATTATCCCTAGATAGGTAAAATGGTATAGAAATTACAAAAATGCTCCTCATGTGACCAAAGAGTCCCATTAAGGATAGGATGGTGCTGAGATTACTGAAATGCTCTCAAATAAGCAAAAGAGTCCTAACAAAGGTAAGACTCTAATAAAAAGAGTCCTACTGGATGTGGAACTCTGACGGGAAGAGTCCTACTAGATGTGGGACTTTATCGAGAGGAGTCCTACTAGATGTGGGACTCTACCGGGAAGAGTCTTTCTAGATGTGAGACTCTGTTGGGAAGAGTACTACTTGGAGTGGGACTCTAACATGAGAGTCCTAATAGGAATGAGACTCTGTTAGAAATATTCCTACTTGGATTGGGACTTTAACACGAGAGTCTTAATAGGAATAGGACTCTGTCGAGAAGAGTCCTACTTGGACCGGGACTTTAACATGAATAGTCCTACTTGGGTTGAGAGTCTAACATGATAGACTTAATATGAATAGGACCCTGTTAGGAATAGTCCTACTAAAAATGGGACTTTGTTTAAAAGGGTCTTATTGGGACTGTGACTCTATCAAAAGTCTTAACGGGAGTCGGACTTTAGTAGAAAAAGTCTAAATAGGAGTAAGCCTCTATCGGAAAGAGTCTCACTGGAAGTAGATTTCTTGGCATAATTACTGAATTAGTCCTACCAAATCAAGGGTCACAAAATAAGGTGTCTAAAGAAAGCCCCTCGTTGATGGAACTTACAAAAAAGTGAACGTCAACGAAGAAAAGAGATACCTATTTTGACCTTGATTGTGATTTTTGATGTGGTTGGACTCAATTCGACATGTGACACCTTCGTATCACCCTTGGGTGAATCAGACCGTTTGTAATTCATGACTAGCAAAAATGAGTCTTGTCCTTACCGGATTTTCCTAAAGAGACTCATTTTGATAAGATTTTCATGAGGTTAAGCCCTCGAAAATGACTCTTCAGAGTCTAATTTATAGGAAATGCGATCCTAACAAGTCTTTCATGAGGTTGTGTTCTCATGAGATAGGTTCACGTCCTTGACATCAACAACTAAAAGGATTACGTACAAAGATGTTTTACCTAGATAGATTACGTCCTTGGTGGATGAATTGCCTAGATGAATTATGTCCTTGGTGGATGGCTTGCCTAGATAGATTACGTCCTTAGATATTTTTGCCTAGATGGATTACATCCTCAAATGGTTTTTTGCCTAGATGGATTACATTCTCAAACATTTTACCTAAAATATAATTTCATCCTAATAGGTTGATAAAATACATCCTTAGACAACTTACTTAAAAGAGAACTCTATCCTAATAGGTTGATAAAATACGTCCTCAGATGACTTACCTAAAAAAGTTACGTCCTTGATGGACGATTTACCTAAGAGGAAATGCAATCCTAATAGGTTTTTATGAATTGAGTCTCTAATGGAGAATAAAAACTCCAAGGGAAGAATGACTTGATTAGATTTGTGACTTGCTGGGGAGATGACTTAGGTTAAGTCCACTAGAATGATGAAAATCAGTGTGACTCCATTGGAAAGAATGACTTAACCTTATCAGGGAAAAATAGAGTTGTTGGGATGACTTGGTGGTTATAACTCGCTGGGGCAAGGAAACCAAATCAGTTCATTTGGAAACAAACTTGACTATTGTGAGTTGTAAGGAATATAATTTAGACTAACTCTAATGGGAAAATTTGGCATTTCCTTTGTAATGACAGTGGTTTCATTAAGGTGACTAGCTAATTCTCGTGAGAAAGTAAGCCAACATGGTTAATCTTTATTGAGGAATGACTCTCTTGAGAAAATGATAAGTTAAAGTCCATTCCAATTGACTCTATAAGGAAGTATTTGATTGATTTTTAGACCATATGGTCATGTTTCTTAACTTTTTCTCAAGACAAGAGAAAAAGAAGTGTACTCAACTTTTGAAGGAGGTACACTCAAAGCGATACACTTAACTAAAGATATGAGTTGATGAAAATGCTTGCCTTAGATAGGGGAGAGACAAAATATGCAAGAAGCAGCCTTGACCTAGATAAAGGAAGGCAAGATTCAACTTGGCTAGGGGTGTGGAAAGGTATAAAAAAATTATCTTGATGAAGAACTCTTACCTCGATTAGAGGAATATGAAGTTTACTCAACTTAGAGAGAAGTAAGGAGAATGTACTTAACTCAGATATGAGTAGAGGGAATGTACTCAACTTAGATAATAGAAAAGAAATGTTCTCAATTGGATGAAAGAGAACGTTATGAAACATGTTTTTTCTATTTTTGAAAAGAATTTTTCATTTTGATAAAATTCTGACCTTTTGCTTGGACTATGCTATCCCCTAGATCACTAGCAATCAAGTTGGGTGCTTAGGTAAAAAGAAGCATTCCTTGGTTTCAAGTGGTGAGGTTGCCATCTTTGAGGATGATTTGGAAAAATCTACTCAAACTGGGAATTTAGGGTATGAAGGCTCAGGAGACTTAACTAGTCAAAGACTTATCTTCAAGTTAATCGATAAAATGTTTTGTCTTTTCCAAATGATTTGTGAGATTCCCTTGAAAACTTCAGAGTATTTGTTTTGAGCATGATTCAGTTTGATCATTTGAAAAAAATAAGAATCATTGATTTTCACAAAAGATTGTGTTTAACTGAGCATATTCAGATGAAATTATTGAATGAATGGGAATTTTGGGAAACCCAAAGTGATGGAGACTTTATCCAAGATGTGAAAAAATTTGTTAAGGCAAAACAAATGTGAAATGGAACCCTTTAGATGAAAAAATATCCTCATATTGGCATGAATGAGCCCCTTGATTAGGGAAAATTATATGATTTGTAAGAGTATGAGTTACTCTTAGAATGAACAAGTCATAAAAGAGCTCATTGTGATGCAAGGACGAGTTACTTCAAAAAGTGAGAACAATTTGGTGCAAATAGATAAGCAAGGAAGCCCTTTGTTTGAAACTATTTGTTACATGATCCATCTATTTATAAGACCCTATGAAAGAGCACTCAATTGAAATGTGAAAATTCCCTTAAGCAAGAAAAACTTAAAGGTGGTCCTAATATTAGGGACAAAACGTAGGCTAGGGTAAGGTTTACCAAACGAAAGGTATATAAGGCTCTAAAATCCCATGTCCATAGTATCTAGCCCCTTGTGAGCATCTCTTTTATGTGCATACCCTTTATGCACATGACCTTAATGTGCATGTCCATTCTTAGCATGAAGTTCATGTCAGTACAGGAAAAAACACTATTAGCGACGTGCAAAGGCGTCGCTAATAGTAGTATTGTGCGTCGCTACTTCTCTTTGGTGATGCACATTTGGGCGTCACTCCATGCATCGTAAATAGTCGTGTCGCAAATACTATTAGCGACGCTCAGATGTTTGTGCGTCGCTAAAAGTAATAATTAGCGACGTGCAACTGGTGTCACTAATAATCAGGTATGGGCGTCACTAATACTATAAATGGATAAAATGGGCATCGCTAAAAATACCCTTTAGCGACGCTTATTGTGCGTTGCTAATGGTTACTATTAGCGATGCACACGACGCATCGCAAATAGTGTATTGTTCCAACCTTTAGCGACGCTCGATGTGCGTCGCTGATAGCATTCTTTTGCGATGAATATGAAGCGTCGTTAAAAATTAATTCATTTGCTATTAGAGACGCCTCTTTATGCATCACTAAAAGTTTTTTTTGTTTTCCCTGCACTTGATTTTGACTTGTATTATTTGTTTTTATTTTTGTTTTATTCCTGTTCAAAACCTCTATCAAATATCCTGATATACAATAAAATTCAAATATTTTGAAATGAATATATTAAAAGAAAAATGCATATATATATATATTATACTAATTACTTACAATTGTAAAAGTAAAATTTTTCAATAAATACAAAAATAAAAAATAGTATCAGAAAATATAACTACAGCTGTTCATTAAAAGAAAAAAAAAATGAAAATAGTAAGTCCCGATGCAGAACAGAAAGACAGCAGCGCAATAATCCCGATCAATCTGAAATAAAGATCAAATGATATATATTAGAACCCTTAATTAAATATATATATATATATATATATATATGAACATAGTGCGTGCATGACTTTGATATACATGACTGAGACTAAAGTGACTTCTTAAGTTGCCTACGTATCTCTTTTTTTGGAAAATCAGGTCTAACGTGGTTCATTGCTCGCTTGAAGCTCTTTGTGCCATTCAAGGCTTAATTGAATGATTTTTTTCTTCCTTGTTTGGAAAATACTTCTTTTGATAAGGTAAATATTTTCTTTTCAATGTTTTTTGACTCTTTATTGATAGTTGTTTCATCACTTCCTTGTTTGGAAATGTTTTCCTTCAGTAAAGCAAATATTTTCTTTTATTTTCTTTTGATTCTTCTTTGTTGATTGTTTCTCACTTCCTTGCTTGGAAATGTTTTCTTCCAAATAGGGTAAGCATGTTCTTCTCTTTGCTTTTGATTCTTCTTTGATGATTTCTCACTTTATTGTTTGCAAAATATTTTCCTTCACACTAGGCAAAGATGTTTCTTCTCTTTTCTTTTTGATTCTTTTATGATGGCATTTTGAGATTGCACACATAGTAGACCTTCCCCCCCCCCTAAAAGGTTTAGTAGATGGGTTTAAGAAATAAAGGTTGATCGATCAGGCTCAAAACGTTTTGCAAATGGA
Organism: Nyssa sinensis; assembly: GCA_008638375.1. Lineage (NCBI taxonomy): Eukaryota > Viridiplantae > Streptophyta > Magnoliopsida > Cornales > Nyssaceae > Nyssa > Nyssa sinensis. The sequence goes on from CM018038.1 coordinate 35,112,964, forward strand.
TATCTTGATATGGGTGATAGGATAGATTTGGTTTGGTAAGTGATAGCCTCATATCCTTGGAATTGTTTGCTTCTAGGAAACAATCACATTATTGAGATTCAAGATGTTGATGTTTGCTTAGGATTATGATATCTATCTTGTTGGTAAGTAAATCAAACAAGACTCCATTGAGATAAGTACAAAGAGAAAATCAAGATGATGGATAAAGTTTGATGATGCTCACATATAAAGATTCAATCTTATTGTGAATTTGATGACATTCATTTTCTTATAGAATTAAAATGAATCACACAAATATTTATTAAAAGTTTCCTAAGAGAATCTTTATTAAAACATAAATAGAAATTATCCATGAACAATAAAAGATTAATCCTTGGCTTGACAAGCTCCCCACTCTTGATTGTGGGCTAATCTTGGTTAATCCTTGAAGGAGGACTCCCAATTGCTTGTTCGTTAATCAATCTTGGATAGACACAATGCTTATTAAGATCGTAACTCTTATGTATTGGGTTTGGAGTGGGCCGATGATCCAAAGGCTAGATATGCCATTTTTCACAAAGCTTTTGAAAAACTTTGCTCAATGATGCAACAAAATTTTGAGAATGACCTTGATGGGATGCCTTCGAGATGAATGTTGCAGTGGTGGGGCAATTAAACAGAAAGTTTGTCACAGAGTAAAAGCATTGACTGCAATCTCTGAGTTATAAGGCTTGAAGTTTTGTGGGGCCTTCCTCAATGTTCCATCTTTGATTTCATCCTCGATCTGGATTCTAGCCCCTATAAGAGCTTTGAAAGTCTCAAAGGAGCGGGTAAATAAAGACTCAGGGTCGATGGGAAGTATGTTCTTCTTTATCATTTGCATTTGTTCGGCTTCACTTGGCCTGTTGATCATTTTGGTCACTTTGGCCCTCAATTGGTGATGAAAGTTGAAAGAGCCTCCTTGGGTCCTTGCTTGGTGGTCTTAAGGTCCCTAAGTGTGATGTCCAACTCATTGTTGTACTTGTACTACTTGACAAAGGCATTGTAGAGTTGTTCCCAATCTTTAGATATAAGCTCTTCCAAGTCTAAGAGCCAATGAAAAGCTACCCTAGTGAGGGTTTAGTGGAACACATGGGCCATCATTTCAATTGTAGCTCTTAATGGTTGCATAGCTCAAATAAAGAGCTTGGGATGGGTCTTTAGGCATATGGTCCCATTGAATTTGTCCAAATCAGGCATTTTGAACTTGTATAGAAAACGGGCCTCTAGATATAGGGAGAGTTTATGGCTATCAATCATGCCATCTCTACAGTTGAATTTTCATATAAGGGCTTCTATTTTTCAAGCCTTTTGAGAAGGTCCTCTTCATTGGTGTTGGGCTTCTCTTGAGGTTTAACTTCATTTTGGGGCTTATTTTGTCCAACTCAATTAAACTGATCATGTATGGCTGCATCTTAGGCCTACTGACATTTTGAGACCCTTGATTAAATAAAGTTTGGTTTTCCCATTTTTGGTAAGTTGCTACAATTTGTCCCATCTAGGGGTTTTTTAGTAATTTTTATCATTATGCCTATAAAGGGCATTTTTGACATTTTAGTCATTTTGTCCACTAACTAAATTTTAGTCATTTTTTCCATAGAGGGCATTTCTGTCATTTTTCCCATAAAGGGTATTTTTGACATTTTGGTATTTTTGTCCACTGAGGGCTTTTTGGTCATTTCGCCCATAGACTTATTTTTAAGATTTTAGCCATTTTGTCTACTAAGGACAGTTTGGTCATTTCGCCCATAAAGGGCATTTTTATCATTTTGCCCATAGAGGGTATTATCGACATTTTGGTCTTTTTGTCCACTAAGGGCATTTTGGTCATTTTGCCCATAAAGGGCATTTTTCGACACGTCATATTTTCTACAGAGGGCATTTTTGTCATTTCGCCTATAAAGGGCATTTTCATCATTTTACCCATAGAGGGTATTTTTAACATTTTGGCCATTTTGTCCATAAAAGGCTTTTTGGTCATTTCACCCATAAAGGGCATTTTCGTCATTTTTTTCCATTGAAGGCATTTTGGCCATTTTGTCCATAGAAGACATTTTGGTCATTTTGTTCATAGAGGAAATTTTCATCATTTTGCTTATAGATGCCATTTTCGACATTTTGGTCATCTTGCCCATAAAGGGCATTTTGGTCTTTTTGCCCATAAAGGGCATTTTCGTCACTATTCCCCCTAAGGCCTTTTTTGGCATTTTGGAAATTATGCCCACTAAGGACATTTTGGTCATTTGACACATTAGGACCCATGTCGGTATTCTAGTCATAATGCTCACTAAGGCATTTTGGTCATTTTTAGTGTTTCCCTTCCCATTAGGGGTATTTTGGTAATTATAGAATATTCATATCCCATATAGGTTATTTTGGTTATTCATGGGCAGACATGTAATTTTCATATCATTTTACCCATATAGGGTTAATTTGATAATTTTGGTCTTTAAGGACAATTTTGACTTTTTTATGCCTTAGTGGTATTTGATAATTTTGGTCTTTAAGGGTTAATTTGCACATTAAGTATTAATCTTAACCATAGGATTCATTGTGATCCCTTAGATCAAACCTCCTTACTTTTTTCCTATAAATAAGACCTTTTGGCCACCATAATTCAAGTTTTAGTGATTCAAAGAGTTCCACATCATAATCAAGAAGTCAGGTGCTATAGCAATAATTCTTCTCTCTCTTCCATTTTTCTTCTTCCATAGTTCTTGAAGCTTTGTTCTATATAAACAAGGATTCTAATCCATTGAAGACGAAGTTCTACCCTACTGAAGATTCAATCTAAGGAGTTCAAGGTCAAGCCTTGTCTAATTCAATACAAACAATTAGGTACGCTCCCAAAAACCCTAAATGCTCTTTTCTCCTAATTTAATTTATCCTATCACTCTTGATAGAATAAATTGAATTAGAAAACTATGTTTACTCTGATCCCATTATATGAATGAATACGTAAAACACCTTATGGGCTCAAGTCTACTCTTTTCCTTTAAGTTATTTACTTTACGTCTTTTTTTTATTATTTCATTCATGTCAATCTCTTTCTCACATCCATTCTCTCTCTCTCTCTCTCTCTCTCTCTCTCTCTCTCTCTCCTATTATGACCTTTTTATTATTTTATTCATGTCAATCTCTCTCTCTCTCTCTCTCTCTCTCTTTACTTCTTTTGACTTATTTTACTTATTTGGTCATTTTATCTACTGAGGGTATTTTGGCCATTTCGCCCATCGAGGGCATTTCTGTCATTTTTCCTATAGAGGGTATTTTTGACATTTTGGTCATTTTGTTCACTGAAAGCATTTTGGTCATTTCACTCATAGAGGGCACATTTCTATCATTTTTTCTATAGAGGGCATTTTTGACATTTTGGTTATTTTGTCCACTGAGGGCATTTTGGTCATTTCGCCCATAAAGGGCATTTATATCATTTTTCCATAGAGGATATTTTTGTAATTTTTTCCACTGAGAGAATTTTGGTCATTTCGCCCATAAAGGGCATTTTCGTCATTTTGCACATAGAGGGCATTTTCAACATTTTGACCATTTTGTCCATATAGGGCATTTTGGTCATTTCGCCAATAGAGGGCATTTTTTTTTTTCCATAAAGGGCATTTTTAGTATTTTGGCCATTTTATCCATAAAGAACATTTTGGCCATTTTATCCATAAAGAACATTTTGGTCATTTCGCCCATAGAGGGTATTTTCGTCATTTTGTCTATAGAGTGTATTTTTGTCATTTTGTCCATAGAGGACATTTTCATCTTTTTGCCCATAGAGGACATTTTTGACATTTTGGTCATTTCGCCCATGTAGGGCATTTCTGTCATTTGGCCCATAAAGGACATTTTCAACATTGTGGTCATCTTGTCCATAGAAGACATTTTGGTCATTTCGCCCGTAGAGGGCATTTTCAGTCATTATGCTTACTAAGGCATTTTTGATATTTTGGTTATTATATCCACAAAGGGCATTTTAGTCATTTAACACATTAGGACCCTTAAGGGTATTTTAGTTATAATGCCCACTAAAGGCATTTTGGTTATTTAACACATTAGGAGCCTGTGATGGTATTCTAGCCATAATGTCCACTAAGGGCATTTTGGTCTTTTTTAGTGTTTTGCTACCCATTAGGGGTATTTTGGTAAATATTAGAGGTTTTTTTTTTTTATCTTTTAGGGGTATTTATATAATATTAATGTTATTTTTCCCTTTGGAGGCTTTTTGGTAATTATAGAATATTCCTATCCCATATAGGTTATTTTGGTCATTCTTGGACATATATGTAATTTTCATGTCATTTTACCCACATAGGGTTATTTTTTTAATTTTGGTCCTTAAGGACAATTTTGACTTTTTATGCCTTAGTAGCATTTTTGTAATTTCCTTGTCTCAAAATTCTCCACCGAATTAGGGACAATATAATAAATATAGGTTTGTCCACCAAATACTTGTCAAATTCCTTTCCTTCCTTATTCTAGGGAATTTACCCTAGATTTTGTCCATAATATAATATCTATATCTAATTGTTTGCACATTAAGCATTAATCTAAGCCATTCATCCTATCTATTCATCCATAGGATTCATGGTAAGCCCTTCGATCAAAGCTCCTTACTTTTTCCCTATAAATAAGACCCTTTGACCACCATAATTCATGGTTCATAGATTCAAAGAGTTCCACATCATAATCAATAAGCCAAGTGCTACAGCAATAATTATTCTTTCTCTTCCATATTTCTTCTTCTATAGTTCTTAAAGCCTTGTTCTACACAAGCAAGGATTCTAATCCATTGAAGACAAAATTCTACATCATTGAAGATTCAACCTATGGAATTCAAACTCAAGCATTGTCTGATTTAACACAAACAATCAAGTGGACTCTCTAAAACACTAATATTTTCTCTTCTCCTAATTTAATATATCTTATCACTCTTGATAGAATAAATTGAATTAGAGAACTACGTTGGCTCTGATTCCATTATCTGAATGGATACGTAATACGCCTCGTGGGCTTAGTCTACTATTTTCCTTTAAGCTATTTACTTTAAGTCTTTTTTTATTTATTATTTCATTCATGTCAATCTCTTTCTCACATCCCTTCTCTCTCTCTCTCTCTCTCTCTCTCTCTCTCTCACTTCCATTATGACCTTTTTATTACTTTATTCTTGTTAATCTTTCTATCTCCACTACTTTTGGCTTATTTTACTTATTTGGTTGCTCTAGCCCTTATTTATGGGCTTCGGTTACTTATTTGTTGGATGTATTTTTATTCGTTCATGTCATTACTATCATTATACTCTCTCATCATCTTGTTTATGTCATAGAATATTAAGCCTTATGGATGAACACTTGAGGTCAGTCCATTCGGATTGGGTGGGATGGGTGCCTAACCCCTTCTCATCTCGTACCTTAGCTCCCAGATTCAGATTTCTTTGGTTCATTGTAGATCAGTTTTGCTTTACTTTATTTTAACCCTGTGACAAGGGATTTAAAATGTAAATAGGATCAAAGCAATGTAATTTTAATTTTCTTTGCTATTTTTTTTACATGTATTTTTCATGGGTTGTATCAGGTTTGTTTGTTATTTAGCCTAAAACAAGCTAGCGACTCCTTTGTGTTTTCACAATCCGAAAAGAAGGCGTGTTCCTCTCCCACTTTAAGGGAGCGGACTTTAAAATTCATGACTAGATTTTTTCGGCGCTTGTGCTTACAATGTGGAAAATGATCTTGATGAGGTACAGGTGGTTGGTTATTGGAAGCATTGTTAGGCCTAGTTAGGAATGGTGGTAACTGTTGTTGTAACAATTCTTGGATTATCTGGGAGAGCCTCTATGTTTCTTCCATATAATCGGCTATGTCTTTTCTGATTTTGACCAAAATTTGGAGTAATTGATCCTGATCTACAGTGACAAAGTGTTGTGATTGACTTGATTTTGATGTTATGGTTTTTGGGTTCAACTAAACGAAGAAGAGCTGCAATTGGGTCAAAAACCTCAATGAATGTTTTGTTCACCAAATGAGTGTTAGGAAGTTTGAATCCAAGCCATTAGTCCAAAGATTTTTTTTCTTATTTCAAAGTAGGATAAGCTCCAATCTAAATGGAAAAAGAAGATCATTCCTCAATAGAAGAGGAAACACAAATGATTATGAATTTTGAAATTTGAAATTTGAATTTTTGAAACTTTTTTTTTTAAATGGTAAGGGAATAATGCCTAGTGACACGGCCCGCACACAAATAAATAGACCCCACCTAGTTGGGCAAGTTTCTAGAAGCTTCTAGAGAATTATACACAGCTCTAGATAAAAGGGAACCTAGATTAGTCTAGAGAATTCTTAAATATTCATGTACATACTTGTATCTAGAATGTTCCATTTGAGGAGGTGGGAATGTTCCATTTGAGGAGGTGAGAAGTTTCTAGAGAAATATCTAGAACTCTCCAACCACCTATAAATAGGGGGAGGCCTCATTTGGCCAAACCACCCAAGCAAGTGTAGCATCCAAGAGTTGTAAAGCTTTGTGCAATACAAGTCCACTTTCCTTAAGTGTTCAAGAGTGATTCCTTCTTTCCTATCTTGGTGGTGTGCTTAAGGCTTACTTAAAGGTTCACAAGTAAGGTGTGAAGCTTGAGTGCCGCACGGGTTATGGGTTGAAATATTAAGCCCGTGACAGTTGGTATTAGAGCCAAGGTTACAAGGTGTGTGACTAAGGCAATGTCGGAGATGGCTACCACCTCGAATGTCACTGATCCTGTGGAGACCACTCTTAAGGAAAAGGAGGATCCTCGCATCACTGGTAGGAGGGGTAGGTCCAAGTCGAAGGACGTGGCGGCTTCCATGGAGGCCCGGCTTGAGAGGATGGAACGGGCCGTGGCTGATATTGCCATGCAACTAGAGGATGAGATCCCAAGTAGTGCTACTCTAGAGGCCGCGATGGAGGACCTTAGAGGCAAAGCACTGGGAGCCTTGAACTCCATGGCTGACACACTTCGACAAGAGTTCCTAGCGCCAACTCGACCAAGCGTTTGCGGAGCTGGCCTCGTTCCGTGAGGAGATAAAGGAAATGAAGGGAGATTGGGCCTTATGCAAAGAGGCAGTGGTCAATGGGGCTCATGTGGTTCGTGAGGCGCCAAAGGTGGATGCTCCAAAGCCCAAGGCCTATGACGGAAAGCGGGATGCGAAGGAGTTGGATACGTTCCTATGGAACATCGAGAGGTACCTCCGGCACTTGCGTGTGGAGGATGATGCTAGCAAGATCTCGACAGCTTCCTTGTTCCTAAGCGACAATGCTCTCTTGTGGTGGCGACGGCGAAGCACTGAAATAGAGCAAGGTACGTTCACCCTTGAGACTTGGAATGATTTTAAGCAGGATATTAAGTTGCACTTCTACCCCGAGAATGCTCGGTTTGAGGCCAAAGAACACCTTCGATGGCTTAAACACAAGGGTACTATCCGGGAATATGTGTCGGAATTCACTAATCTCTTGTTTGAAATCCCGGATATCACCGAAGAAGATAAGTTTGTCTACTTTATGAGTGGCCTCCAACCCTGGGCTAAGCAAGAGCTGCAGCATCGTAGTGTGCAGACCTTGTCTTCAGCAATAGCGGCTGCGGAGTCACTTATAGAGTTTAAAAAGAATGATAACAAAGCTAAGGGGCAGAAGAGCAACTATGGGAAAGGTGGGGGAGACAAGGAAGCCAAGGGGAAGTCCGACTTGGGGAAGTCGCCCTCTGGGAAGGACAAGAAAAGTGACAAGGGTAAGGATCAGTCCAAGCCCAATAAGGCGTGCTACTTTTGTGATGGACCCCATTTCATTAGGGATTGTCCCAAGAGGAAGGCCCTTAATGCCCTAGCTTCTCAGCAAGAAGAGGAAGATGATGCCGGAGAGGAGACAAGGGTGAGCTCACTCCAGATGCTAAATGCTGTGAAGACTAAGGCTGAGGCATCTAAGGCCCCGACCAAGGGACTTATGTATGTAGACACAGTGGTGAATGGGAACAAGTCTCGTGCCTTGGTCAACACAGGGGCAACACATAATTTTGTTGCGACAGTTGAAGCTAAGAGACTAGGCCTCAAGATCACCAAGGAAGGCGGGTGGCTTAAAGCAGTCAACTCGGCCGCTAAACCGATCGATGGTGTGGTTCGTGGGGTAAAATTGTGTATCGGCTCATGGAGTGGAGTGGCAGATTTCTCAGTCATTCCCATGGATGATTACTCCATGGTGCTTGGCATGGACTTCATGGACAAGGTCAAGGCTTTCCCAGTTCCCTCCTCCAATGTCATGTGTATCGCTGAAGAAGGGACAACTTGCATGGTTCCAGTAACGAGGCAAGCCAAGATCGAGTCCAAGGTACTGTCGGCAATGCAATTCTCTAAGGGCTTGAAGAAAGGGGAGTCTACCTACCTTGCGGCTTTGAAGACGGATGGCTCCCCCTAACGGTGCTTCAGAGGAGATGCCCAAGGAGATAGAGTGGGTATTGGCCGAGTACAAGGATGTAATGCCTAAGGAGTTGCCCAAAAGACTACCACCTAAGAGGGAGGTGGATCATCAAATAGAGCTGGAGCCTGGGGCTAAGCCCCCTGCCAAGGCGCCATACCGCATGGCCCCACCGGAGTTAGAGGAGTTGAAGAAGCAATTGAAGGATTTACTTGATGCAGGCTTCATTCAACCGTCAAAGGCACCCTATGGAGCTCCAGTGCTATTCCAAAGGAAGCATGATGGGTCTTTGCGTCTATGCATTGATTATCGGGCACTCAACAAGGTGACTGTGAAGAACAAATACCCCATCCCACTAATAGCCGACTTGTTCGACCAACTTGGAGGAGCGAGGTACTTCACCAAACTCGACCTTCGCTCAGGTTATTATCAGGTGCAGATTGCTAAAGGGGATGAGCCCAAGACTACTTGTGTGACAAGGTACAGATCTTACGAGTTCCTTGTTATGCCCTTTGGTCTCACTAATGCGCCTGCTACTTTCTGTACCTTGATGAACAAAATCTTCCATCCATACTTAGACAAATTTGTAGTGGTATACTTAGATGACATTATGGTATATAGCAAGACGTTGGAGGAGCATGTTCATCACCTTAGAATTGTCTTCCAGATACTACGGGAGAACGAGTTGTATGTGAAGAAGGAAAAATGCTCCTTCGCCCAAGAGGAAGTTAGCTTCTTGGGACACCGGATTAAAGATGGAAGACTTATGATGGATGGGGCCAAAGTTAGGGCAATACAAGAATGGGATCCGCCTACTAAAGTGTCGGAGTTGCGATCTTTCTTGGGGCTCGTCAACTACTATAGGCGGTTCATTGAGGGGTATTCTTCTAAGGCTGCACCCCTCACGGATCTCTTGAAGAAGGGCAAGACATGGGAGTGGTCTGCCCGATGCCAGAATGCCTTTGAGGGACTGAAGAAGGCAATTATGGAGGAGCCAGTGTTGAGCTTACCAGATCTCAGCAAGCCATTTAAGCTTCACACTGATGCATCGAACTTTGCTATTGGGGGAGTTCTTATGCAAGAAGGGCACCCTATACCTTATGAGAGTCGGAAGCTTAACGACACGGAGAGGCGCTATACGGTACAAGAAAAGGAGATGTCTACAATCATCCATTGCCTACGGGTTTGGCGACACTACTTACTTGGCTCCAAGTTTGTAGTAAAGACAGATAATGTAGCCACTAGCTACTTTCAGTCACAGAAGAAGCTTTTTCTAAAGCAAGCTAGGTGGCAGGACTTCTTGACGGAGTTCGACTACAAGTTGGAGTACAAACCCGGCAAGGCTAACTTAGTGGCGGATGCTCTAAGTAGAAAGGCTGAGTTCGCAGCTATGAAACGCCTGCAAAGCCCTCTTTTGGATCAGATTCAAGAAGGTTTGCAGCATAACCCTATGGCCAAAAGCATTATAGAGCTTACAAAGGAGGGCAAGACACGGCGATTTTGGCTAGAAGGGGACCTTCTCTACACAAAGGGGAACCGGATCTATGTGCCCAAGTGGGGAAGCTTGCGGAAGGAAATCTTAAAGGAGTGTCATGACTCCAAATGGGCAGGATATCCGGGGACTCATCGAACATTGGCCTTAGTTGGAGACACCTACTACTGGCCACAGCTGAGGGATGACGTGGAGACATATGTGCGGACTTGTCTTGTTTGCCAACAAGACAATGTGGAGCAGCAGCATCCTGGAGGATTGTTGGAGCCGCTTCCCATTCCAGAGAGACCTTGGGAGAGTGTCTCACTAGATTTCATTGTGGCACTACCCAAGTCAGAAGGGTGCGGGTCGATTATTGTGGTGGTTGACAGGTTCACCAAGTATACAACTTTCATACCCGCCCCAATGGACTGCACGGCAGCAGCCCAGTTATTCTTCAAGTATGTGGTTAAGTATTGGGGAGTTCCGCGGTCTATAGTGAGCGATAGAGACAAACGTTTCACCTGGGCAGTTTTGGACGGAGCTCTTCAAAATGTTGGGATCGGAGCTGAACTTCTTTACAAGCTTTCACCCCCAAACGGAATGGCCAGATAGAACGGGTGAATGCCTTGTTAGAGATATATTTGAGGCACTATGTGAGTGCCAACCAAAGGGATTGGGCAAAGTTGTTAGATGTAGCCCAGTTCTCTTATAACTTACAGCGCTCAGAGTTGACAGGGCATAATCCTTTTAAGCTTGCCACTAGGGCAGCAACCCTTGACGCCTAGCACAGTCACGACAGGCTATACGGGGAGCAGTCCCGCAGCTTACAAAGCAGTCAACGGCTGGCAGGACCAAAGAGAGTTGGCCCGCACTTATCTAGAGAAGGCAGCAAAGAAAATGAAAAAGTGGGCTGACAAAAAGCGAAGGCCGGTGGAGTTCCAAACAGGAGACCTTGTCTTGCTCAAGCTATTACCCTCACAACACAAGAAGTTTCGAGGACATCATAAGGCGTTGTTGAGGCGATACGAGGGACCCTTCCCGGTGCTAAGGAAAGTGGGCAAGGCATCTTATCATTTGGAGCTGCCGTCGAACCTTAAGATTCACCCTGTCTTCCATGTAAGTAACTTGAAGCCATTCCATGAAGACAAAGAGGAACCAAGTAGAGGAGAGCCAAAAAGAGCCCCGCCCATCGTCGCTACCTCATTCGATAAGGAAGTCGATTGCATACTCGCTGACAAGGAGGTGCGCAGGAAGTGGGATTCCAAGGTACAAGGAGTACTTTGTGAAGTGGAAAGACTTGCCAGAGTTTGAAGCAAGTTGGGAGTCAGAAGAATCCTTGTGGCAGTTCAAGGATCACATTTAGCGCTTCAGAGATGAAGGCAGCGACGAGGACGTCGCCAAGATAGGTGGGGGAGAATGACACGGCCCGCACACAAATAAATAGACCCCACCTAGATGAGCAAGTTTCTAGAAGCTTCTAGAGAATTATACACAGCTCTAGATAAAAGGGAACCTAGATTAGTCTAGAGAATTCTTAAATATTCATGTACATACTTGTATCTAGAATGTTCCATTTGAGGAGGTGAGAAGTTTCTAGAGAAATATCTAGAACTCTCCAACCACCTATAAATAGGGGGAGGCCTCATTTGGCCAAACCACCCAAGCAAGTGTAGCATCTAAGAGTTATAAAGCTTTGTGCAATACAAGTCCACTTTCCTTAAGTGTTCAAGAGTGCTTCCTTCTTTCCTATCTTGGTGGTGTGCTTAAGGCTTACTTAAGGGTTCACGAGTAAGGTGTAAAGCTTGAGTGCCGCACGGGTTGTGGGTTGAAATATTAAGCCCTGTGACACTAGGTAGCCCTTAAGTCCTAAGATGATGGAATAGTTTGCTTGAATGAGGAAAGAATTCCTAAAGGTTGAGAAGATGCAATCCCAATGGAATTGATTAGACCCTATTAGAGTGGTCAAGATGAACCTTGATTAACGAGATGAAGATCCTAAAGAAAGATGGCTCATGAAAAAGAATTGAAACCTACTTAAATGGTCGACATGAAATGATAGAAAAACTTGAAATAAGGGCTCATAGATTTGAGCCCGACTTGGTTCCTAAGATTGCTAAAGAATCTGAATTGTGGAATCTCGGAAGTTGTGCCTAGATCCTAAATTCCAACATAGTGGGACACTTGATGTCACGACCCGAAACCCACCCTAAGCGGATTACCGGATCGCGATCGCTGCCCCGAGACTCGAGGGCCCCTGAGACAAGGCTCGCATATGCAGCGGTATCGAATAGATGTGCAACATACGTTTTGCGGAAGCATGAAAAACTTTTTCTTTTCTTTTCTCATTTTTAAATTATGCACATCCGTTCGGTACTGCCGCTCCATACATAGCATACATGGTTACACATTCAGAGTATAACTAAAAACTTAAAGACTTCATACATTCATACCATACATATTCGATTGCCCAGAAGGCTTATTACATGTCCTTACAATGTCTACTAATACAAAAGTACTATTAGAGTTCATAGATTTATCAAAAGAAACTATTTAACCATATCTTCCCAAAATTAGCAGATTCTTCATCATCGTCCTTAAGTCAAGACTGCTGCTAATTACCTTGAAAGGGGGGTCCGAACAAAGTCCGGGTAAGCTAATCTAAGCTTGTGAGCAATTCCAGTATTCGTCATAGGGTTTTCAATTAGCAGTGGTTTAGTACATAAGAGTTTGTAAAATAGTCACCGCCAATTGTTCGTATAATTGAATACAGAATATATGCATTCCTTAAAACATGTAGCTTTGAAATATTTAAAGCATTCAAGCTAAACTTATACATATGAACTTTAAAACATATAACATATCATGCATTTCTTAAATAGAGTATATAAAACTCAAACATATGCATATTGAAAATGAGAGTAAAAACTTGCTTCCATTTTCAAATCATTTGTCATCTTATCACTTCCGTTAGTGGAATCCGTTTCAAACCGGACACCCGTTTTACTTATAAATGGAGATATCTCATCTGCCTAGGGGATTAGATCCTGCTACCGGGCATTTTACAGGGCAATTGAGTTCCGTAAAACCCAAAATCCTGCCTATTTTACAGGGCAACTGAAAACTCAGAATCCTGTCTAAGTGCTTATGCACCATTCATCTTATAAAACATTTATCATGTGACTTGTGTCATAGATACTTTCATAAATTCATAATAAACATTTGTATTCTAGAAATAAGCAAATTCAAAATATTTAACAATAATTGCATTTTAACTAGACATGCTGAAAAGTATTTGAAAGAAAAACTGTTGCAGAAACCAATCACTAAGCATGTCACAATGGAGTTATAAAATAGAACAATTAAAAACTGAATCATGTAAATACTGAATTTGAAATTTCAAATGCTTCATATCTTTAAACTTAAAACCTTGTCAAATTCATAGAGTTAAATCTCCAATTCAAACACAGGGTTACTCACCTTGTACTTCTAGTCCTGCTCTATTTGGGCGCTTTTCCCTTGGCTTTCCTTAACCTTTGAAGCCATTCTTGCAACGTTTCCGTATCCTCCTGTTTCTTAAGCTTTCTCGCTGCTAGTTGCTCCTTAGTTATAGTCTTGTAAATAAAGGGGCTAACACAGCACACTTCGTTCGTTTTGGAAATCCGAATGCGATTTTGAATCAGCTGGAGCTGTTTTTCTAGTTTCTCCCGGAAAACCTTCTATTTGGGATCCTTTGCTAGTTGTGCCCTCGTCATCATAGGAGTAACTTCTCGTTCTTGGCTCATTTTTGTGTTTATTAAATTCTCTGTTTAAAAACACAATTTACCGTGTCAAGAAAATAGATTTCTATAATCATACTCTTCTGGGAGTTCCATTAACTTAAATTTAAAGTTATTTATTTGGCATGTTTACGTGTCGTGTATTTTCGTGATTCATGTTCTCGTATGTGCCGTAGATTAGTACTTTGGCATTTCTTACATTTTAAGTCATTTGACAGATTCTATTTATCAAATTTTATGTCTTTTTATTTTTGACATTTCTTTGGGTCAAATAGACTCTACCATTGAGTCCGGGGTGTCGAAGAAAGTCGGTTTAGGCTTTCTAAGAATTAATTTTGGACTTTTATATGTAAAAGGGCAAAATGGTCATTTTATCGTTTTACGTGTCATATCTTTCCGTACTTCGTTTCGAAATTTGGACTCCATTTTTGAGTCCGGGATGTCAAAGAAAGTCAATTTAGACCTTCTCTGATTTCATTTTGGCTTTAGGGGTACCAGGGGTATTTTGGTCTTTTTACCCCTTTACGTGTCTTTATTTTTTGGGACCCCGTCTCATGTCGTGGACCTCACCATTGGACTCAGAAGGTCCAAAATAGTAAGAATACATTAATAACTTGTCAATTTTGGTCAAGGGGTATTTTGGTCATTTATCCCTTAGTGTTTTTATTTTTCGGGCCTCGTCTCGTAAAACAGACCCTACCATTGATCTCAGAATGTCCAAAATAGTAAAAATACACTATTCATAAGCTTAATTTGGACTTCGTTAGCTATATTTATGACCCAAGGGTAAAATAGAAATTTTATCTTAATTATAAAATAATTATTTAATTATTTAAATATTTTCCTAGGGGTGTATTTGAACAAAATTCTCAAAATCTGGGCCACAAGTAGAATTTCCCAAAACAGTTGGGGTCAATCCTTAAATAACCAAAGGTTTGGTTTATTTTATTTTTAAAATAAATTAAAAACCAAAGGGTTCGGTCCAGTTTTAAATGAACCAGTCCGGTTCAGTTGCAAACCAACCGGTTTAGCCGGTCTGCTTACATATGGCTGACGTCATCATGACGTCAGCCCTAGATCTCATTTAATTTAAACCGACACCCAAAACGGCGTCGTTGCATTTAATCGGTGGTAAGCCCAGAGGCTGCCACCTGTCCGAGTCGACCCAGCCCTATTTTTAAAACGAGTTGACTCGTCTTCATCTTCCCCACGAGACCCCCTCTGAAAACCCTAATTTCCGAATCCATTTTTCTTCTATTTCGTGACGTTTCAACCAATCAATCTCCACTGTTTTGGTCCCAAATTATTCCTAAGGTATATACAAATCGATTGGCATTCATTTTGGAGTTCAAAACCTCTTCGTATATTCGGTTTTAGACTCGATAATCTGAACTGTTATTTCCGTCGTTCATGCTTATTTCTTAACCAAATTTCATGGGATTTCGTTTGTTATGATCCCCTCTTCATGGGGATTCATATCTTGTTCCTAAACATCGATTTAAACTAAGTTTTAAAAGGGTTGGGGTGTAACCCGTAACCTGCAACTAAACATTTGAGGGTCATTTTTTGAGATTTTAGGTCGCGGTCACATGTTTTTATAACCTTCATGGCTTCTTCTTGAAGCCTTGATATACCATTTTTGGTTTAGTTGCCATGGGTTCAGACCTGCTTCAAGCAAGGTCCTCCCATGGCGGTTCCTCTGGATTTCATGTTTGTGAGTCGTTTTCATGGCCTAATTTCATGCTCAATCAAGTCTTAAACACATATAATACATTATACGTATGAAAATAACCCTAAACAGTTCACATGAAATCAAACTTCTAGAGAGAGAATTTTAATTGTTTATGGGTTTACCTTTTTTCTACACTGTTTTCTCCTTCTTTCTTGCTCTGAACCTTCTTCTCTTCTCCTCAGTTTCCTCTTCTTTTGGTTTCTTCGTGAGAGATCAACATGCTTTGCATGTTTTGGCTTTTAAAGCAAGAGTAGCCGAACTCTCTCTCTCCTCCATACTCTCTCTCTCTCTCTCTCTCTTTGATTTCATAGCCCTACTCTAGACTTTCCATCTCATTAATTTTTGATTTTTCTCTTTCAACTTTGCATTAAATTTCTATAAGATATTTATACATATAATATATACATATATATACATATACACATATATACAAGACACACACACACACACACCAGCCGACACACACACACCTTTTCACACTTTTCCCATTTTACTTTTTAACATTTTTACATATATCATTTAATTAATATATATACATATATATATCCATTTAATTAATACATATATATATATATACATTTCTTATAATTAATTAATTAAATTAATAATTAATTATATATATATATAATCTCTTTTTCTCGAAATACGGGTCATGTGACCCGGTATCCCGGGTCGGGATATTACACTTGAATGCTAATAGAATGACTTCTAGACTTTGAGGCAAAGATTCTCAAAAAAATTGGGAAAATAGTTGAATTGATCTAGACCTTTACTAGGACTGAACATGATTAGAACTCGAGTTAATTTAGAAGGATTATGTGATAAGAATAAGCTCAAATAATTCCTTTTAAAAGTCATTTTGTTGGCCCATTAGCGAAAAAAGTCAAAATTGTTTGGAAAAATCAAAATTTTGAAATCTTGGCAAAAATGGGAAAGTGGCCTCTATGTTTGTCGATCGGCACCTATCGAGTTTCGATTGCACTCACTTGTGTGCTAATCGGCACACAATGAATGTCGATCGGCACTCAGCCCCTATGCCAATCGATTAATAGAGAGATATTTTTTTACTTTCTCAGCTTTTTTCGACTGCGCTAAGATGTGCAAAAAATCTATGCATGTCTTACCAAAATTGAGTTTAGGGTCTTAAATCATGAATCTAGGGTAGACTATATGTATAACATTTAGACCAGGTAAAGGTTTCAAGGCTCCCCTTTATGACAAGACGTGTTATATACCTCCCATAATCATTAGAATGTAATTGTCACGCCCCGAATTTCCCACGAACCCGGGGCGCGAGTAACGAGACAGAAAGTAAAATAAATAAAAGGACAAAAGTAATTAAATTCAATAAACATGCGTCCATCATCATCCATACACAAAATAACATAAGATACATCGTTCAGGAGTCGTTCGGGCTTAAGCCCTTACATTTCAATATACAAGTCTCATGGACAAAATATAACAAGTGTTTTCCCTTATCAAAGCATCACTGGGTCTCAAGCAGCTGGGGGGTCCTCATCTGAAAAATGTTGCCCACGAATGGGTCAGCTCAACTGCTGGTATGATGAAATGCTAATGCCAGAAATAAAGCTAAGGCGTGGCATGTGCAAAGTGTACATTTATTTCTAAATGACATTCAAGCATCGCAGTAATATATATGAATGGTATGCGTGACACGCCCATGCACAACTCTATGCCGCACCCACGCACCCATGTCTCATTTACGGGTACTCCCCGATGGCATGAAGTACCAATGCAATGGCCGATTTTGGGTTTTTCACCACAGGATCTACACCCTCATAATGCAAAGCACCATGTGCTTACCCACGCTATGTTCTCAAGGAATTCATCATATGCCAATATGCCAATGCGATCTCAATGAACATGAATCTCAACAATATAACATGCTCGGACAATAAGAAGTAAATCACTAATCGGTTCCGTATACATGCATATCTCATATGTTCGTACATCATGATTCATGTTCTTCACTTTATTAATTTGCAAGTAACACATAACTTGTGAACAACCAATTCCAAATAAACAGGTAAACACATTACAGATAAACACATACAGCATTCCAGTCATTCACAAATATTCCTAACTTAACTTCATTTCTAACACTAGCAAAACACCATACCTGATGGGTTGGTATCAACCCTAGAAGATCGCGAACTATATGTAACTGAACAGACGGATGAAAATGTAAGAGATCAGATCGCCTCCTCCTGTCCTGTCAGTGTCCCTAAAAGTAGGAATTACAATTTAGTCCATTGTTGTTTGAATGTATGCTATTCATCAAATTTTATGTCTTTAAATTCATAGGTTTCTATTCTGCTAAATTAAACTCTGCCATTGGTTTTAGAACGTTTAAGAAAGTAAGTCTAGGTTTTTGTAGAACTCAATTCGGACACCGGGGTTCAAAAGGGCAAAACAGTCATTTTGCACTTTACATGTGTCCTTACATTTCGTGACCTCTTTTCACAAATCGGACTCCACGGTTGAGTCCGAAATGTTCGAGATAATAAAATTCCACTATTTGTTTACCTAATTCGAAGTTCGTTTGACTGTGTTTCAATCTAGGGGCATTTTGGTAATTTTAAGGGTTACTACGGGTCTTTTATTTTTCGGGACCCCGTCTCGTAAAACGGACCTCACCATTGGTCTCGAAATAGTCGAGATAGTCAAAATACACTAATGACTTGTCTCATTTGGACTCCGGGATGTTTTTGAATATTTAATTAATTAAATTAATTTATTAATTAATTAATTAAATTAATATTTTATTAATATTTTATTCATGTGGGTCAAAACATAATTCTTAACAGTTGGGGGGTCAATTCATAAATTTCGTAACTCCTTGGGTCAGTTTATAATTTCTAAAAGTCAAGGGGTCAATTCGTAATTTAAGAAAATCTCATTCTCACCATGGATAGCCAAACAGTGTATAGGGACAGAACAGGGATAGGATATCCCCATTCTGATTCCAATTTCTATTTCAATTTCTTATGCACGTAACCAAACACTCCCAATCTCATTTTAACTTAAAACCTGAGCGTGACACGTGGCAGGGTGGTTCGGCCCAAGCCCGACCCGGACCCGACCCGAACCCAGAACCCGACCCGGTCACCCCATCCTCTTCCCCGTTTTTCCGGCGACGCCCCGTAGGGTTCCGGCGCCTTCTCCGGCGCCGGCGACCCTTTTCCGGCGAGATTTCTTCGACTTTTTAACACGGTTTTCTTCGGTTTTTCTAGGGGATTACGTATCCCGAGTTGGTTTTCCCCCTTCATCACTCGGAACCCTTCGAAATGACCAGAACCGTAGCTCCGGCCACCCCAAACCCAGATTCCGGCCAGCTGTGTTTTCACGGTTTTAAGCTTGGTTTTTAATGGTTTCAACTCCCACCAATCTCTAATGGTTTTCCACACTATCCAGCAACACTTCCATAAGGCTAAACCAACGTTTTTAAGCCAAAAGAACATGAAACCCGAATATTATCCCCGACCTGCAACTCCCAGTTTCTCTCTCATTTCTCAACCATTTCTTCTCATTCTTTTTGCAAATTAATCCCTACATTATGCTCTAAAAGGTTCTACGATTTAAATCAACTGAAATGCTCTAAAAAAATTTGAAACAGAGGTGACCCACTTACCCGAACCTTCGGCCGTTTCTCTCTCTAGCCGTGCCCTCTTCCACCTTCTTGCTCCGAGCCCAACCCAGCCTCCACTCTCTTTCTCAGAACTCTGTTTCCCTCTCTCACCTTCTGCTTCTTTTCTTTTCTTCTCTTTCCACCCGAGAATGCATCATTCTTTTTCTCTTCACTTCCTCTCTCTATATCTCTCTCTCTCTCTCTCTAAATCCGACCCACTCTCTGGCAACCCCACTGCCACACACAACTCTACTCACACACTCCATCCCCCCACTCCTCATTGAGTGTAACACACTCAATCCACACACACCCACACACACAACCGGCCCACACATACATGCACACACTGTGCACTGTTATGTACATATATATATATATATACACAAATAAATACATATATATATTCTCTAAATTTAATTATGCATGTAATATATATATATATATACATGCACATGTAGCATACACATAATTGTACACATACAATACACACATCACATTCTTAATAATGATAATAATAGTAATAATAATAATAATTAATTAATCAATTAACAATTGCAAGAATAAATAATAATAATAAAAAAAAAATTTTTCATGTTATAACATCCTTCCCTCCTTACAAAAATTTCGTCCCGAAATTTGAAATAACATAGAACCAAAAGAAAATACATCACTGATCAAATAACTCAGGGTACCTAACTCGAACCTCGGCCTCACGCTCCCACGTAGCCTCCTCAACCCCATGGTGGTTCCAACGAACCTTGACCAAAGGGATGGTCCTACCTCGCAAAACCTGGTCCCTCGAGTCCAATATCTCTACGGGTCTCTGGTCATAGGAAGCGTCCTCCTCTAACTGAAGATCTACCCAGTCAAGTACATGTGAGGGGTCGGGATGGTACTTCCTCAGCATAGATACGTGGAAGACGTCATGAACCCCTGATAGCTGTGGTGGTAAGGCTAGCTTATAAGCCACCTCACCAACTCTCCCAAGTATCTCAAAAGGACCTATGAATCGTGGCGATAGCTTCCCACCGCGCCCAAATCTCCTCAAACCTCGTCTGGGAGATACCTTGAGGAACACATGGTCCCCCACCTCAAATACCAAGAGTCGTCGCCTCCTAACTGCGTAACTCCTCTGGCGACTCTGGCTGGCAACAAGCGCTGCCTGATCACTTGTATCTTGTCTGTGGTCTCACGGACTATATCAGATCCTAAAACACTTGTCTCCTTTACTCCTGTCCAATACACCGGTGAACTACTAGCTACGGTTGCAGGCAACTCTACTAAAGCAAGGTGATCCTCTCAGCTACCCCTGAAGTCCATAACGCAGTCTCTAAGTATGTCCTCTAGGATCTGAATGGTACACCCTGACTGACCATCAGTCCGGGGACGACAGGTAGCACTAAACTTAGCTAAGTCCCTAAGGCTGTCTGAAGGCTCTGCCAAAACCGGGCAGTGAAACGTGGGTTCCTATCTCATGAATCAAAGAAAAACATCTCCCTCAGAAGCATACACCGCCCCTCTTTCCCTGTAGCAGCCTATGCTCGTCTAAAGTGTAAATAACCGATCTATCTCCAGCGTAATACCACTACTAGCCGCATCAATTAAGCTGAAAAATCTTAATAAGGTATGTGGTCAGCCATCTCCATCGAGTAATCTCTACAGATTCTCGTAAGCATCACTCTATCCCTAATATCATGTCAACATAGTAAATATGAATGAATGAGATGCACTATGATCTATCAATATGCTAGTCCATAAACTAAACATAAAGATGTACCTCGTACTACGGATGGCCCAGCAGCAGAAGCCTCTGGGGTGGCAACCGCATACACTCTGCCCTGTACGGTCTGACCCTGTCTGCCTCCCCCTCTCGGGGCGGGGGCTCTAACACTCAATGCTGAGGGTGCTGGCTGATAAATAGGTGTTGGGGGTCTATAGTCCGACTGTGGCTGGGGCAAAGGCACCTGGGTGTGCTGGTAATAGTGGGGGCTCGGTGTGCTCTGTGAGGTCTGCCCCTGAGGGCAGTGGGCCTTGATATGGCCCGGCTGCTGACATGTATAGCACACTGGTGTGGCCCTCCAGGCCTGACTCTGAGACTGGGATGGAAGTGGTAGCTGGCTCGGTCCTGTCCCTGATCCCTGACTAGGATCTCTCTGTGGGCAATCAGTCATCCTGTGGCCAGGCTGTCCACACTGGTAGCATGTGAGGGTCAGCTGTGGTGCCCCTCCTCGAGGAGTAGTAGACATAGTGGGCTGGGGAGCTAAAAGCTGCATAGGTCTCTGGGATGTAGATGGAGAAGAGGTACTGCCCCGGAACTTCTTCGGTGGTCTCCCACCTGAATGAGCTGGGACGGTCACAGTAGGCTGAGCTGGTGTAAATGCTAGTGCTGTGGCTGGCCTGGTCTGAGTCCGGGACTCCCTAATCCCTCTGAGAGCTGCCAACTCCCTCTCTACCCTCGTGGCCCTGATCACAGCCTCCTCGTAAGTGTCAATGATGTGACCCGCTAGTCTATCCCTGATAGAGGTCTTCAGCCCCTCTAGAAAATGATAAACTCTCAGCTCCTCTACCCCAACAATATGCGGGGCAAACCTGCCCAATGCGGTAAACTGGGACTCATACTGCGTCACGGTCATGTCCCTCTGTAGTAAGGTCTCAAACTCTCTCCTGAACCCGACCCTAGCAGTCGCTGGAAAGTAGTGGTCATTGAACATGGCCACAAATGCATCCCACCCCTCTCCGAACCTGCTAATCCTGCTGGCAGATACCTTCCACCACTGGCTCGCTAGCCCTGTAAACTGGAAGGTGGCACATCGTATCCTCAGGTGTGGCTCATCAATCCCTAGTGAGTCCAGGATCCTCACAATCTGATCCAGCCACTCCTCGGCCACTAAGGGATCAGGCTGTCCTGCAAATGACGGTGGCCTCATACGCTGAAACGCCTTCATGACGAAGGTATCTCTGGTCTCCCCACCGGCCGCTCTGGCCGCGGCACCGGCAGCCCTGGCCTCGGCCTCAGCCGCCCTGGCCTCAGCATCAGTGGTCCGGGCATCCTGCATAGCACGGAAACACTCCTGTATAATGGTCGCCAAATCTCTGGCGCCAATAGTCTGCCCCACCTCCTCCACAGGGGCTGGAGCAATACCCTCCCCAGCTGCACTATGCTCGGGAACGTCAGCTGGGGCAACTACCTCCTCAACCACGTCAGGAATAGGGGCAGCAGCTCTGGGTCTGCCACGACGAGGCTGGGCGGCACCTCGAGGCACACCCCTACCCCTACCCCCTCTGGGTGGTCTGCCTCTCGTAGGAGCTCGTCTAGGAGGCATGTCTACAAGTCCAAAAGAAAAATTCGATATCACTTTTTCACGTAATCACAATAAGGCATGCATTAAGACACATAATCACGTAGCACATAGGATCCTATCACATGTTGCTAACAGTTCACACTAAGTCTCATTCTCTTCTCTAGGGTCTCATGGTGTTAAACAACACCCCACAGTCTCTAGGTATTCGAACCTATGCTCTGATACCACGTTGTCACGCCCCGAATTTCCCACGAACCCGGGGCGCGAGTAACGAGACAGAAAGTAAAATAAATAAAAGGACAAAAGTAATTAAATTCAATAAACATGCGTCCATCATCATCCATACACAAAATAACATAAGATACATCGTTCAGGAGTCGTTCGGGCTTAAGCCCTTACATTTCAATATACAAGTCTCATGGACAAAATATAACAAGTGTTTTCCCTTATCAAAGCATCACTGGGTCTCAAGCAGCTGGGGGGTCCTCATCTGAAAAATGTTGCCCACGAATGGGTCAGCTCAACTGCTGGTATGATGAAATGCTAATGCCAGAAATAAAGCTAAGGCGTGGCATGTGCAAAGTGTACATTTATTTCTAAATGACATTCAAGCATCGCAGTAATATATATGAATGGTATGCGTGACACGCCCATGCACAACTCTATGCCGCACCCACGCACCCATGTCTCATTTACGGGTACTCCCCGATGGCATGAAGTACCAATGCAATGGCCGATTTTGGGTTTTTCACCACAGGATCTACACCCTCATAATGCAAAGCACCATGTGCTTACCCACGCTATGTTCTCAAGGAATTCATCATATGCCAATATGCCAATGCGATCTCAATGAACATGAATCTCAACAATATAACATGCTCGGACAATAAGAAGTAAATCACTAATCGGTTCCGTATACATGCATATCTCATATGTTCGTACATCATGATTCATGTTCTTCACTTTATTAATTTGCAAGTAACACATAACTTGTGAACAACCAATTCCAAATAAACAGGTAAACACATTACAGATAAACACATACAGCATTCCAGTCATTCACAAATATTCCTAACTTAACTTCATTTCTAACACTAGCAAAACACCATACCTGATGGGTTGGTATCAACCCTAGAAGATCGCGAACTATATGTAACTGAACAGACGGATGAAAATGTAAGAGATCAGATCGCCTCCTCCTGTCCTGTCAGTGTCCCTAAAAGTAGGAATTACAATTTAGTCCATTGTTGTTTGAATGTATGCTATTCATCAAATTTTATGTCTTTAAATTCATAGGTTTCTATTCTGCTAAATTAAACTCTGCCATTGGTTTTAGAACGTTTAAGAAAGTAAGTCTAGGTTTTTGTAGAACTCAATTCGGACACCGGGGTTCAAAAGGGCAAAACAGTCATTTTGCACTTTACATGTGTCCTTACATTTCGTGACCTCTTTTCACAAATCGGACTCCACGGTTGAGTCCGAAATGTTCGAGATAATAAAATTCCACTATTTGTTTACCTAATTCGAAGTTCGTTTGACTGTGTTTCAATCTAGGGGCATTTTGGTAATTTTAAGGGTTACTACGGGTCTTTTATTTTTCGGGACCCCGTCTCGTAAAACGGACCTCACCATTGGTCTCGAAATAGTCGAGATAGTCAAAATACACTAATGACTTGTCTCATTTGGACTCCGGGATGTTTTTGAATATTTAATTAATTAAATTAATTTATTAATTAATTAATTAAATTAATATTTTATTAATATTTTATTCATGTGGGTCAAAACATAATTCTTAACAGTTGGGGGGTCAATTCATAAATTTCGTAACTCCTTGGGTCAGTTTATAATTTCTAAAAGTCAAGGGGTCAATTCGTAATTTAAGAAAATCTCATTCTCACCATGGATAGCCAAACAGTGTATAGGGACAGAACAGGGATAGGATATCCCCATTCTGATTCCAATTTCTATTTCAATTTCTTATGCACGTAACCAAACACTCCCAATCTCATTTTAACTTAAAACCTGAGCGTGACACGTGGCAGGGTGGTTCGGCCCAAGCCCGACCCGGACCCGACCCGAACCCAGAACCCGACCCGGTCACCCCATCCTCTTCCCCGTTTTTCCGGCGACGCCCCGTAGGGTTCCGGCGCCTTCTCCGGCGCCGGCGACCCTTTTCCGGCGAGATTTCTTCGACTTTTTAACACGGTTTTCTTCGGTTTTTCTAGGGGATTACGTATCCCGAGTTGGTTTTCCCCTTCATCACTCGGAACCCTTCGAAATGACCAGAACCGTAGCTCCGGCCACCCCAAACCCAGATTCCGGCCAGCTGTGTTTTCACGGTTTTAAGCTTGGTTTTTAATGGTTTCAACTCCCACCAATCTCTAATGGTTTTCCACACTATCCAGCAACACTTCCATAAGGCTAAACCAACGTTTTTAAGCCAAAAGAACATGAAACCCGAATATTATCCCCGACCTGCAACTCCCAGTTTCTCTCTCATTTCTCAACCATTTCTTCTCATTCTTTTTGCAAATTAATCCCTACATTATGCTCTAAAAGGTTCTACGATTTAAATCAACTGAAATGCTCTAAAAAAATTTGAAACAGAGGTGACCCACTTACCCGAACCTTCGGCCGTTTCTCTCTCTAGCCGTGCCCTCTTCCACCTTCTTGCTCCGAGCCCAACCCAGCCTCCACTCTCTTTCTCAGAACTCTGTTTCCCTCTCTCACCTTCTGCTTCTTTTCTTTTCTTCTCTTTCCACCCGAGAATGCATCATTCTTTTTCTCTTCACTTCCTCTCTCTATATCTCTCTCTCTCTCTCTCTAAATCCGACCCACTCTCTGGCAACCCCACTGCCACACACAACTCTACTCACACACTCCATCCCCCCACTCCTCATTGAGTGTAACACACTCAATCCACACACACCCACACACACAACCGGCCCACACATACATGCACACACTGTGCACTGTTATGTACATATATATATATATATACACAAATAAATACATATATATATTCTCTAAATTTAATTATGCATGTAATATATATATATATATACATGCACATGTAGCATACACATAATTGTACACATACAATACACACATCACATTCTTAATAATGATAATAATAGTAATAATAATAATAATTAATTAATCAATTAACAATTGCAAGAATAAATAATAATAATAAAAAAAAAATTTTTCATGTTATAACAGTAATGACCATGGTCAAATGGTATTACATCACCTTTTTACATACCATCTTGAGGCCACTAGAATTTAGCATCCCTGATTAAGCGGTATTTGATCAAGGAGTGGAGGGTTTTCACCGGTGATACCCATCAAGCTAAGCGAGCATATAGGGTTAGGGCTACTAACTGTCCAGGGGTTAAGCAAGGGATGTAATGCAAATGCAATGTTATGGAGTGATGTGTGTGCAAGGCATTCCAATTTTAGTCTTTTTTATTCATTCATCAATCCATCCATTCATCCATCATAAAGTGTATAACAAATAAACGTAAAGCAAATTAATGAAATAGCCTTGAAATGAATATTTCACAGAGTCTAAACCTTTTTAGTCCTCAATCGAGTCGCCATTGTGGG
The DNA here is from genome assembly GCA_008638375.1 of Nyssa sinensis. Classification (NCBI taxonomy): domain Eukaryota; kingdom Viridiplantae; phylum Streptophyta; class Magnoliopsida; order Cornales; family Nyssaceae; genus Nyssa; species Nyssa sinensis. The sequence goes on from CM018038.1 coordinate 35,138,963, forward strand.
GGCCACCACCAAAAAAAAATCCTTTTCGTGTATTAAGGGATTCCGACTGTTTCCTTTCCTAAAGGTGGGAAGGAATGCCTCTTATGGGAATGATAGAAAGATAAGAGTTGCCAACTTGTTTTCAGTAATTAAAAAAGCAAACCCATTACAACTTGAACAATACATATAAAGGAAAAGTCGAAAGAAATGAAAGAAAAATTACATTTCTTTGATTCCTAAATACAAAATAAAAGATATCTTGAAATGGATTAAATAAAAAGTATTGATCAATATGAAACCAAAGATTATAGATTCTAGGGCTAAAATACGGAATGGGAAGGTATTAGGCACCTACCCCTGCCTGATCCTAATAGATCGGCCTCAAATACTCACTTGCAAGGCTATTTCATCATGAGAAAGAGAAAATAGAGATGTAAGTCTAGAAAAGATAAAAAAACAAATAATCTTGCATCAAGAACTAAAATAAACAGAAACAACAGAAAGAAGATCTGACTCAGGCCTGAAGACTTCAATCAAGTAAATCTCCGGCTTGCTTCTTCGGTTCAGTAACTATTGCTTCGATAGGGCTTCAGCTTACTTCTTGAAAGGAGACCATCACTTCGGCAGGGCTTCAACCATGGGAGATGGAGGGTTCTTGGAGAGAGAACTCTAGAACTATACTAACAGCATAAAGCTATGGAAATTGTGTCATGAAAAGTGATGGCCAAAGGTCTCTATTTATAGGCAAAATATGGATTTCGATCCAAAGGCCTAAAATGAAACCCTAGAACAGAAGGCTAGTGTCACACCCCGGATTTCAGCGAACCCGAGGGGTGACTGAACGAAATAAAAGAAAAGAAAAGAAATGACAATCCAGTGAATGTAATTGAAATATTCCTTATTATTCTTCAAAAATTTCCCCCAAGATTAAAATTAAATGCTTGTCCCAATTAATGCTCCAATCAATTTAAATCATTTTTAAAAATGACCCTTAAAATAGTTTTAAAGTATCTCCAAAAATCCCCCTAAAGTGATGTCTCGGATGACCCTAAAATGTCCTGGGACATGGTCAAAAGATAGTCAAATATCAGCCCAAAGTTGGCCCTAGTGGATGGCCAAACATGGCCTTGAAATCTAGGTCACAACATGGCCAAAACATGGCCCCACAAAGGTTCCTAAAACAGCCCAAAATGGGACCCAAACATGGCCCAAAAATTGGCCAAACATGGCCCAAATAGTGTCCAAATATAGCCCAAAAGGTGTCCCAAAAATGGCTCAAAAGGTGGCCAAAATGGTGGTGAAACAAGGTTGGACAGCAAGGTGTAGCAGCAAGTGAGACAGCAGGGCAGCAGTGGCGCAGCAGGGCCACGCGCGCAGGGGGGGCGCGGCTGGGGCTGTTTTGGTTCAGTTACTGTAGCGGTTGCAAGCTAGATTTTCTGATTTTCTGAAATTTCACTAGTTCATGACTATAACCTATTTTTCCGATTTTTGAATTTTTCTCTAAGTTTTTCAAGCCCCTTTTTCACCCATTCTCAGCGCAATTTCCCTAGCTTCTAAGCCTCTATTTTAGACATTTTTTTCCACTCATTTCAAAGGTGTTTCACACACTTTTCCCCACTTCAACTTTTACCAAAATTTGGGCATAGTTTCCTTTGTTTTTCTAAGTGTTTTCCCACCTAATTTCCACCACATACATGAATATAAGCTCATCAACAACCCACCCTCACTCGGTGGCCACAATCCCATCAACTCAACATACATCTTCCACTTCCAACACATCCATGTAAAATACAATGAAACCACAATCATCATGCATTCCTTTATATTTCCAATACATCAGTTTAATATACATTCAAATAGAAATATTATACTTTCATTACAAAGTGGCCCAAGGCCTAACGTTCACAATTTACATAAGTTTAAATACAACAAGTTGGGCTTATGCCCCACACATTCAAAATATGCCCCCCAAAGGCCAAATCTACTACATAATCCATTTCCATCCTTTTTCTTCAACACTCAAGGAAGTCTCAAGCAGCTGGTGCCTCATCTGAAATATAATGTCCCACGAATGGGTCAGCTCAACTGCTGGTATGATAACTCACTAATACTAGCAACAAATTTAGGACGTGGCATGTGCAAGTGTATATTTTCAAGCCATACTTTCCCTTCCTGTTGTTTAATGCAATGCAAATACACTATGCGTGACTCACACATGCAAACTCTATGCCACACCCATGTCTTATGATATGGTCCTTCCCCGCTGGCATGAGTACCGCCTCGTATGTCTCCTTTTCGGTACGTCCTTGATGGAACAGAGTACCAACGACCGAATTTTGAGTTTTTTACCACAGGATCTACACCCTCATAATGTCCAGCACCATGTGCTCACCCACACCATGTTTCCAAGGAATCACATTATGCCAAAATGTCATGATTTCATCATGTAAATTCAATGTGACAAATGATCAAACACATGGTGTCCCTTTTCAAGTCATGCATTAAACCCCACATAATTCATAACTTTAAATTCCCATAACATGCTTCACATAACATATGTCATAACCACACACCTCACACATTTTTTTTCAAGCCACAATATCACAATTTCACCAACTACAAAGAATAGACTAAATTTCACAAGGTCACTAAAATCCATAAAAGATTAATACATTACACAACCAATTCCCTTCCAAGATGTCAAGTAAATATCACATAATACACATAAATACAGTAATCTAATACAAGGGCAAGATAGATCATTTACAAGGCAACAAAACATCAATTAAACGAAAGGATATTTAAACCCCTAAAGTTCTAACTCTAAATAACTCAAATCAACACCACCTAGGTAACTTCCTGGCATTAATTAAACATCTACACAACTCAATTAACATGTAGCAAAGTAAGAAAAACTAAATTTATTCCTAGCTTAGCAAGAAACCATACCTAAAATCAATTTTTCTCAAACTGGGAAGGCTGTGTTTGCTGGATGGCCAAATTGTTTAATGGGGATATAGGTCTCAATGAAATGAACAACTTCTCAAAAGGAAGCTCGGCCAAAATCCCACTCGAAAAGCGTGTTTCGAAGGCTTGAAACTTGAAGATTTTAGGACTTTTCTCTCTCTCTCTCTCTCTCTCTCTCTATATATATATATATATATATATATATATATATATATATATATATATATATATATATATATGAACATTGGCTACTGAAGATACAGAATGATTTCTGTATCTCCAGCCCTCTATGAGTGGTATTTATAGTGAGGGACCAAAGGGGTAAGGGCAAATAACCATTTTGCCCTTAATGAACCCAGAAACCTCGTTACTCTACAACCCATTCCTAAACGCTTCAATTTGAAATTTCATTTTATCCAATGTTCATAAAATTATTTTAAATGAAAACTTTCAGAAGAAAACATTTTCGTTTGAGGTCGGTTTTGGCCGTTTCCACCAGGGTCACCCGAGTGCCCTTTTTGTCCAATTCCGGAAACTGTTTCCGTTTTTACTGAAATTTGTACAACGGTTACCTCACAATATTCTAAGCATATTTATCTTCTATGACACACTCCAAATATTCTTCTAAACATGTCATTCGGTGAGATAATGCAAAAAAAATGCTTTACCGATAAAGCCGACAAAACTATGCATGCGAAATGTCCTACCGGCAAAAACGAAAAAAAATTTCTCATTTTTCAGATCTCTACAGCTAGTATCATGTCTTGAGTGATAATTATCTAATTAAATAAATAGAAAACTAAATAATCATCCTAAGGAATGATTATCATAGATAAATGAATTATAAATCAATTATGACAATACAAGAACCAATAAAATTAATGTCTACATGTAAAAGTCATGTTCAATGTAGTCTCCTTTTAAGAAAATATTTAGCAACCATATCTATGGAACCTCTAGAAATGGAAAGTCCTAATTATACTTAAATAAACTACTATCACTCAAGATTACCAAAGCACCCCCAATTCGGTAGAGAATCTCTAGATTGCATAAAGAAACCCGAGCAGGCATCATTGAAGTCAAGGAAGTGCTTAACCGAATCTTAATGACTCGTCGTCATCCTTGGGCTTAACCTACTCATCCTCCACCCCATTGATTTTTTATGAAAACCAAATGGGGAGAAAATTTGAAGAAAAATACACAAAAACAAAGGAAAAATAATTTTTTTTGTATTTTGCTTATTTGTTGTTCTGGCTTAGGCCCCAGTGTGATACTAACTTAGAAGGGGGGTTGAATAGGTATGTACTACTTTTTCGATCTTTTTAGATTTTCAACCACAACATTAATGATTACTCTAATTAATTAAATATGTTAATAGAAATTACAATCAATGTTCAACAATCCTCTACAATTCAACCAATTATCTCAAAATATTCAATTAAGCTACAAGTAAAGTTTATCAATACATACCATTCAACATTGCCCAATTGATTAAATAGTCCAATTTTAGTGTTAATTTCACAATTCAACTCTAAACTTAACTAAGTGATCAATTTGCAATTTTCTAATACAATTTAATTTGCTAAAATAAGGTTTTCAATTATCAATTTCATATTCAATGATCACAATCATGAAATCCTAATTATCAAGAAAGCATAAGCAATTAACACAAGCAAATTAGTAATTGTAAAGACAAAGAAAGTAGAAAGCACAAACTAAGATGATGATAGAGAAAAAACTACAGAAAATCATCAGTGGTGGAAAACTCTAGAGCTGCCCATACCTAGGGAAGAATTTCACTATGATCGAGATTGAAATACATATAAACAATATAGGGTCTAAGTATGTCAAACACCATTATATGCTTTCACTCCGTCAATCTCCCTTGAATCCACAAGCTCCATAGACGAAATCTTCATACAACCGATTCTCCTCTCGGTCATTAGAATCCTCCAATCGGGCCACTACACAATTACGAATCCACAGAATCTTGATATCTACCGATCGCTCAATGTCGAATCCTCAAGGTTGAGCTTCTTTCTCTTCAATTGTGAGAACATATGAAATTTGGGCTCTTTAACATGATTTGGATCTTTTGAATTAATCAAAATCAATGTATGAATTGAGTAGAGAATTGCACGATATACAATTTTGGTTGTTCACTCACGGAAGCTTTTAGATCTGTCAAATACAAAGCTCTCACTCTGTTATATGTTCATAAAGATAAATTTTCGTCAATTTATATAAATGAGATTGAAACTCAAAAAAAGCTTGAAAATATATTTTTTTTGTTTTTTATACAGTGTTCGTTCAAACGAACAACTAGTTCTTTCAAATAAGTATGGAACGAATGAGGTTGCAGTCCTTCGTTTGATTCAGACCTTTCAAACGAATGAGAACGAGTAAAACAAGCTTTTGTTGTTCATTCAAACTGGGCCACTTGATTCGTTCGAATGAGCAACAGAAAGTTGCTCATTCTCATCTTGTCATGTGAAATCAATTTCTCTAAGGTTTTGAAATATACATATTTGGAAAAATTGTTTCACAATCACAAGATCACTACACACATGATAATATAAAGTCTATTATATGTTTTGCACATTGATAGTAGACACATTGCTTAGAAAGGTGTTGGTTGTTGCTAATAACAAATAACTGAGCAATGAAGTTGCATTTCGATTGCCAAGAGAAAAGAGAGAATACAAACTAGTATAGAGGAATAACAGTAATCGACATGAAAATGGAAGTTACTAATTATTGTTTGTAAGCTTTTTGAGTCTTGTATCTGGATTAACTTATTAGCGGATTGTTTTGCATGGCAATAGGTTTTGTCAACCAGTATATATATATAGATATATAAAATAGTTTAAAATAGAATCTATTGTATATATTTAAAGAAAAGAGAAACTTGGTTTATGCAAACAGGAAAAGTACATAAAGTAATTTTCCAAAGCAGTAAAGTAGAAAAATAATCTTTTTCCAAACCAGAATCGAAAATTGGAAACAAAACAATTTTATAGTACTGTTTTGATAATGCAATAACAAAAAATTGAGAAACCAAAAATTGACAGAATAGAAAATATGAACTTACTGTAAAACAGAAAAATAAAAATCTAAATTAGATCAAGGATATTGTTTGACACTATGTCCTTAAGACAAATTTCGTTCTCACAATGATGCTCACGATCTTGGACGTTTGCCTCTCAGGATACAATGATCTGAATCTCTCAAAAGCAGCACTTCAATCTATGAGCCTGGCGAACCAACAGTGGCTAACTCTCTCTTAAAACACAAACACAGAATGCAGAAAAACTTATAAAGATCAAATGCATGAATATGTGTATATTTATAGACCTCTTCATGGCTATTTGGTACAGTCATGAAGGTTCAGTTGTGTCTGTTCATGGTGAACAGACACAGTCGTACCCATGAATAAGACGATTGTTCAGTCAAAATTTAAACCAATGCAATCACAAAACGACGTCGTTTTGGATTTAAACCAAAACCAAAAAAACGTACTCGTAGAATGGTGACGTTTTTGGTTTGTTTTTAACAGTGAAAAAACGACAGCGTTTAATTTGTTTTTAACAGTGACAAAATGACAGCGTTTAATTTTTTTTTAACAGTGACAAAACGACAACGTTTTGATTTATTTTTAACAGTGACAAAACTATAGCGTTTAATGAAAAATTATTTAAATTAATTTTTTCCAAAAAGATATATATGCGACGGCCTAAGCCCAAGCCCGGCTCGAGGCGGGGTGCCAAGCGCGCATGTGGATGAACCAAGCATGTGTTAGGTCCTCACTCTTTCACAAAACTTGGGTACCCCTTGGGCCCAAACCCTCCTCCAAGGTAAGTGTATATATACTCTTTAGAAGCCTTGTACCCATCCTATATGGGACAAAAGCTTTTTCACAAGTTTCAAACTTTTGTTACCATTTCCAAGTAGTGATGTTTGGAGGCAATTTCTCATTCACTCCTTAATGGTTTTGAGCAACCCAATATAGAATCTTAATCTCCTCATGGAGGAGAACACATTCCTATGTGAACTCACTAAAATTAATGTGTGCTAAAATTAATGTGTGGGACCCACTTTAATTTTAGCTCAAAAATAACTAATTATTATGCTCAAAAACTTATTTTTCCAACAAATTTTTTTGTCTTGTAATAGTTTTCCTACTATAAACTTGTCTCAAATTTTAGTGTACTTATTCTTATTGCATGATTAATATTAACACTTTGTCTTGAAATAAATTAATTCAAAAATCTTGCTAAAATTTTTAGATCATTAAAATAATCATGATTAATATTAATACATGTATCTATCCAATGATGAGATACATAAATATTTTTCTGTCTCTGAATTATTTATGAATCTTAGTAAAAGGTTTTGAAAATGACACTTTTTATAAGAGGTGGGAAGAAGAATTGTCTCCTCAAAAAGTAAGATAAAGAGTAAAACTATCAGCCCTTAGAGTCCAATTTAGATGAAGTTCTATATTTAATTGAACGAGGCCCATGCAGGATTTTTATGAATCCACGGAATTACCAAAGTATGGTTGCATCAAGGGCACCTTATCTGGTAATTATATTCTTCTTTTTTGCCAATGTTTTAAAACCCGGACCGGACCGGCCGATTCAACCGGTTGAACCGTCGACCGGTCCACAAAACGGTTCGGTTTAACCCATAAACCCGTTTTAAGTTCAAAACCATTCTAAAAATAGAAAACTGGTAAAACCAGACGGTTCAACTGGTGAACCGATTCTTGGCTGCATTTTTTTTTTTTTTGGTATATTCAAAATCTCAAATTTCATGCAATTTTTTGGCTGAATTTTGGCTAAGTTGAGTTGGTATTTGACTGAATTTTATTTTGGATTGTATTTAAAATTTTAAACCCTTGAAGTTTGAAACTTCAGTATTATATATTTGTATCATGTGGTATTTTATTTATTTTATGCATGATTATTAGTGTTTATATCTTCTTCTTTTTCATGTAGTTGAAGACTAAATTATTGGATTATACTTGGATTTGATGCTAAAATGATTTTTGTTATGGTTCTTGCGATTATGGAAGAATGGCAATGAAGTTTTAACTTTCAATATTGTAATAAAATATGTCTACTATACTTTTTTTAATTTTTTCTTGAAGTTTTACATATTAAGAAATTCATATTTTGTAAATTTTTTTTTATATAATTTTTAGTAATTTTTGTATAATTTTTTTAATTTAAAATATCAATAATATGTATTATTAAATTTATTAATTACATAATTATGACATCACGGTTTGATTCCGGATTGACCCGACGGTTGAACCGATAACTCATAACTCGGACATTTTTTCAGTTCGATGAACGATCTGGGTCTGAAAACATTGTTTTTTGCTTCATAATGTGAATGGTTTGGGATTGATTTTTAAAGCAATCTCTTTCAAATTTCCAATTTGGGTAAGGTTCAAAGTGAAAGAGTTAGAAAAATCTTTTTATTATTTTAAATTATAATATTTTTAGTTTCTACAATGATAAAGTTGGATAAAATAGAAGAAAAAAAAAAGCAAAAAAAATTGTAATACCATTGATACAAGTATGCAGAAAGTGAAAAAAGATTGGAGGTTCGGAGTACAATTGAGTTTGATAACATTTTGTCTTGTATGTTATAATTCATTTGGAAAAGGGGATCATATCACACTTTAAGATGTATGAAAAAATTGGTAAAATTTGGTTGAAATCAGAAAAGATTCATCATCCATGGGGTAAACCTAAAGTTGATTTGGTTGATTTTTATTTTGTTTCCTCCTTGGTTCGATTTCTGGGTAAATTTTAAATAATTAAGCTCTGCTCCTTTTCCCCCATCACTCTCTCAAAGTACAATAGTCTGACGTGAATGACTGACTCATCAGTGATCTTGTGCCACATGGACAACATAGTATTCCCCCTGTCTCATTTTAAGAGTCTTTTATTTTCATTTTATAATGTCTCATTTTAAGAGTCTCATTTTATACTTTATCTAATAAATTTTCAAAACTATCCTTCCAAACCTCTTTTACTCATATAATTTTCATTCACTGTAATGTTAGAAATTTAAAATTGAATAAGGGTATAATAAAAAAATGAAATAATTTTAAAATAATAAAATAATACTCATAAAAAGTTGGATTCCCCAAATGGGGTTATAATTGTGGGACGAAGGGAGTATGATTTTGGGTCTTTTGCACTTATGAATTACTATAATATTCTTTTGTGCTGACAACTTAAATAACGTGATATTATATTATTAGAAGTAATTTAGATATATTATAAATATTTGTATAAATTATACTAATTTTTTATAAAATTTTTGACAATTACAAATATTTATTTTAAAATTTTTGATAATTACAAAGATCTCTCTTGAAATTTTTGAAATAATATTGATCTCTTTTACTTTTATTAGCAAATTGCTAAGATCTCTTCTTTAATCTTTATTTTTTTTTAATGATAGAAGTGTCTCTTTAATGTTTTTTTTTTGTTTTGCATTTTTTTAATTTTGAGTAATTTTTTTGAATTTTTTTTTCATTTTCAAATAGCTATTAATTAAAAGAAATTTAACTAAAAGATATAAGTTATTCATCTTAATTTTATTTTTTATATAAAATAAAAAATTCTTAGAAAATTAAGTTATAAAAATGGTCAAAATTAAAAAAAATACAAAAATAAATAAATAAATAAAAAGAGTACTTTTGTCATTTAAAAAAAAATTAAGACTGCAGAATTTTTTTTTATAATTTATTAATAAAAATAAAAAATGTTAGTCTTAATTTAAAAATCTCAAAAAAAAAAATGTCATAATTGTCAAAAAATTTGAAAAAAAAAAAGAGTGAGTATACTTTTATCTTAAATATTTTGACATCCAGCACTATCATGAAAAAATATATTTCATGAGTGAAAGGAGTGTGAGGTACGGTTGATGATTGATAGGAGTATGAAGGTACGGATGGCAAATTCATGGCATCCATGCCTTTTTATTATTTCCCAACTCTACCAAAGGCCAAGGGGCGTCTTTTAGCAACTCTTTTGTGATCTGATTAGGGTCAACATCCTCGCACGCTTTTTTTCCATCGCAACTGACACGTACCGTAGTTCTTTCACTCTATCTCTCTCTCTCTCTCTCTCTCTCTCTCCCCCAAAATAATGAAAAGGAAAATGAGCTGGAAGGAGATTCCGTGTGTGGGAATCGAGCTGTAAACGAAAGGCCCCTCTCTGCCTCCTCTACTCTTTATCTACCTATATATAACCTTCTTTCTTCACTTCTCTACTCCACACCTAGCAATATCACTGCAACTAACTAGCATGCAGATGGACTCAACCATGTTCTGGTTTTTGGCTTCAACCCTTTCCATCTTTCTCCTCCATTCTCTCCTCAAATTCCTCACCTCCGCCCACAGGAAATTCCCTCTTCCTCCGGGCTCTCTCGGTTGGCCCTACATCGGCGAAACCTTTCAACTCTACTCTCAAAACCCAAATGTTTTCTTTGCCTCCAAAGTGAAAAAGTCAGTACTAATTCCCATACAAGGGTTTGTTTATATGTGTTGTGTGATGTTTACTTACAAATGTTGGTTTTCGCAGGTATGGTTCTATATTCAAGACCCACATATTGGGTTGTCCTTGTGTCATGATATCGAGCCCGGAGGCCGCCAAACTTGTGCTCGTAACCAGAGCTCTTCTCTTCAAGCCCACATTTCCAGCAAGCAAAGAGAGGATGTTGGGCAAAAAAGCCATTTTCTTTCACCAGGGAGAGTACCATACCAAATTGAGGAAGCTCGTGCTGCGAGCATTCATGCCTGAAGCAATCAAAAACAGCGTCTCAGACATAGAATCCATAGCCCTAGACTCTCTCAAATCATTGGAGGGACGGTTGATTAACACTTACCCAGAAATGAAGACTGTGAGTTCAACCCCACCCACCTTCTCTAACTCATCTAAAACAGAGCTCCCTGTTTCTCTCTCTTCCAATTTCACTTCAATTAATACTACTGGGTATATATTGATGATTAAATTTTGTGATTTTCAATTCTTGCAGTACACATTCAATGTTGCATTACTTGCCATATTTGGAAAAGATGAAGTTCTCTACAGAGAGGAGCTCAAAAGGTGCTACTACAATCTTGAAAAGGGATACAATTCTATGCCCATTAACCTTCCTGGGACACTCTTCCACAAAGCCATGAAAGCAAGGAAAGAGCTGGCTCAGATCTTGGCCAAAATCCTCTCAATCAGGCGGCAAAGGAAGCACAACCACAGCGATTTGCTTGGATCTTTCATGGGTAACAAAGAAACCCTCACAGATGAACAAATTGCAGATAACATCATTGGTGTCATCTTTGCTGCCCGAGACACCACGGCCAGTGTCCTAACTTGGATGGTCAAGTACCTTGCAGAAAACCAGGGTGTCCTACAAGCTGTCACTGTAAGAAATCTAATTCCTACTCGTCAGAAAAATAAATAAATAAATCAATCTTAATTTCTTTGATTATAATTTCATTGTTTAGGGAAGATGTAGAAACGGATTATCCATATATTATAATAATGACAATAATAGTTGTAGCAATGACTTGATATTCTGTGTTCTTGTTTTGTGACTTTTCAGGAAGAGCAAGAAGCCATAATGAGAACTAAAGAGGAGTGGGGTGAAGAGAGGGTTCTGACTTGGGCAGATACCAAGAACATGGCAATGACTACGAGGGTGATTCAAGAGACACTAAGAGTTGCATCAATTTTATCTTTCACTTTCAGAGAAGCTGTTGAAGATGTTGAATTTGAAGGTCAGTGACCCCTAAATCTGACAAAATGATACATACCCATTTGACATATATATATATATATATGGTATTTTTTCTTAACTTGAATCTTATGTGCTAATATTCTTTGATATTTTTAATATTTGTTTTCAGGGTATTTTATACCAAAAGGGTGGAAAGTTTTACCACTCTTCAGAAACATTCACCACAGCCCAGACAATTTTCCAGAGCCTGAAAAGTTTGATCCCTCAAGATTTGAGGTAAAACTTGAGAGAATACTACAATTATTTTACCAAGTCTAGTTTTTTTAGTTACCCACCATCTGAAACTCAGCCTTTTTCTAATGATTTGACAGGTTGCTCCAAAACCAAACACATTCATGCCATTTGGCAATGGGACCCACTCATGTCCAGGGAATGAGTTAGCGAAACTGGAGATTTTGGTCCTTGTACATCATCTGACCACAAAGTATAGGTTGGTGAAACCTCGTTGCCAATAACAGACCATATCACCTTTTTCAGTTGTGGTTAAAAGTCCAGTTCCAGTTCCAGTTCCTAAAATAGAATCTTTCTGATGAGGGTTGGTGTGTTTTCATCTGCAGGTGGTCTATGGTAGGCCCACAAACTGGAATTCAGTATGGCCCCTTTGCTCTTCCCCAGAATGGTTTGCCCATCACCATCTCTCTCAAAAAAGCCAGTCCCAACTCCAATTAATTAAGTCCCAACTACAGAGATCTTTCTAAATATAGAAAGAGGAGTTCCTCCCGTTAGATAATTCCACTTTCCTGAGAATAGTGATGAAGACACAGATCATCACCCATGCTACCTGTTTACCCTCAAGACACACACAAACTCTTCCCTTTTTTTTTTCCTGGCTAAGAGATTCCCATAGGAAGAAAATTTTAGAAAGAAATACAAGGGAAAACAAAATGTACATATATAAGAGTCTTCATATATATACACTAGAATGTTGAAAGGAATCAACGTTGATGTCTGCAGGTCATGCATGTTCATTCTTTCAAGAAATGAGAATGTTAGTGGAGAGAGTGTGGGAATAGTATAATTTAGTTTAGTCCAAATTCATGATGTCTGTTCTGTTCTGTTATTAATTCTTATGTAAGTCCGCAAGGCGATAAATGAAAATCCAAAGTTCTGAGTTTTGACTATACATATTTTTTGTTCTGCCTTTTCTTGTTATTTATCAACCTCAAATATATATATATATATATATATATATTTCCAACCACTACAATGATTTACCTCTGGATTCTTTTAGTTATCTGCATGAGAGTAATACCACTAAAAGAGACGTGAGTTGCAAAACCCACAAGTATGCTAACTTTTACTTCTCCATGCGTCAAAATTATGGTTTAGAGAAGCTAAAAAAATTAGTTATGAAAATTGATTTAACTTTTTACAACTTTTACTCATTACACAAAACTCAGGATAAAAAGAAAAATTAGCGGTTGGAATTACTTCAACATAATTTTTACCAAACACCAAAATTTGTTATTTAATTATACTCTTAAAAATTCATTCCTCAATAATTAATTCTTTTAAATCTATTTTCTAAAATTTAAAACATCTTCAAACGGGCTCTAAGACAGGTCTTATGAGAGGGAAGAATAGAAAAACGTACATGGCCGATTTTTGTTTGTGCACGTAAACTTTTGAGAGAAAAGACTAGAAAAACTGCAATATCAGTGGGTGACTACTAAATAGTATGTAAATATGCTTCTACTTTTCTGGTGCACACACTTGAATCTTTACTCATTCCATCACTCACAGCAAAGCTTATGTATTTGATTGAATAAACACTCAAATAAGTGAACTGGGCATATCAAAACAAAGAGGAGAACTTGTATATATTCTTGAGAACGATGAACACATCTTGACTAGGAAGAAAAACTCTCCCAAACAATCTCTGTTTTGTGGCAGATTCTCACGCCTCCACTCAACCTGTCTCTATGGCTTTCGGCAGCCTATAACAAAGTAAATTCAAACCTACAAAGAAGTCTAATCCCACTCTATTAAGAATATTTATTCCTTAAAATTCAATTAATCTACTCCATATATGATGATATGCCTTAATTTGACCAAGGATCTCATAACATAACACGTGTCTCCGAAGAGCTTTGCAATATATAGGCTATGGGTGTGCATATCTCTCCCGACCTATGGATTATGAGCATTAGTATGAAGGCTTCCGAACTGGTCACTGCCTTTAATGGACCACCAACCTCAAAATAAGAAAACATAGTTCAATATAAAAACTACTATATATGGATATTGATGTTGCAATTTTTTATCAGATGGGGCTTTCATTCTTCGTTACTTGTCAAGAACTCAAAATCAGAGGGTCACGGGATAGGTTCCGGTGGTAGCCCTTCCGATGATAAAGTTCGTAAATTGAAAAAGATTGTAATTGAAAGAAGTAAATTGAACGTAATTTTACAACATACCTTATGACTTTATTTATAGCCTGAAGATCTCCTAAGTTGAGTAGGATTCGAAGCCATAAAAATAGGGATTTGAAAATATCCAAAGATGGTAGTTGTCATATTGAACTCTGTTTCCTTATTCTGAGGTCGGCAGAGCATAGAAGGTGGTGACCAATTAAGGACCCTTCCTATAGATACTCTACAGCTCGAGCTCTTGAGGTAAGGCTTGCCTCATTCTAAATAAAGCATGTTTGAACCCTATGTGCCTGTCTGATCTGGACAGCAGAATCTTTTTTTGACCTGTACATGGTAGAGCTCTGAACATACACGTGTCATGTTTTGGTTAGATTTGTCACTTTATGGTATATCAGATATCTACAAATCACTAATTTTATAACTCCTAATCCTATTTAACTTAGAAAAATTACAACCTATAAATAAGGCCACAAGGTATGCTTTTAATTCATGTTCAATTCCTCTCTTTCAATTACTGTCACTATTCTTCACTAACTTATTCATCGAAGCGGCTACCACTCGAACCTTCCCGTTGGCTCTCTGACCTTGTGTTCTTGACAAGAAATTAGAGAGAAACAACCTTCAAACCAGAAAAAGGAAACATCAGTTTGCTGCCATCTGTGGGAACGATTAGAGTTCTTATACACAAGTTTAAACCTTTCTTTCAAACTATTCACCAACCATGGCCCCAAACTTTGTACTAGAAGAAATCTTCCAAACCCTCAAAATCATCATTTTACTCAAAGAGGAAGACGACGTGCACCAACTCGTTTGTAACAGTAGCTTGACTAGATGTTGTGTTAGTCCTATCAGATGCAACAGCAGATTACGGATATATCACAAACATTGGCCTCACTTGTATGAAACCAACAAAACACATATCCTCTTGCTCCCCCGGTAAACACCGTCCATGAAGGGTCACAACCTCCTACTAACACTACTACAAGAGATGGCATTCAGAACGTGGAACCACTCAATACACAGGTGGTACACCCTTAGGGTACCACTCAAGCAGGAACTAACCCACAAACCTCAACAGCGGTCGGTAGAGGTATTCTACTAATCCACTATGTCGTTCATTACCAGAGTATAACTAGGGTATCTATTCCAACAACCTATGGGGTACCCCCAATGAATCTAAAGCTTCAACCTCTATTTGTTCGACACCCTTCAGTTCTTATGGGACAACTTCTTTCCACCACCATAGGACAAAATCCCCCAATGTTTCCAGAACTAGGGAATCTAGCATAAACTCTACATCAAGCACTAGTAGCAGTACTACAGAACCAGCCCAAGCTCCCTCAGAAGGTTGAGGAGATTACAGATTCTCGAGATTAGACCATCTCGACCAAAAGATTTCATGTCCTTCTAGAGTAAAACGAATTTGGAAAATTTCTCGGAAGCTTCTCTACATCGTTTATCCCTGCTATAATGACAGAAGAGCGGCCTAAAAAATTTATTATCCCAAAATTCACTTTATATGACGGTTCTGAAGATCTTAGGGATCATCTCTCTTATTACCAGCACACAATGGATTTGCATAGGGCCACTGATGCCTTTATATGCAGGACCTTTGTTACCAACCTCAAGGGTTCAACCTTTAAATGGTTCTTTAACCTCCCCAGGAACTCAATCAATAACTTTTATAAGCTTAATAGGTTATTCCTTGATTGCTTCCTAACGAGCAAAAAACTAAGGAAGGGACTAGAATTCTTATTGACCCTCAAGCAAGCCAAGGGGGAGACATTAAGGAAGTACATATCTCACTTTAATTTTGAGCTCACATAGATGAATGATTGTAGTGCAAGCTTATTGGTTACTGCCTTGACTTTAGGACTCGGGCCTAGATGCTTCCAGGATTCATTAACTAAATATCCCCCCTTAAACATGGTAGCCCTTATAGAAAGAGCTCAAAAAGTACATCAACCTCGAAGACACGAAGAATTCCACTCGAAAAACCAATAAGCAAGCTCAGAAAGAGAAACAAGCTTAGAAGAAGGACAATAAAGATAATAAAAAAACAAGGTCACACCACTGAAGAGTGTAGAGCTCTTAAGAAAGAAATTGAGCACTTCATCAAATGGGGATGACTAAGAGAATTCGTTCGGCAGGACGGGAGGCAAAATTAATGAGATGATAGGCCCCCTTAGAAGAGGCAAGATTAGAAGTCCAAACAAAGGGATGCTCGGAATGATCAACAATAACCAAACAACCAACACGTTATATTCTTGTTGCGTGCTAATAACGTAATAACCAAGATGTCAAACAAAGCTAGGGCAGAACCTCATATTATCTAGATCTCTTCTATTGAAAAAATGACTAAAACAACACCTCAAATTCAGTTCTCTGAGATGGACTTGTTAGGGTACATTGCCCTCAAAGTGATGCCCTTGTTATATTTCTATAAATTTTTAATTTTGAGATCAAAAAGGTGCTCGTGGACATAGGAAGCTCCACCAATATGTTGTTTTACGAATCGTTCAAATAAATGAAGTTAGATCCAAATGATATCAAAACAACCATTGTAGTTATGGCAGGATTCAACGGGCACCTCAGTTTTTCTATGGGCAAGATTGACTTGCCGACCACAATAGGAGAGGAAGATGAATAAAAGACCTTTGTCATGACTTGGAACCTGGCCTGTGTGGATTAAGGGTCTATGATCGCCAACCAAGGCCTCTCAATGATCAAATAATCTTCTAATTACCATTGATCAAACGTAGCAAAAAAATATTTCATAAAGTAATTTGCTTAACCTGAGTTACCATTCAAACCATCGTCACAACATAATCTAGTTCTTATAACAAAAGACACGAGTCTTTTTGGTTACACAACTTAAAATCTCACAAATATTACATATAGATTTTTTTTATAGCAAAAGTTTCATAAATCTATTCTTCGGTTAGAATCTGTCTTAGCAAAATAACTTGCCTACTTCTTTATGGCACCAATCTACATTTCTTGAAGCTACCTTTACTTGAAAACACGGTAATCATCTATAATGAGCTCGACGGCTCCGTGACAATTTCATAACATGCCAAGGGTTTGAAAACTACAATATAGTTCTATACTGAAATGTCTATATTCATTTAGAAATAAAATACGTCATATCTAAGTCTATAATTAAATCAAAGTACAAGAGTTCAACGAATAATATCAATTTCATTTTCAAAACAAGTCGAATAATCTAAAGGAAAAATTTAAATCAAAAGTCTCAAGTCAATATCATTGTTCAATATTCAATATCATAGTTCAATAATCCTTATTATCCAATCATAGTTATAGTTCAATAAACAATAGTTCAATCATAGTCATAGCGCAATAGATCAATATCATAGTTCGAATTCAATAGTTCTCTTAGCTCAAAGTTTAATCATGGTTTAGATTCAATATTTGTAATACCCCGACCCAAAAAAAATACCGGGTCATAGGGCACGTATTTCGAGGTTATGAAAATAAGTGTAAAGATGTCTATATTTAAGGAAAACAATTAATTAAATTAAAATAAATAATTAATTAATTAAGTTATGGAATTGATTATTTAATTAAAATAAATACAAAAATACACACATAAAAGTGTATGAGTGAGTCTTATATATGAATAATTATATACCTAAAATGCTTGAATATAGGAAAAATAAAATAAAAATAAATATAATGTATACATGGTACGGTTGTGGGTGTGATATATATATATATATATATGTGTATATATATATATGTGTATATATACATGGAGACATGGAGGTAAGGGGATAATGTGCAATATATGTATATTATATGCTATTAGGTGAGGAGGTATGGAGGAGAGCATGGCCCAATTCAGAAAAGTGAAGAGTATGGCTGCTGATGAGATGGGAGGTGGGTGAGGGAAAGGTGGCAGCCACCAAATCTCTTCCACCTATACACATTAACTATATGCACACCCATGGAAACAATAGTGAAGGAAAGAGAGAGAGAGAGAGAGAGAGAGAGATCTGGAAGAAGGAAGAAGGAAGTTGAAGCAAGAAGGTGAAGTGGAAACCGAAGAAGGAGAAGGAAACTGGGAACAGTCCGTTTAAACAGGTATGTTCCCAACCGAAATTTAATTCGATTTCTTTCACATTTTAGCATATGAACGTAGGGTCTTAATCTATGTAGAATGGGCTTTATTTTGCAAGAAGAATGGTGTAAAATCATGGAAAACCGAGCGAGAAAACTTGAGTTACAGTAGGCAAGAAAAAATTTCTGAACCGTAACACATGAATAACTGGGCCTGAATCGACCGTTGCCAAAGCAAGTTTGGTTCATAGGGCCCTCAACTAGACTCTTCTAGAGTGCCAAAAACCCAAAACCGCGATCAAAATTCAAAAGAAGCAACCCCCAACAACCGAGTTGCAGGTTACGGGTTTGAAACCCAAACCTTTAAAAACACTGCTAAAAACCACTTTTGTGATTAGGGATTTCAACCTTATGAAAAATGGAGCATATCAGAACAAACCCCATCAAGTTTGGCTCAAAAATGGGCATATACGACCGAGACACAAGTTTGGATTATCAAACCCAAAACCAAACACATGAAGCAGTTTTGAGCTCTTAAATGAATGCCAAGATGATCCTTAAGATGTTAGAAACACTTTAGGTTGAAAACAGCAGCAAATGACTGAACCAAAGTCCACGAAATAGAAGAGAAAGGAAAACTGTAACTAGGGTTTCGGATGAACAGTGTCGACCTTCGTGGGGAAGACGACACTGTTCGGGTCGGTTACGGGTCCGGGTCAAATCCGGTTATGGGTTTATTTAAACGGTGACGTTTAGAGGTTTAAGAATTTTAAATTTTAACCATTAGGGCTGACGTCATCCTGACGTCAACATTACGTGGCAAACTGGTTAAACCGGTTGGTTTGTAACTGAACCGGACCGGTTCACTTATATTTTAACTGAACCCACTAGTTTTTAGTTTAGTTTAAAATATAATAAACCAAATCTTTCCTTATTTACGAATTGACCCCAAACCTTCTAAGAAATTCTACTGTGGCCCAATTTTTGGAAAATTTATGCAGTTAAGCCCCTGAAAAAATAATTAAATAATTAATTTAATTATTTAATAAATAAAATAAAATTACTATTTTGCCCCTAGGTCTTAAATGAGGCAAATGAAGTCCAAATTAAACATATGAATAGTGTATTCCTACTATTTCAGATATTTTGAGACTAATGGTGGGGTCCGTTTTACGAGACAGGGCCCAAAAAATAAAGACACGTAAAGGGGTAAATGACCAAAATACCCCTTGCCCAAAATTAACAAATTATTAGTGTATTCTTACTATCTCGGACCTTCTGAGTCCAATGGTGAGGTCCACGACATGAGATGAGGTCCCAAAAAAATTGGAGACCCGTAAAAATGCTAAAATGACCAAATTACCCCTGGTACCCCTAAAGCCAAAATGAAACCAGAGAAGGTCTAAATTGACTTTCTTCGACCTTCCGGACTCAATGGTGAAGTCCAAATTACGAAACGAAGTACAGAAAAATATGACACGTAAAACGATAAATGACCATTTTACCCTTTTTCATATAACAGTCCGAATTAAATGTTAGGAAAGCCTAAACCGACTTTCTTGGACACTCCGGACTCAATGGTAGAGTCTATTCGACCAAAAGAAATGTCTAAAATAAAAAGACATAAAATTTGATGAATAGAATCTGTCAGATGACTATAAATTTAAGGTAACGCCAAAGTATTAATACTAAGGCGTATACGAGAAAATGAAGTACGAAAAGACACGACACATAAACATGTCAAATAAATAAATTTAAATTAAAGTTAATGGAGCTACCAAAAGAGTATAAATTAAAATAAATTCAATTCCTAACACATTAAATTGTGTCATAGGTTAAGAGTACGAGTTAAGTTAAGTACATATGAATTATGAAATCATTTTAGGATCTAATACGATTTAAGAATAAGTCAAGGAATATCGAAATGATATTACAATGGATGTGAAGTTGATGAGATGTTTATGAATTGTTCTTAGGAACTACAAGTGAAGTGGGAAAGCGCAATTTTAGCACTAACCCTAAAGGACCAAGGTGAGTAATCTTGCATTTGAAGTGGGGGCTTTAACTCCACGGATTTCAACGAATGTTTTTAAGTTCAAAAATATTTACAGCATTGATATATCAAATTCAGTATTCATGATTTCTGTTTTCTTAAATATTCTGCCATGACATGCTTCACGATTATTTACATATTTATATCCGTAAATGTTTCCTTTTCAAAATAGTTAGCATGTCTGATTTCCTCAAATATTCTGAATTTGAGTATTGCAAGTATTGAAGCATCACTGCAAAAGTTATACGTTACATGTTTTAAATACTCATAAAGGCTTTTACATAAAAGTCATATGACAAATGTTTTGCAAGATAAATAATAAGCACATAGGTAGTGTTGTGAGTTGTACGGAACTCAACGGACCTATCATGTGCATCATCACATAGGTAGTGAGTAGGGTTGTACGGAACCCCGCAGATCTATCATGTGAAATGCCCGGTAGCAAGATCTAATCCCCCAGGCAATTGAGATATCTCCACGTATACGTAAAATCGGGAGTCTAGTTCGAAACAGATTCCACCTAATTAAAGAGAAAAGATGACAAACGATTTTGAAAATGGAAGCAGGTTTTACCCCCATTTTCACTATGAAATGTTTATATGTTTTAAAGTAACGCTTTGGAAGATGGAAGCTGGTTTTACCCCCATTTCCTATTATGCATGTATATATATGCTTTGAAATGCATATACTCTATTTAAGAAATGTTTATTTAACTTGAATTACATGATTTTAAGTTACATGTTCTGAAATATATATGTTCTTTATGGAAATATATGTTCTAGCTTGAATACCTCGAATGTTTCAAAGCTACATATTTTAAGAATGCATGTTCTCTATGTTCAAGTATACGACCAATTGGTAGTTGAATATTTTATAAACTCTCATGTACGAAACCTCTACCAATTGAAAACCCATGACAGATGTAGGAATTACTCATTGGGCTTTTCGAAGCTCAACCCATTCCCCAACATTTTTCAGGTACTGACGATGAGTGGGAGCCGTGCTCCATTTTGGGATGACGATTAATAGCTCTATTATGATCATGGACTTTTGGAAGTATTAGAATATGTAATTGACTTTTGGAGGTAGTTAGAACCTATAGCTGGTTGAACTATGATGTAATAGACTTCGGATAGTATGTACTTAAGCCATAAGGCAACCGACTATGCAATATGTATAAAATTTTAGAAATTCAATTATGCTCTGAATGTATGATTATACATGTATACCGAAATGTGAAGAGTGGTAGTACCGGACGGATGTGCAAATTTTAAAATAAGAAAGAAAAGAAAAAAGTTTTCACGCTTCCGCAACCACATGTGGCACGTCCATCCGATACCGCTGCCTAGGCGAGCCTTGTCTCGAGGCCTTCGGGTCTCGGGGCGGCGGTCGCGATCCGGTAATCCGCATAGGGTGGGTTTCGGGTCGTGACAATATTCACAAGGGTTCAAGCCTATAAGTTCCTCTTTTATGGTCAACAAATTAGAACCTCACTAACTAATATCAATATTTAGAGAACTAGTTCGATATGTCGTTCTGTACGGCCCGCCACCAATATACCCTGTAGTTAGGGTTCGATAAATTCATAATCTATTTAATAATCGCCATGCATAGAAGATTAGTTCATTCAAAATAATAAAATCACATCCAAAATCAATAATCATCAATCATAAGCTCGGTTATCCAAATAAGAGTTCTATATCTAGTATTTAGTCAAAATAATTCAAAGATGAGTAAGAAACTGTATAGTATTTTGAGTGACTCACAAAACATTTTCTTAAATCAGAAAAGAAGACAATATATCGATAAATCATTCAAAATGTAAATTGGGTACAATGTATCTATTACTAAAAGTCATAAAGGAAGAAACAGTATATCGATAAGTCATTTAAAACAATATTAATTACATTGCATCTATTATTAAAGTTATAAAGGAATTCAATATTTATATCTATAATAAAATCCACCTAAAACATGACATGAAATACTCACCTGAAATCCAAAAGCTTATACCAAAATCCTTTCCTTAGTCGAAGGTCCTTATAACCAATTCAAGATCTTATTAAATACTTGTTTTAAGTATTACCTAATTTAAAGTGTTAACTTAGAGTCCTCTCTCTTCCATTTATACTCTTTTGGTAACTCCATTAAGTCTTAAGGACATATTGGTTATTTTTAATTTATTACCAGGTCTTATTTTCCTTAAAGGGACATCGTCGTTAAGTCTAAAATGTCAAAAATAATCGGTTTAGGTTTTTTTGAATCTTGATTTGCCCATCTATGGCTTACATTAAGTCTAGGAACATTTTTGTAATTTTATATTTTCACATGTCCTATTTTTCGGTACCTAATTTGGTAATATGGACTTCATTGTTGGGTCCGAAATGTCAAAAAAAGTCATAATAGGCCTTTTTTGATATTTAACTGGCTTTGGCATCACTAAAGGCATAAAGATAATTATGACATTTTATGTGTCTTAATTTTTGGAATATCGTTTCGTAAAATGGACCCCACTATTGGGTCTGAAACGTCAAAAAATGCTAAGGTGGACACCCTTTTTATTTTATTTGGACATACTTAGTATTTAATTTAACTAATTTAATTAGATATAATATATATTACGTGAGAGAAACGCACAAGGTGAAAAGTGGCACATTGGTGGCCAACGGAGCCTACAGTGCTTGGGTTTGAAGGGTCTTGGTTATAAACTCGTTGGCAGCATTTTCCCCTATTTTTTTGAATTTTTGAAAGCCAAACAGTGGACAATGGATCAAAACGAGGATAAGGTATCCCTATTCCATGTGAGGGCATCAAATCGACGCATATCCTTGTAACCAAACACTCAGTATCCCGTTTAAAACATTTGAAAATCCTTCCAAAATGACGCAGCTTCAGCTAACCCAACCCACGCCTAGGTGGGTTCCGACCCGAACTCAGACCCGAAGACTCGACCCATGAACAATGTTCGTCTTTTTCACTGCGCCATTGAACCAATGAAAACCCTAGAAATTCAGGTCACATTTTCTTCATTATCGTTGACTCTTTTTTACTCCCTTTCAACCCTAAATCACTCTTGTAACTCAAATAAACATTCTAATGTCGATCTAGGGGCTCGAATCAACCTTAATAGCTCGATCCAACCTCTCATGGTCGTTATTGTGTGAGGTCTAGTTCGCGATCATTTCTTGACCAAATCAGGTGATTCCAATTGCTTTCTTAATATTTTTCAAGGGGATTTTGATCCCCATTCTTTAATTTAAGTTTGGTATCCCATCTATGGTTTTCACTTTTTGAACTTGAACCTACAACTCAGGTTCTATGGCTTATTTCTAAGCTGTTTGGCCTAGTTTCTGTGGCATTGAGTTCCCTAATGCATCTAGTTTAAGTCATTATTCTTGACATGTGGTTTGGTTTAGGTTGAAGGAACCCAGTTCGTCTTAAGGTCGTTAATGGCCGCCTACTGTTCAGAGTTGATTCTAGTGTTCTTCTTAGACTCATTTTTCATTATTTTAATTAAATAAACATTCAAAAATCATATAGATAAGGAAGTTTGGGTTCTAACCTTGTTTAACAGTTGTTTTGAAATTCCTCTCTACAATCATCTTCTCTCTCTACCGAGCTTTTCTCTTCAGCTTCTTCCTTGTTGCATGCACGGCTAAGGCTCCCTTCTAGCTCTCCAATGGTTGCAGAACTCACTTTCTTGGGTCTAGTTTGGGACAGCCTCACATGTAAGCACTTCTTCTTCTTCTTCCTCTCTCTCTCTCTCTCTCTCTCTCTCTCTCTCTCTCTCTCTCTCTCCGAACCATTTCTAATGACTTGAAATACACAACATATACACACACTCAAGTCTGATTATACATCATGAGCTGTATTTGCATTATGAGGACTTGGTGCATGAAATTCTATTGGTTGGGGTTTTGGTCCACTAAGGTGACGACACCTCACTTTTTTATGACATTTTTTTCAAACAGCTTTTCTTTAAATACCTTTCTTGTGGAAATCGTAGCACAAAAGTGCTAGTAGCCCAATGGTAAACGTTTTGGCAGCTTTTACTTGAGGTCTTGAGTTCAAGACTTGGCAAGTCCATTTCTACTCTTTTTCTTCTTTTGTTCTGTTGGTGGAGAATTTTATATTTTCATTTTATATTTTATTTATTACATATACTTAATTTGTATATTTCTTAATTACTTGGTGTATATTTTACGTTCATGAAGATTTCTCTTTTTATATAGTTAAATCAATTAGACATGAATAGTTATTATACTATTTTAAACATTTATGCTTAATATTTATGTGTCGCTTTAATAATTAATCTTTAATTACGTCGTGTCTTTCACATCAATTTCTTCTATCTTAATTCACTCAAGAATTATCATTGCAACATTATTGTCATGATTTAATTATACATTAATGTTCTCTTGAAGCTTACTAAGCATCCCTAATTATATAGTAATTAGGTCGGGATGTTACAACCCTGATCTCATAATTTATGGTCCTGGATGCCAAATCCCCTTATAACGTCATAATTGACAGACCTTGGATCTATCAGGTGAGGGCTATCATTTCCACTCTCCCCTAATGCCTCAAGTTTCTCCATCAAGAAAAGGTGGTGACTATCAAGGGTTATCAACCCACTACACGGGAGTGCCATTTAGTTGCGCTCAAAGAAAAAACTCCCAAATAGCAATTATAGTACAATCTCAAGGGGGACAAATTCTCCAAATCTAATTTGAGTGGCACGGGAGAATACCCCTCTAAGATTGAAGAACCATTAAGTCCTAGAGTAAGGAATAGATAGTATGGTGAAACCACAGGAAGAAGTAACAAAAGTGCTTATCAGTACAGAGGTTGAAGGAAAGTACTTACAAATTGGCTTCGTTCTGTCACCTTCAAAGCAACAAGAACTCGTCAAGTTCTTAAAGCAAAATCTATTAGTATTTGCTTGGGAAACTAAGGATATGGAAGGGATAGATCCCAACTTTATCCCTCATAAGTTGATGATCGATCTAGACCACCCTCCAGTACATCAGAAGAGGAGGACGTTCACTCGAGAACGCCATAAAATCATCAACAAGAAAGTTCAGGTTACTTGATGTAGGAATGATAAGGGAAGTTTTCTATCTTGAATGGCTCGCAAATACCGTCCTCGAAAAAAAGAAAAATGATAAGTGGAGAGCCTTTGTCGACTACACTGACATCAACAAAGCATGTCCCAAAGACAGTTTTTCTCTCCTTAGAATTGAACAACTTGTGGATGCCACTATAGGTCATGAGCTCATGAGTTTCATGAATGCCTACTTTGGATATAATCGAATTCAGATGTACCATCCCGACTAGGAGAAAATTGCTTTTACATCCAAACGAGGTCTTTAAGCATGAAGTTCAAAAGTGCGTGAGGTATGGGACTCACGGGTAAGGAAAAGATAAAGTTCAGAAATGTGCGTGAGGTGTGGGACTCACAATTAGAGTAAGATGAAGTTTAGATGTAAATGTGGGGTATGGGACCCACGGTTGATGTAATGTTATGAATGTAATGTAATGTTTCAAAAAACAAATCTAGTCAATCTAGATACTGTAAGGACTTGTGTAACATGTGTAAATTACTTTCGCTGCAATATTTGAACTTGATGTGACATATGAATGGAATGGATTTTGTTTAAGTACTTCACTTGCATCCCCTGATCCGCATAGGGTGGGTTCCGGGATGTGACATCGTTATTCTTGATCTCCTTAATCTTACAATCGAGGAGCCTTTTAATTTCTTTCTCAAAGAGGCCCTGTAGTTGATGGACCCTAGAGGTTAACATTTTATCTCCGTAAGATCTTTTTCGGGGTGAGTTCCTACATTGATGTTAGCCCTCACGCCTGCTTCGAGTGTGCTTCAGGTTAGCCACAAAAGGTGTATCTGTTGACCCAGCTCTTCACTGGCATTGTTGTGGGTGGCAGACTCGTGTTGGTCATTGACACTTTACTACTGCTGCAACTCCTGAAGTTGTTGTTACATAGTATGCATAAGCAATGAGTGTTGTTGTATAACATATTATATAAGCAATGAGTGTTGTTGTATAACATATGATATCTCTCTAAGTGGCGTATTAATAGCAATGAAAGCGTCTCCTTCCATATGTTGGTCATTATCTTGGGGTTGTCGCTCAATAACATGCCAAGTGTTGCCACAAGTTGATTGGACAAGCAAAATAGACTTATTACCCACTTAATTTTAGAAGAAATGAATTTGCATGGATTTTTATTTAATTAAGAGTTTATATAACTCTAAAATTCCCTTTTGCCAATTTCCTAGGACTTGATTATTAGACCTAGTTTTTCTTTCTCCTCTACATAAACCAAAAGCCATTCCAA
Organism: Nyssa sinensis; assembly: GCA_008638375.1. Classification (NCBI taxonomy): domain Eukaryota; kingdom Viridiplantae; phylum Streptophyta; class Magnoliopsida; order Cornales; family Nyssaceae; genus Nyssa; species Nyssa sinensis. Next base: position 35,165,597 of record CM018038.1, read on the forward strand.
ATTAATTTCTTCTGGGTTCTTTGCTACTTAATTTCCTCCGTTACTGAAGGCTTTGAGGCTTCTGAAAATCTCATGCTCCAGACTTTACTTCATTCCAAGTCTTGGACATCAGAAAATGGTACCACCTTTACAATCCCATGCTCCTGTCCTTCACCGCCTTATTTATTTGAAGAAAAACAAGAAGGCTATTCTTTGTATATGAAGCAGAATCAAATATTCAAGAGAAAATGTTCGATCAGGATAAATGCTATTGAAAGATATCCTTCAAATGATGGGTGGGTGAGTTTCAATCATTTTTCCATATGCCAGTCCTATAGAGATCACTGTACAAGTCCTACAGGACCTTTTACATGATTATGAAGGTGGTGGTGGTGGCGGTGTGGGGAACTACAATTTTCTCTGCAAATCAAAATTGTTGGTTTTCGAGGAAAAGCCGGTCAAAACAAAATAAAAAACCTAAAGTTAAGGATTTCACCATTATTATAACAAGAGAATGACAACAAATGGTGGCAAAGCAAACAAACATGCCCAACAGATAACAATGTCCCCTCTGTGCTGCAAAATTCATAAAAGCTGTAAACATTAACAAAGAGGAGCAGTCCTTGCTGCTCACTCCACCAACTGATTCTATTTCTACCAAAAAACTCTACTGTTCTGCATCAAATACAACACTATACCTGATTTTAACACCATTCCTGGAGGATGAACCCAATCTCTTCTGAATTCCTCTGCAATTCTACCTGTGATATTGGAATTTCTTTCAAATAATTTCTCAAAACAACCAGTTGTGCTGATAAACATCCAAATCACACAGCAATTATTCTCAAAAGGACCCTATCTCAAGCTTTGCACATTTTAACCCAACTCCATAAATCTTAGCCAAGTAAATCCCTGAACAAGTTAGGATTCTGAGTCGACGGGGTCACACCCATCTGCCTCACAAGTGCATCCTTGTCCAAAGAATCTTTAGGATTCAGCCCCTTATTATTTAACTGTGTCGAGTGGATAGCTGTATTTACTCCAAGGGCTGTTCTGTTGGTTGTATTCGACGTCCCAGATAGGAGATTAACCTCATCCCTATTATTTGAATGAGGATTTGCAACATCATTACTCTGCCCACTTGCAGGCATATCCGAATATAATGACAAAATATCAGGTGTTTTAGCAGCACCAACTGTACCATAATTTAGAACTGAAGAATCTTGGCTTGGGTCAAGAAGCCCTTCCAATTGCTTGAACGGATCCACAGATGGGGTACTACTTGCGACTGTTGGTTCACCCAAGTCGAGCAAATCAGGTGGCGGCTGAAGAGGGGTTGTCTTCTCTGCAGCAGTTTCAGAAGTTAAAGCCACTCCCTTTGTCACATGGTACTTATCCATTGCATGGCTGCTTGTCTTTGAAACCTTATGGCTACTAGGCCTCCTCTCAGATTTTGATGTACCCCCAAACAATGAAGCAGCAAGTTTTTGCTTTTCAGGGGAAATCTCAACTCGCAGCCTTCTTGAATCGTAAGAGACATCACGTGCTTTTGAGTTTATACTACTCACTCCATCAGGTTGTGTCACCTCATTAACAGGTCTCTGGGAATTAGAGTTCATCATAGGTTGTGCAGGAGATGAGTAAGTTGGCCTACCCCACTTCCTTTGAACCCCATCCAGTCTTAACTGCAGTTCTGAAGGCACTGTACTGGACACAGATGACACTGACACAGCCTGGTGGATTTCCCTAGGATAAGATGGCTCAGGTACTGGAACGAGTTCTGTTGAGGATGCCAGTGTGGAAGGAGTAAACCTTGATGGCAATGATGGTTTCGGAAGGTCATAGGCCTCAAACTTTAGAACGTGTGTTGAAGTTTCAAGCTGGTCTTGATTTCTAAAGTTGCTGATATTTAGCATTCCTGAACGCTCATTCTCAGGAATATACGGCTGAGCCCCCCTTTCCAATGATTGCTGCACGTAATTGTTGAGGAATGAAAGGCTTTTATCAATCTGCAAGGAGGTCTTACAAATATCAGTACTCTGGGAAAGAATCATGTCAGTAGAGTGAAAGAAGAAAACAATCCAGGGGCCAAAAGAAATTACACATTTGACAAATATTGAACACAGACAACAAATGGAAACACGCAATACACATGAAGGCTAATACACGTACACATGCGAGTTCAAACATTTTTTCAGGCAAATATAAATATATGAACACATGTAGGTAACATGATCTGAACCTTTAACCACTTGCAAGGAAGACGAGAAAGCAACTGCTAGACTATATTGTCTTTTATTTGGAAAAAGAATTCATTTATTTGTCTTTAATGTCTTCCAGCAACCACTTACAAAAACGTATGGATTATGAAAAGAGGTGACAGGTTCAACACCTCTTACCCACATTTGCTTTTAACTAGCAAAAGTCACATCAATAGAAGATTAACTGCAAAGAAATTGTTCAATCTGTGTTCATCCATGTGAACAAATAAATAAATTATCTGATGAGGCTCATCTGTGTTAAAAATACAATGGAGCATAGGGAAATAGTACTCCAGCAACATTCAGTCAGTTGATTGACTGCAGATCCTTGCTGAATGCACCAATCCGAGGATTGATCCACTGAGCACCACCAAAAGTGCACAAATTAGGTCAGTTTGGGGACACATCCATGAGTGTGTCCAATATTTTCAAACAAGATAAAAAAATATATATATATTTGAACTTAAACAATCTGCTTGTAATTACATTCAGTTATCTCAGATGATGTTCATCTTCTTCATCTCCACCTAGAAATTAGTTATGTCAGTCACTCCAACCTTACTACCCTTGTAGGTACCAAAAGCTTTAAACTTCAGCTACTAACTATGCACTTGCCCCAACATTTTAACAAGAAATGAATAAATAAAATAATATAAAATTTTGGGTTAAGTTTGGCCCACAGTCTTGCTTAATAAAACTTTAAATTCTTAATTATCAGAACCAAACCTAATATTTCCTGAAAACACATCAATCTACAATAGTCATTGTAACACCACCTTTCATGGAAAATCTATCAGATGATTATAACATCTACCACAGGACACATGTTACTGATTGGCAAATAGCTTCAGGAACAAGCCAAGACAACAAACTGAATGTGTGTAGTCGAGAGGCATATAGGAGACCAAACTCAAGTTACCAAGATAATACAAAAACACCAATTTACTAAGACACTGCAACAATTCTTATCATACAAATAGGATATGTATTGAATAGCCTACAAATAAACAAGAAGATGAGCTTCTAACCAACCAAAAATAAGTATACCAGGAAATGCTTAATTATAAAATCCATTTTAGTCAAGTAGGACCCCCCCTCCGAGACCAACAAAAAGCCAAGGATCCAACAAATATAGAAACAGTTAGCATAGATTCAGATATTAAAGGGGACCTCAATGTCTTCACAACTTGCATCAGATGGCATTATGCTCTCAACAGCATGAGATTCTAAGCCAATGACTGCTTGAAGTTCATATGCACGTTGCTGCAAATCTGTTGAGTGGGATGCTGATAATTCTTCAATCAAGGATTGACACTGCAACAAGGAAAGATAATTGTCAATCTGCAAATCCTTTGTTTAAGGGTTACAATATAATAAACAGAATGAGATTCTAATGATATTGATTATGAGCACACACAAGTATATTTTTTATGAAATAATATGCATGCAAATTAAATTTGATCTTCAAAATATAAGTTGTCAAATGGTATTTACTATTTAGTGAAATGCAGGGGGCATTATGCGACAGGCAAACTGGTTTTCTCAATGGAAATTTTTTTTTTATTTATAGTAAGTGGCTCTGGGTGGGAGTTGAACCTAGGACACTTCCCAACTCATCCAACCCCAACGGCTTTCAATGAAAATTTGATGTCAAACACATCAAAGGAAAAAAATAGTTTAATTCAGAATCTACCACAAGCTCAAGGGGAACTTGGCATTCATCCCGAGGAAAGTTAGGGAAAGGCAAAAGACAGGATTTTGCATTTCCCAATCATCAAAATAAATTCCATTAGCATCGAAAGATAAGAATAGAGACAAAAACCAACACCCAGCTTTTGCCTGCAAAAGCTGCCCCCCAAAAATCCACTGGCCATTTGGGGTAGCTTCTGGGAATGGGCCCCACTTCCCCCAACAAAAATGGGCATTAGGTAATAAAGCTACTTTTTCCCTTGACCTTTTATTGACATTACAAAAATGTCCCAAAATAAATTTGACATTATTAACCATCACTTGTAGTTTAAAACTAATGTTATGTTACATGGACAAGTACTAAGAATCAGATTTGACACTATACATGCTTTTTATCTCACTTCATAAATGTATTTATGACCTTTAATTTTTTTTATAAAGCTTTTACAGATTTCTATATTAATGATGCATCAACTCAACGTTCAAGACATATCAAACACATGCCAAGAAGCATTCAATAAGTATGGGAAATTGGTTCTGAATTGATTAATTTATTTTTTAAATTATCGATATTTTAAGTATCATACATGCAACTGAGAGTATCCAAGAAGTATGGTCATCAAATATGGATACAACCGCCCAGTAAAAGTATCCATGCTTCTTAGACAGGTACCACATATCTAACTATCATCTATGCTAGAGAGTTAACACTCACTCATTTAGAATATGAAAAGAAATTGTTATATCCCCATGCACATGCATATACTCAACTCAACAAAGCTTTTATCCCAACTATCTGGGGTCAGCTACATGAATATTGTCTCGCCATTCTATTCTATTCAAAGACCATTCTTGCAGTTAGACCACACCCACGCACATAAATAGGCTAAGTTAAAATACCAATTGAATGATTCATCAATCAATATAAACAAAACTAAGATAAAGTGACAAGCATACAGAAAGGAATTGATTCCTCATATGTGATATCTAATCATCTCGTGGTTCAAGCTCCCTAAAACGGGGTTCAAAAAAGGAAGGCCATTTTCACGGAGAACTAAAATGAAGATCCGCTTCTATTCCCCTAACTGCTAATAAACAAAAATCAACTTTTTGCATTGCACCATCTATTCCTGAATAGCTGTTTTCAAAAGGGTTGGGGCCTCCTCGATGAATGTCTTGGTATAAGATATGATTTCTCGGAACTGAAATTTATTATTGTCATACCCTTACCCAGTTAGTTCCAAGCCCGAAAAAAGAAGGTTGCATTAGGTAACTAACAACCAGCAGAAAACTATCAGATCCTTTATGAAAATGAATGCTAGAATTCTTCGAGAAAATATTAGGGTGCTCCCCTCAAATGACATGTTGCACCAGCTTCTAAGTGCACCAAAACAATGAGCAAGGGTTCTTGCATTTTTCTAGACAAGCAGGTAAAGAAGTTAATCCAAGTTAATAGACTTAGATTAGCAACTTGGAATGCAAGAACATTAATAGGGGAAGGGATGGAATGGAACTGGTAGATCCTATGATTAAAATAGATGTTAATATAACATGATTACAAAAAACTAAGTGAGTAGGAGAGCAAGCTAGAGAAGTTGAAAAAAATTGGATATAAAATCTATTATACTAGAAAAGAAAACATAAAAATGATATAGTAATAATAGTAGATAAGAATCTCAGAGAAAGTGTAACTGTTATTAGAAAAAGAAATAGGATAATACTAACAAAACTGGTTTTGGGATATAATATGATTAACATCATTAGCAATTATGCACCCCAAATAGGACTACATGAACACCTTAACGCACAATCTTGGAAACATGGATGAATTAATACCTGGAGGAGAAAAATAAAATATTCATAGAAAACTTTAATGGTCGGGAAAGATCAAATAGGGAATGAGATGGTGCATGAGGGTTATAGATTTGTAAATAGGTATGACGTTTGCGGGTAAATATTAGAGTCCATTGTAGAATATAAGTTTTAAGTTAACAAATACTTATTTTGAATGTGAAAAGATTGTAAGGTTATTTTTAGAGAAAGCTTGGCCTCACAAAATAAGTTGATAGTTTTAGATGTATGTATAAAAAGATTTAAGAAAGAGTAAAGATTTTTTTTTTTTTTGATAGGTAAAAGAGTAACTAAATAAAAAGCATCTGAGGGGGGCGAACCCTTTACAAAATGACTATACAAGTAAGGCCTTAGAGACCCCAAAAATTCAACAAAAGACTCTACATTGGTAGGAAATAACTTCTTGGCCCAAAAGAACAAAAAGCGTAAGAACGTGTCTTTTAATACAAATAGGGGGGTTTCAAACTTTCAACCCCTTCAAAAATCCTAATGTTGCGTTCCCTCCAAATGCTCCAGAGTAAGCACAGACACGCCATCCTCCACACCCCTCTAATCTCTTTCTTGATCCAAATGCCGTCATAACAAAGTAACACTCCCTTAACATTACATGGCATGACCCAAGAAAGCCTGAATAAAGACATAACTAGATGTCATATATCCATGGCTATCCCACAGTGGATGAGAAAATGATAGCTTGTCTCAGGCTTAGACTTGCACGTATAACATCTGTTGGCAAAATGAAATCCCCTTTTCTAGAGATTCTCAGAGGTCAGAATAGAACCCCATGAAGCCACCCAAGCAAAAAAAGCTACCTTTGAGGGGGCATCCGACTACCAAATGACCATCGAAGGGAACGGCTCTCTGTTCTCCCCCACTAGCTTGCTGTAGAAGGACTTACCAAGAAGGTGCCTTGGGCATCCAAATTCCACCACATCTAGTCATACTTGCCCTAAGCCAACTTTTGCTTGTGAAGGAGGCTCAAGAGCCCACTTACCTCTTCTAATTCCCTGTCAAAAAAAAGCCTGCGAAATACAGGAGACCAAACCAACTCTGGGCCTTCCCTTTCCAAATACCCAGCCACCATAGCACACTGATTCCCAGCCAAACTAAAGAGGTGCTGAAAAGTCAACTTAAGAGCCCTATCCCCACACCATGGATCATCCCAAAAGTGCACTCGGATTCCATCCCCACCCTAAACCTTATCAGGTGCCAAAAAGCCATAACACCTTTCTGAATTTGCTTCCACAGGCCACAACTTGCAGGGCCCTGCACCTCACTAGGGAACCAACTCAACCTCTCATACCCGTACCTAGCTGAGATCACCTCCCTCCATAAAACATCAGGCTCTACCCCAAACCGCCAAAGCCACTTAGCTAGCAGAGCCTTGTAGAGCAACAAAAAGTTTTTAACCCTCAAACCTCCTTCCTTGGTTGGGATTTTGATCTTGACCCACTTCACCAAGTGGATCCACTTTTTCCCTTCCATTCCTCCCCATAAGAAGTCTCTTTGGATTCTTTCTAGTCTCTTTCCACTGATCTCGGGATAGGGAATAAAGACACATAGTACGTGGGTAGATTGGCCAGCATAAAAAAATCAAGATTTAAGTGATGGAATTTTAAAGGAACGAATATAGAGCTATTTAAAAGTAAAATGCTAAAAGAAGTAAAATGAAAATTAGAGGATTAAACTAATGCAATGTGGAAAAGGATGGTTGAATATATTAATCAAAAGAGGTTCTTAGAGAATCTAAAGGAATAGGACCAATATTCAAGGACACTTGGTGGTGGAATGAAGGCATCCAAAAAGTAACAAATTTAAAAAAGGAGCGTTTTAAAACTGGCAAAAACATACAAAAATAAAGAAAGATGGAAAAACTATAAAAATGCATGGAAGGAAGTTAAGAAAGTGGTAGCAAATGCTAGGCATAGAACATATGACGAGTTTTATTTCAAATTGGACACAAAAGATAGAATGAATAATATATACAAACTTGTTAAGGAAAAGGAAGACTACATATTTTAATTATATTAAATTAATGACAAAAGTTATTGAACGAAAACCATATAGAAAATTTAAGTGTCAAGACCTCTAGGGGGATTAGAGAAAACATATTTTTTTCATCAGATTAGAGCATCCAAGGTAGAAATAGCATTGAGAAGGACGAAAATAGGTAGGGCTCTATGATCGAATAGTATTCCTACTGAAATTTTAAAGTGTTTCGGAGAGAAAGGCTTGTCCTGGCTAACAAAGTTATTTAATAAGACCATAATAACTAAGAAAATATATGATGAGGTGTGAAAAAGTAGTTTAGTACCTATAAATACAGATACATATAAAAGGAAAATCCAAAATTATTCAAATTATCGTTGTATTAAATTAATAAGACTATAAAACTTTGGCAGAGCAGTGATTCAATACCGATTAAGACTTAAGACAAACGTATCAAATAATCCATTTGGGTAATTCCAAAGATGTCAACAATAAATGTTGTTTACTTACGGAAATATGTTGGAAAAAGAAAGATCATATATTTTTATAGATTTGGAAAAACTTATGATATAGTCCCTCAAGATTTAATATGGTAAGTCTTAAATAATAAAGGTTTCACAAAACGATATATCAAAATAATAAAGGGCATATATGATGGTATTGTGACTATAGTAAGAATAACAATTGGAGAAGCAAGTGAATTTTCAATCACCATCGGCTTACATCAAAGGTTTGTGTTAAGTCCTTGCCTTTTCTATTTAGTAATGAATGAAGTAACAAAACATATATAGGATGAAGTCTCGTGGTGTATGCTTTTTTTTGACATTATTTTAATTGATAAAATTCAAACAGAGATAAAGGCTAAATTATTAGTCTGGATAGATGCTTTAGACTAAAAGGGCTACAAGATAGGTAAGATTAAAACTAATATATTGAGTGTGATTTTAATAAAACTAGAAACACAAATGAGGAGGTAGTGAAGATTGAAAATCAAGAAATAATGAAAAGTGAAAATTTTTGATAATTAGGTTCATTTATCCATAAGGAGAAATTGAGGATTATGTTACTCAAAATTAAAGCATAGGTTAAGTGGGGAAGTGTTTTCTAGGATCTTGTGTGATTAACATATTCTTCCAAAATTGAAAGGTAAATTCTATAAAATAATTGTTCGACTAGCAATGTAGTATGGAACAGAATGTTGGACAATTAAGAAACAACACATGCATAAAATGAGTATGGCCAAAATGAGAATGTTAAGATAGCTTTGTGATAATAAAAGAAATGATAAACAGTCATAAGATTGTAAAAGTAGCACCAATAAGAGAAAAAACGAGATAATATCGATTAAGGTGGATTGGCACTGTGCAATGAAGACCGATAACTGCTTGATAAAGAAAAGCAACATTGTTCACATTAAGGACATGACGAGAGAAAAGGGACTTGGGTATCTGTGGTTTGACTGAGGGATGACTTTAAGTAGAACCGAATGGCAAGACAAGAATCATGTAATTGACCTCAAATAGTTGGGATAACATAAGACTTTGTTGAGTTGAGTTCAACAAGTACTTAACAAGATTTTTCTTGTCCAATTTTAATGAATCAAGATAATCGTTTTTTCTGTATAAATAGTTATTATTTGTCCTACTGTGAGAAGGGTTTGATTGGGATTATTTGACCAATTCACCAATTCACGTAATCATTGACCTCTTGCTAATTGATTCTAAGTAGCCCACTAAATTGAATTGGGTCCATGAGTCTAAGAAATAGTGAGAATTCTTGATCTCTCTCGCTCTCTCCCTCAATTGAAAAACCCATGATTTAAATTGATGTCTTTTCATCAATCATCTCCACTGACAATGCCCACGCCTTCACCTCAAGGGCCACTTACCTATCAAAAAAAACAAAAAAAAAAAACAAAAAACAAAACAAAACAAAACAATGCCCACCCCTTCAACTCATTATTTAAAAAAATGGGATTCTATGAAATAAGCTTTTGATATGCAACAACACTATTAAAAAATAATCGCAAAAATCCAAACATTTATCTATCCAACTGCAAGGTAGATCAACTACTCTAATACAAAAATTATTATGCATCATTTACACACCGGTGGCAACTTCAAATAGGTCATATCATTTTTTGAAATGAATGTAATTTTATGCTACAATGTATAATTCTTTTTTGTGGGATCATTTCTCCACAAGACCTAATGGGAAGGATTATAGAATCGATCTAAGAAGCACGTACATGGAAACAAACATAGATACAACACGACATAAACACGTTGGCATGGCATTTCTCAAAAACAATAGGATAAGGATATGTCACAGACACGTGAATATATATATATATATATTATTTTTATATAGCCATTCTAATGAAAACCTAACATTATTTCAATCAAAATTGACACAAAATTCACAAAAATATTATTAGATATTAAATGATCCAAGTTTTAAAACAAATTTGCTAAATAATACATAGAACATATATATATATATATATATATATAAACCAAATGAAAAAGCGGAGAAGAGGAAAAAAGAGGGGAAATCCGAAAAAAAAAATCTAGAAAACATGTGCCTAACATGTCAGCGAAGTGTCCAAAATTTAGAAGAAAAAAGTGGACACTCTTTTTTCTCATGTCCAACACATGTCTGGGATGTGTCCATTTCTGAGACGTCGGTGTAGTTAAAAGCGAAAGGCACCCTTAAGGTGTTAAAGTTCTACATTGCCCAAAAAGCGGGGGCGACAAAAAAGCAGTAGCCTGAGTGATACAAGGAGCTAAATTATAAAATCAAAAAAATACATTTAGACATTAAAAATTAATTTATTCTAAGTTAAATTTATTAGGTAACACAAAAAAGTTAAATTTAATGGTGACGTATGATATATTAAAGTGATATAATTACTATAAGCTTTGATGCTTTCTTCTCAATAAATGTTCAAAAGTTTGTTATCTTTTCACGTCTTACATAAAGGAAAATTTTGTGAACTTGATCCTAATAATGTAGAAGACATGATAGGGCAATCTCATAAACCTCTAAGCTAATTCTTAAAGGTAAGGCTTATGTTGGGATTTGGGAAGTCTTCACTTATAAGTAGTCAAACTAGTTGATGAAGGGACAATGTTTTATCATGGGTAGGCTCAGATTTAGTGAAGAATGATGAAAATTTATTGGTTGCTACTTTCCTCATAGCTTTATATTTATGGAAACAACTCAAATAATTTAAATGTTTATCGGGGCCAATTTTGTGATAATTTTGATAATAATACTTATATTAATACGATAAATTGGATAATAATAATTTTAGACTACAATAATATTCTTTCATACTACTGTGCCTCTTATAAAATTGTTAAATAATTGCATAATTAAAACACTAAGTATAAGAGATACAAGTAAAATACGTTACAATTTAAAAAGGTTATCGTCCGATCGCCTCTCATATAACCTAAGGCAAGCGAGCGCCTATGCATCGCCTCTTTGAAGACGCCTAGCCTGAAGTATGTCAAGACGTTAAGTCTGAAAATCGCATTGCCTGATTGCCTAGGCAACAAGGCGCTAACCTTTGGCAACACTGCAAGATGTGTCAATAACTAATAGAAAAGAGTATTCTTGCTTCATAGGAATAGATTGCTACCTATTTCTTGAATTGCAAAGAAACGAAAATTTTATTGATTAGACCTATGTGATTTTCGCAAATCTATATTTCTTTTTTATGAAGGGGATATTATCTTAACTAGATGGATAATGAATAGTAAAGAACAATTCATTTTGAACAATATATGTCTCACATCCAAACGGTTAAAAATATTTATATTATGAAAGATTGTGAATATATATATATATATATATATATATAAACATGAGATTATTTTTCCCTTATTTTCTTAGATCGGAACATAAAGAAACTATGGGATTGATGAATTCCCCACAAATACATATTTGATACATGGAAGCCAAACAAGGCCAAGGTTTAGCAACCTTGGAGTGACATGTTGTTCCTAAGTCATGCACTTTGATGAGGCACTAAAGAGAAGATATTGCGAGAGCACCTAATGTCCACATGTTATAAAGTCAAGGTAAGAGCCCAAAATCTTCAGTAACTCTTCACATGTTCAATTTGCTGCTGCTTACTTTTGAACACCCCACTGTCGCCCAAGAATATTCATATATTAAAACCATTTAGTTAGGACAATACTCTAGCAATTCCCTTCTCACCACTCAATCCACATCCTTCTTGGTCATTCTCTTGTCCTTGAAAAAACTTCAAGTCTAAATCATATCACTTCTAGGTCCTCGTTAGTGTACAATGCCAATCTTTGTTGTAAGGTCGTCACAACCAATTTTCTCATCTTCCTACTTCCTCGATATTACCACTAGCTTCTTACATATTCATTTATTTTGTTTTTATCCTTTCTTATTTTACCACTCCTCCAAATCAACATCCTCATTTCACACAGATTAATTACATTAACATATTGCTTCTTAATTACTTATTATTCTGCTATATATTGTTCTTATGGTTGCCTAAAATAGCTCACTCTTTGATTTGGCAGGTACGCACCAATTGAAAACCACTTCATCCATCCTACTTTGAATCTACAGCCAATACCCAATTCATTCACCAACAACCCCTCCCAATGAATCATTTGTTACTTTATAAGCATGAACCCCTCCCAATGGATAATTAAGCCTAGATATCAAAAGATTCAAAACTTGTCAACTCTCTCTCTCTCTCTCTCTCTCTTAAAGTATTATGTAAGAGCACCAAGGAGTCGGGTGTATACAATTGAACTTGTACAAAATATATTCTCATCTCACAAGTATCCAAAGAAATAGAAGAGCTCCCAATAATACAATAAGAGGAGAGAGAGAGCTCAAGATACAATGCTTATAGACTGAATAGGATTTTCTGTTTTCAAAAGATCTCTTATTAGAAAGTGTCAGCTAAAGCTAACTTTAGCTGGTAAAGTCTCTAGGTAGTAGTACTATAGAGGTAGGATCAAATCTTGCCATCATCCAGTTTGGAGGGTCTATGGGCAGGGGGAGGGCTACCCCCTCATTGTGTACCCCAGCCATTGGGCCAAAGAGAAATAAAATATATATATATATATATATAAATCTATTACCCTCCCCAAAAAATCTACCAAAAGCATAATGGCACCACCTGCCACAACTCTAATTCTCCTTGCAACTTTAAGCCTCTCTAACTAAAAATTGCATCCCCCACCAATCTAGGTATCATGCAATGAAATCCAAAAGTGAAAATCAAAGGGCTCACATATCTCTTGACAATGGATGATGGACAACATATGACCATCCAATTCTTCATTCCCATTACAGATGCAACAGTAAGTAACTATGAGCTGATGCCTCTTCCTCAGGTTGTTAATAGTTAAGATCTTCTCGACAATCCAAAAAAGGCAACTTCGGAAGGAGCTTTAGTGCACCACAACCACCTTCCAAGGAAATCTTAGACAACCCTCTTCTCAAAGCAACTTATAGGAGGACATCTTGAGCAAACAACAAACTGAGCATGCCTCAAATTTCCCCAAGTCCCATTTCTGCAGGGGTCTTTTTTTTTTTTACAAGTCCAAATCTGCAGGGGTCTATAAAACTGGATGATCATTACTAACACCTCTCTCAGTCAATCCAAGACAATTTTCAACCATAGCCTGTTAACAACAATCCTAAAAAGGCCTGGAAAAGTACAATGTAATGGGTCCTCAACTCACCAATAGCCAAGCCAAAATCTAACACGTTGAACACTCACTAATCTTGTGTGCTTTAAACTGCACCTCAATCCTACTCCTAGTTTTACTAGAAAGCAGAAAGACATTCCACGTGTTCGTTCTTAGTCCAAATCTCAAATCCTTTTTGTTGTAAGCATCTCACCAAAATGAAATCAGCATTTAACCTCACATCATTCTCATAATTTGAAAACATGTCGTCAGCCAAATGTGTACACAAAGGACCTCTTATGTAAATGAAAAGTATCCACAACATTCCTCTTTACTAAATATTTTATCAATTCTGGAAATCAAAATTTTCTGTCAGAATAAATATTCAAAACCTTGCAAGATCAAATTTGAACTCTTAACTTCAGCACAAACTTAGGTCAGAATGACGTAGGCATTCATTAGTGGAAGATCATGGAAATATAAGATTAAACATAAATTTGTACCCGATAAAGTATGAATTTCTTAAAAACTATCATTAAGCATGCAATCCTGTCGGCTCAGCTATCAATTATTTTTATTATATAGATGCTAACATTTTATCATAGCACCTTAATTATACTTTTTTATTAGAAAAAAAAATGAAAAATGAGCAGAAGTTCCAAGTACTGAGAACAGCAGGATTTAAACAATTGTCTTTAAAACATCAGAGCATAAAGTCTAAACTAAAATCACCATGTTAATTACAGCGAATTTTTATTAGATTATCTTTTACTTTTTTTTCCCTAAGAGAGCAGCTGGAAGCTAATCTCTTATTTTAAAAAAAAAAAAAAGTGAAATAAAATTTTTTTTAAAAAAAACATTACAAAGAAATCATCCAAGAAACTGAAAAATGATCTAAAAATTTAATAAGAGCAGAAAATATGAGAAAGTGATCAGATCCACAATGACTGAAGAAATTACTGATGTTATCAAAATATTGTCCCGGCCACTATAAAAGCAAAAACTTCAATATACTACTCAAAATATCCACCCTTTTTGAAATCTTAATATGAGAATGAACAGGATATATTATCAAAAGCGAGATAAGAATTCAAATGGAGACTTACATGTGGTCAACTACTTAAGCACAGAAATTAATTTGGATGGCTGACAGAAAAGGGTAAAGTATTATAAAGACCTACCTCAGGTAGCATATCCACTTTTCTCCCCATTGCTATTTCGAATGCATATATTTTCATAAGTGCTGTAACTGCATACACCTAAAAAAAAAAAAAACTAACTTCAGAAAATCAAATCAAATCCCTTAAAGGCAATAATGACATCTATTTTATGAACCCTGTCAAGAACATCTTATTTCACAAACTATACCACAAATATATATATATATGTGTGTGTGTGTGTGTGTATGAGTGTGCACGCACGCACACCTGTGAAGGAGGCTAAGTTGGTTTTTTTGCCCTTCTTTAGTCCCCACACTAGTCAAGTATCATTTAATCGATTACCCAATTGTTCATCTAGTATAAATATTTCTGTTTCACACCATATAATCAACCCAAGAAATCCTAGTGTTCCTCACCATCAGTAAAATGTATACAATGGCATGTAATTCCTGATAGATGAACCCAAACTGACATCTTTTTTCCTTTTCCTTTTATTTCTTTTTTTTTTTTAGTGAAAGCATCGGAAACCACAAGACTTATCAAATAAAAGAAGGAAAAATATAGGTAAACCCAAGCAGAAGTTCTCGAGTATTTTACCTAGACACATAGCACATTTAGTGGCATAGGTCACCTAAAAAAAGGATGGGCCTTAATATGGCACTAATCAGTGCCAGGTTAACAATTAAAGGATTAGGCCAATTGATTTGAAATTTTCTCCAGCATTGTCAGATAAAAATTGAAAGGATATTGGACCCAATTGATTTGCAATTTTCTACAGCGTCTTTCCAAGACAATTTCTACCACACAGACACACACACACAAACACACAAAAAAAAAAAAGTTCCAAGGTGACTTGATTCTCCAGATTTTTTACCATGTAGATGATGAAGGTGAAAGGTTTTTAAGTATCAACTGTATCAATATTGGTATGGCCCAATTCAAATTTCTAGTTCAATATGTGTCAAAAAAAAAAAAAAAAGAGGAAATGGATCAAACAAGTCTAACATAATTATCAGACAACAACTTGACATATTGTGACATGGTCCCCCATATGAAGTTTATCTATTGATACATTACCAGTACATAGCATGATAAAAACTAAAGCAGCAACATAGAAAATCAATAATAGGTTTTCATTAAATATTCAGAATCACTATATTAATAATCCTAAAATATCAAATGACTTATGAATAATCAATGAAATTCTTCTGATGGTGAAAGAAGTTTGTATTATGTAGCTTAATTTAATGGAGCTTATTATGTTGAATATAGACACTTTCAAAATGAAATTTGTAAGCCCAGGGCCCTGCCACTTGCCACAAAGGGACCAGATAGCCAGCAATCCGCCACATCAATCCTTGAACATGTCACTCCTAAGGGCTTCAAGTGGGTTGTGGTTTGGTGGACTAGGAGACAAGCACTAGCTAGAAAGTGATGCCATAGGGATATCGCCACTATGAACACATCAAAACAAGTTTATCATCGCCAAATTTAATGATCATGTCTCTCGTAATCTCTTAGCCAAGTTTATCTAGCTAGTGCCTAGCAAGTCTATACCTTGGTAGAGAATGGGAAAGAGATTACGAGACATGTGTCTCTTTGTGAACAACAATGCATTGGACATTTTCTCATCTTAATTATCGAGTGACCTTACTCCTTCACATGTGCCTAGGTCACATGTGGCCTTGTTTATAAATAGCCTTTCCATCTTCAAGCAAGGGGTTCTCTCCCCCCACTCACTCCAAAGACATTAGAGCTACTCTCTCCATCTGTCTTCTCCTTCCTGTACCAACCACTCTTCTCAGGTCATTAGCAACATGCCACGTACACCCAAAATTCAATTTTAAAATTCTAATTTCATATATTTATCAGCTGATGTAGGTCATAACATCAAGGAAGATATCTAAGGGAACCTACAATAAAATAATGGTGGGCAAGGGATTTAACTTTTAGGGGTTTATAGCTGAGAAGACAATATTATGGATAGGGATAGAATATGACTTAGACTAATAATAGTTTAAGGCTATTTTGGTGTGTAATCAAGAAAGAAAAAACTAGCCTAAAGATATGGACATTTTAAGGCTAGAATGGTGGATAAATTAGGGTTACGATTTTTACAATCAAAGAGTGAGGATTTTTTTTTTTTTTGGGGGGGGGGGGGGGGAGGTGGAGAGAGAGAGAGAGAGAGAGAGAGAAAGAAAATAGAGCTTAAAATACAAGGCCTTCTAGGAGTCCCACCAAGAATAAATTAATGGAATATCATCTTTTAAAAAGAAGAAATAAATCTATGGAGAATTCTTATTGAATATAACATGTTAAATCATCTTATACAAGACTTGCTCTTATAAAAGCATAGCTAACACAAAAAAATAAAAGATTAGACAAAACCCATAATCAAGAAACATAGTGAATTGGATACCTTGCAAAACTGAAATTATTATATTAGCCATCTCAACAAAATTACCAAAATGTCCTTGATTATGGAATAGAAAGTTGATTTCATGGTAATTACAAGATGGTAAAATATAAAAGTTTTGGATCATGGAAATATAGCCACTTGACTATAGTACAATTCTTGAACAGTTCAATAAATTTAGATGTGAAGTTCAATCAAATTCCTAGATTTGCCAACAATACAGGTAATATTTCCCTGCTAAAAATGGCCTGCTACCTTGCAACCATTTAAAGGGCATTTCTATAGTCTCTGAGTTTTTCTTTTTCCTGAGGAACTCCCACAAAATCTTATTTGTGTTGGACAACCCATGCATTCCTTGTTTCCTTGGTGTCTTTTCCTTGGTTTTAGACTTCTAAAACTCCTTGAAGGATGCTTCATACTCAGTTGTACACCTCTTCTCTTGTCATACTAATAAAAATTTTCCCTCAATAAGTAAACAACAAGGTGCATCCCAATTTCATAACTTTTGCACTGAAGTAGTTCATTTGACCATAGACTTCCCTGGTTTCTCCCAATAGAATATGAGAACATGTTAAAGTTACAGTCTAGTAAGAGTGAACGCAATAGATGAGATGGAAAACAGAACCAGGAACCCCAAAAATAGAAAATGTGGTAATTTTGATTGGAACATCACTAGGAAAGAAAATGATGGAAAAAATATAAATATAGTATGTACAGGACCTTAATGGATGGAAACTCATTTAGGGTGATCTAAACCTTTAGAAAATACTGGCAAACTACTGGAAATCAGTTTTTAATTTCCAAGACATACTTCTTTTTTTTATACCATGTACAAAAAGATTGCTAACAAAAGCAAACTATTATCCCATACTCATAGAATACAAAAAAGAAGCAAAAGAGTCTATAGACAAGGAAGAACCTCCTGAAATCCAAAAATAAAGAGAGTTCAACCCAATGCATTCAAAGGCCAAATAGGAGACTCAACACC
This sequence comes from Nyssa sinensis, assembly GCA_008638375.1. Classification (NCBI taxonomy): domain Eukaryota; kingdom Viridiplantae; phylum Streptophyta; class Magnoliopsida; order Cornales; family Nyssaceae; genus Nyssa; species Nyssa sinensis. The sequence goes on from CM018038.1 coordinate 35,183,620, forward strand.
TTCAAACACTCTACTGTACCTCCCTCCAAATGATCCACCAAATGCAAAAGCGGGGCCATATGCCAAATACTTCCCATTCTCCTACCAAAAGCTCTACCCCTCCGTGAAAGAAGCACCTTCATTGTAGATCTTGGCATCACCCAAAAAATCCCAAATAATCCCAACAAAAGAGACCAAATGTACCAAGAGAAAGAGCAATGAATAAGAAGATGATCAATCTTCCTCACTACACTTGCAAAGGCAACACCAATTACCTCAACTTGGCCTCTCCTTAGGTTGTTAATGGTCAAAAAATTTCCCCAAACCACGGTCCAAGCAAAGAAAGCCACCTTTAACGAAGCTTTAGATTTCCATACAATGATCCCCACTTCCAATAAGCAAACAATAGAAAGATTTGACGGAGAAGTCTCCCCATCAGTGAATCCAACCAATTGTATTCTCTTCATTATTAGAAAAAGATTGTCTATACAAATTATTATAAGAATCCAAAATTTATTCTATAACCCAATTGTGTAACTATCTACAAAAACTAACTTCCCAAACCATGTCACCCATATTCCTTCTAAAATAGTCAGCCACCCAAGAGTTTTTATTGGAAGCAATCTTGAAAAGTCTTGGGAATGCTAAGAGAAATGGCCCCTGAACACTCCAAGGATCATGCCAAAATCTTGTTCAATCCCCATTTCCCACCCTCCATTTGATATGCTCTAAGAATTTATTCCATCCTTTTCTAATACTCTTCCACACACCAAGAGCATGAGATACGCTTAACCTCCTTAGAACACCAATCCCCTCACTTCCATACTTCCTCTCCACCAATCTCCTCCATAAGATGTTTGCTTCCTTTCCAAATTTTCCCAACAAAGCTTCATTAAAGAGACAAAGTCTTCTAACACTCAATCCCCCTTCATTCAACGGACTGTAGACCCCTTCCCAATCCACAAGATGATATTTGAATTCATCTCCCACCCACTCCCACCCCACCATAGAAAGTCCCTTTGAAACTTTTCAAGTTTTTTTACTATTGAGGCAGGAATCGGAAAAAGAGACATAAAATAAGTGGGAAGACTAAAAAAGTGTTCTTTAAAAGGGTGATACGACCCCACTTTGGAGAGTTATTGCTTCTTCCACCCGGCCAATCTCCTTTCAAATCCTTCCACCACTGCATCCCATATGCTAGACTTCCTATCTAAAGCTCCAAGAGGAAGTCCCAAAAAAGCAGTGTGCAGCTCACCAACCCTACATCCAAAAATAGCTGCTAGATAGTCTTTCAGCTACTTTCCCAACCCCCACTAACTCACTCTCGACCATATTTGTTTTTGTCCCTGAGACGACCTGAAAATAATTAGAATGCATCTCAAATAACCAAGTCGCACCAGCTCGGTATGACAAAACACAATGGTATCATCTGCATATAGAAGAAGAGATATTTCAATAGGATTTCCACTACTGTCCCCCACAAAAAAGCCTCTCAGCATCTATCAGTTCACTGTTCAAGCCATCAATCCATTGAATGCATCCATAACCATGATAAAAAGATACGACGAAAGGGGATCACCCTGTCTCAATCCTCTTAAGCTACCCAAAAAACTTCAGCAGATCCATTAATCGGGATGGAAAATTTTCCCGTAGAAATGCACCACATTATCCATTTTCTCCATCTATGCCCAAAGCCCATCCCCGCCACCATATAGAGAAGGAAGTCCCAATTATCAGCCCCTTCTTTCCACTTCTCAACCAAGCATCCAAGCATTCATTAGCTACAAGAACCGCATCCAAGATTTACCTACCACCCATAAAGACATTTTAAGTCTCTAAAATGATATTTTCCATCACCTTCTTCAATCTTAAAGCTAAACTCTTACACTATGCTTGGATAAGTAGGAGGGAAAGGAGAGGGGATGATGCCATTAGTTATGAGGAGAGGAGAGCAGACGATACCATTAGTTATGAGAGTGTAATCCCTCCTTCATGCTTGGATAACAAGTGATGGAAAGGAAAGCGTAATCCTCTCATCGTGCTTGGGAACGATAGAAGAAGGAAATGAAAGGAAAGGATTATATTGTTTTACTATTATGTCTAAGACAGAGGTATCTTTTTTTATTTTTTTTCTTTATAATTTTAAGGTTAGAATCGGTATTATAAAAAATTAATTAAAAGAGCTCCCTCCTTTCCCTCCATCTCCGTCCACTTTTTGGAGGAGAGCAAATTGGATAAAATAAGAGTTAAGAAACCCCTCCCTCTCCCTCCATCCCTTTTCCTTTCCTTCTCTAATTTTGAACCAAGTAAGAAATAACCTCTCCTTTTCTCTCTCCTCTTCTTTCTTTCCAAATCCCTCAATCCAAGCGGAGTGTTAGCAATCAATTTATACAAACCCCCAATCAAACTAATCAAACGAAAATCCTATAGATCTAATGCTCCTCCATTTTTTGGTATTAACACCACAAAGGTAGCATTCATAACCCTTTCCAACATCCCTGAAGTGTAAAATTCTCGAAAAACCTCTATCACACATCCATCTTAACCATTGTCCAGCACTGTTGAAAGAATGACATCATCATACCATCAGTTCCCATTTCTTTATCCCTGTTACAGATACTTAAGGCTGTCGCCACATCTTCCTCAGAAAAAGTCTCTCTAGCCAATCTAGCTCCTCCCCCAAGATTTGCTTAAAATCTAAACCATCAATCTGAGGCCTCCATTGACCAGAATCTGAATATAAATCATTAGAAGTTAACAATTCCCTCTTTAATCTCATCTTCATTGGAAATTTCCTGGCCACCAATTGAAATCTTTCCAATAAAATTATTTCTTCTATGAGCATTAGCAAGGCTTCCCCAGGGTAATGCCATCTGACAAACATCCGAGAAATTTCCTCCCAGCTTGCCGGGACTAAGAATCTGTCAATATGAGATAATGTTGGTGGCTGCCTATTATTTATCCAAGTGAAACGGGCACCAATCAATAGCTGATCCATCAAACAGTTTGCATTAATGAATTCTGAGAACTCTACCATGGTTTTGGTTGTTCTTGTTGATGAGGATTTCTCACTTGGGAATCGAGTAACAATGAAATCTCCACCTATGCACCACCAATCTCCCCACCTGGAATGTACCTCTTACAGCTCCTTCCATAATCTTCCCCTATCCCCATCATCAGTGGGACCATATACACCAGAAAATATCCATTTTGACCCAGATTCCACAAAAGAAAATCTGCAAGAGATGGAGAACTCCCCAACCCGAATGTCCCTTTTTACAACTCTTTTATCCCATAGAACTGCCACTCCCCAGCAGCTCCATTTGAGTCAAGACAAGTCCAATCTGCATACCTGCACTGCCATAACGATCTGACCTCCCCCCCTAGAGAATTGCACCAGTTTCATTTCTTGAAGGTAGACCACATCAACTATCCAGTTTGGGAGCATAGCTTTAACTACTGATTTATTGTCCAGGACATTTAGCCCCATGATAAAATTTTGATTTTCATGGAAATTGAATAAGATAAGCCCCCCAGCCCCCTCCCCTCCCCTCCCCTCCCCTCGTGCTTCTGCTTCCAGTCTCTTCCCCCTCTGCCCTCATAGTTAATTTCAATAATCAAATTTCTGAGTTCCTTCTGCCCTTTCCAGTTACTTCCATGTCTGCCCCCCTTTCTGTCTTTCCAGACTTCCCATTCCAGCTCAATAGCTTCAAACAGTCTGATTGCACCACGCATACCTTCATACATGAGACCAAGCTCTTTGCTAATTCCTTCAATGTTATTTTTCATCTATGTCGAGACCGCACCTTCAATGGCCTTCCAGCATTTGCCATTGCTGGTCGATGATTCTGGAGCAAGAACCTGCAGCGCTATGAAATCCATAGCCTCAATCTCACTGATTTCAGAACCATCATGTTCTGGACACCATTCTTTCACACTGAAATTATCTCCCCTCCAAAGGCTTTCCCCACTTCCCAACTCAAAACCCAGAGCTAAATTTTCTCCTTCTGATAGCTGCCTCTCTGCCTCAAAATTCATCATATGTCCCAATAAAGGCATCTGATCTCTCTGCACCTCTGTAGTCTCCTGGCCAGTTTCTTTCAACATCCCCCAAAATCTCCATGTGGCAACAGTGCAGAATGGCTGGCCATATATTTCGGAAGAGGTCTTCTGGGATTTGCAGCTTTAGACCTTTACCCATCAGTAATTGAATTATCTGGCCCTCCTTGATATTTGCAGTTTCCACGGAATCTGTCACTCTTTCTCCATTTATGTGGTTTTGTTCCTTGCGTTGGACTGCCCCAGTCATTCAAGTCAACTTCACCCCAAGTTTCACCGATTCAAACCCTGCTAGCATCAGGCATTCTGCTCATTGCTGATCTCTGCCCTCCATCCTGGCTGGTGCTCTGGTCTCTTCTGTCCCTGCATTGAGCCACATCAACTCTGCTTATATCGTCAGGAGCATGGGCCAAACTAACTTGGTCTTGGTTTGGTCCATTTATAACTTTACTTGGACCCTCCCGTCTGGGCTCAGCCCATTTTCCCTTCTCCATCTACTTCCATACCCTGCACCACGAGTTGGGCTTTACCCCTTCCTGCCGGGCCTATGAAGGACTGGGATACTATTCAATTCATATCCAGGCCTAAGATGATTGTTTTTAGGCCCAGAACCATGTACTCCATCCTTGTGTTTATGGGCTTGGCCCACCATGGAATGAGCCCTGACTTTGTAGCTGGATCTCTGGCCCGTCCAACATTATCCAACCCAATTCCGGATCCCAACCTGCTGGTTTGAAATTTAAAAATCTCGCCTGGCCAATAGATGCGTGATGTGCATGGAGAAAGAAGATACCATCAGCCACCTCTTCATTCACTGCCCTATCGCTAGGGATGTCTGGCATCTCTTGTGCTCTCTTTAGCCACTTAGGGGTTATGCCATGGTCTCTTAGGGATTTGTTGCGCGCATGGCATGGCTCTAGGGTTGCTCGTGACATGAAGAATATTTGGCGCCTTATCCCTCTTTGCATCCTTTGGAGTTTATGGCGCGAAAGAAATAGTAGGATTTTTTAAGGAGAAGATTACTCCCCTGTCTAGATTAAAGGATAGAATCTTACACTTAGCATACTTCTGGGATGTGAAATCCTCTCCCCCTCGCATAGATTCTCTTGTAAATTTTCTTGGGGGGCTCAGCCACTGACTTTTGTAGTTGCCTTGCCCGTCTCGGGCTTTTTTTTAATACTATTATCTCTTACCAATCAAAAATATATATATAAATATATATATATATCTCTCCTGGAGCCTACACAAGGCAGACAAGGTCTGCCATCTTGTGAACCACACATCCCATGCCCCTTTTCTGTCCACTCACGTTAAGCACGTGAAACACGCAGTCGTCTTCTTCGGCAACTTCCTGGTATTCCAGGCCATCTCCTTTCAGGCTTCTGAGTCCTGCTTCTGCCCTCAAGGAGCTGATCAAAGCCTCCCCATTCTGGATCATCTTGGGCAATCGAAGACTCCCTCTCAACCAACAACAAGATCTGGAAACAACAGTTTTCATCACAGATGAAAATTGACTCCGGTATCTGAACCCCATCACGCATAGGTAACAGCACCCTTGATGTGTTCCCTTTAAGGTCAGTTTCGAGTCTTTCGACCTTCTTGAAACCTCTTAGAGCCTCCGCATGAGACGAAAGTATGAAGAGTAGGAGAGAATTAGACAATTCCAAAACCCCAACCCCCATAGCCACCCCTCACACCTTCATAGCCCATGCTTCAATCTTCTCTCCAGATCCAACCACCCTATCAAACCTTCCAACAAGGCAACATTGCAGGAAGTCCCTTCTGTTGCCGATGCTGTCGTGCGAGACTTCAAAATAGGTTTCCACACCCTAGAACTATTGAGAGCTTGATATACATTGTTGGCCTATTCTCTAACAGCTTAAGCTTTTAGAGTAATTGGTGATCTAACATGGTATCAAAGTCTTGGTTATGAAAGATCTTGGGTTCAAGTCTCTCTATTTGCATTTATTCCCCGTTTAAATTTTCACTCTCTTCTTCTTCTCCGTCATTACGCTTGATTTGGTGCCTTTGGAGAGAAAGAAATAGGAGTATTTTGTGCAAGCTCTCTTCTTGATTTTTTGGGGGATCTTAGGCGTTAATTGTTATACCAGTCCCTTTTGTATATATGAGTTTGCCGCTCTTAGGCATCTTAAGACAAACTTACACTTACCTATCAAATAATATTAATAATTAATAAACGAATAAATAAAATGGGTCAAATAATGTACAACTTAAGTGCCAACACTACTCAAACTGATTAACAAAGGGCCAATCTTTTGAGTACCTTGACAGTGTCATCACTTGAGTGTGCCTCTGCCACATCACATAACTTCCCAGTGATAGAGGACGCAGAATACTTTCCATCTGATGTTCCATACTCCCCCAATACCCAACAAATAACCTACAACTCATAACTAACAAATAAGATAATAAACACCATAAACGTGTCTGCAGGATATGTAAGGTAACAAATAAAAAAGCTGAAACAAAAATTTGACAGAACATACTTGAAGAAATGCAAATGGAAGTTTTGGCTCTCCAATGATCCGCAAATAAGACTCCACCTGCACCAAAGTGATGGTTCCATAGAATCAGACAAAAAAAGGTGTTGTGGAAGCCATTAATATGTCCATCCCATAAAACTTAAAATATCTCATTGACACACAAGAGAGATAAAAAGGCTATTTCCAGCATTATTTAATATCCTTTACTGAACTTATATTGGGAATATTAAATAAATAAAAAGAAGATGAAAGCATTTTTTGTTCTCAAAACTACAGGCATTGCAATTGATGAACAATTAAAAAAATTGCAAATGCTTGTTTCGCTATAAAGGGGTGAAACATCATATTTTAGAAGCCAACAATTGCAGAGGGTTCTGAACAACTGTCAAAACCGAGAAATTAATCAGACGTATATTCATAATATACCAGCTTAATATGTGATTAATTTATTAAAATAATAAATTTCAATTGTCAACATCCCTAGTATAATTGTAATTAATTATATGGTAAAGCATTTGTAATTAAGTAGTATAATTGTCAGCATCCCGAGTATGCCCGACTCGGGCATACTCAGGTAAAGACATGGGCAAAGGCAACAATCGGAATTAAATGAATTAATTATACTACTGCTTTCATTTAATTGATTATATTATTGTACATGCTTATATACGAACCGCTCGTGTCACATTTTCATGTAGTATGCATATAAATTGTTGATTGATAACATGATATGTGTTTTGCTTATTTGGGACACTTCTACTGGGCAACATTGTTCATCCCTGTCTTTTGACAGATCCAGAAAAAAGGAAGGATATAGCAGGATCTCACGATCAAATGTAGGCATACATAGCTACTTTTGTGTTCCGTTTTTGTTATATGTATATTATGCAGGACGGCACCAGACTTGGGTGTTTGATACGGCTTTTGTATAAAGAGTGGATGTACCCTTACTTATCTTTGGACTGTATCTATATGTATAAAGAAGACTTACATGTGGGTAGTTTGATATGAACTCTAATATATATTATTATCATTATTTGTCATTTAGCACTTGTCTAAACTGGATCCTACACTCGTTAAGTGTGTCCTGGGCCCTGGCATTGACCGAACATTGGTAATTGAATTAACACTCACATATAACATATATTTAGAAACTTTACGTTGACTTATTAATCAAGTTGACAAGTATTGCCAAATAACTAGGGTTGGATAACTTTAATCATGACTCTGGATTTTTAAGATGTGACAACTAAATGGATTATAAAACATGGAGAGCGGGGATCAAATGCTCTATGTGATGATCTCATAAAATCTAACATGTTCAACTAGAGAACAGCATAGGTCAACACCCAGTCCAATTGCACCATATGCCACTAGGGCCTAATCTGGACTCGTAGCCCTTTGGGTCACTTATCAAAAAAAAAAAAAAATTCCTTTGGGTACATCTAGGGGTGCAACTCGAACGGGCTAGCCCAAACCCAGCCTTATTTTTTTGGGCTTGGGCTAAAAATCATACATTTTGAGATGGGCTTGGGCAAAACATTTTGAGCCCAATTTTAATTCCGGCTGGGCTTGAACAAAACCTTCAAGAGCCCGATACAACCCGAGCCCAATCTGAATTACCAATTACTTTCAGACTTCAACGTAGATCTCATGTATATAGACTAGATTACCTTGCTCTCAATTTCCAATGTGGGACTGCTCTTATTCTTTTAGTCTTTTACACTAGAACCAGACTGAAATGTATGGCTCAAAATATCACCATATCATCTCCATCACTAACAAAACAATCTTTATCCTCCATCACAAACAATTGGTTCTTAATTCCAAAACCAAAGGATCTGGCCAAAGAATTTCAAATTTGAGAATACAGGTAAAGAAACAGAAGTAAGAAAAACTACAGACTAATTGATTCATAATTCATACTTTATTTTCCAATTCTACAATTTCAGATCAATGATGAAATCACAAAAAAAAGATCTCACTGGAACACATATACATATAAATGAGACTTGAAGCCACCAAGTGAAATCTCCTCTCAATTCTCTCTCTTTCTCTTCTCATTATAAAATTTCTTATCTCTCTCAAACTGATACATTGCCATCCCAATCTGTATCGCCGTTCCATGCACATTGCAGACCTTGTTCGCCATTTGCGATTTGCAGATCGCCGTTCGTCATTGCCCTTCATCTCTACACCGCTTCTCTCTCTCAATAACAAATGGGTTAATAGAAAAGGAGTTAGGTGGAAAATCCTTGGAGAGCTAACTCAAAAGTCTAAGTCACTACTCTGACTGAATGAATTAGTTGAGTGGGTTTTGGTGTTCTCTTATTATTTTAGCATCAGACCTGTGGACTTTTGAAGTGATTTCGAAGATTTGAGAATGGGAGTTTGAGATCAATCACCAAACGAGTGTTCCTCTGTTTTGTTGGTCCCACATCAAAGGGGAACTGTACTCCAAAATGTTCTCTAACTCTATATAATATATTGTGGCTGTCATCAATCTTATGACAGTTGTAAGTCATCTTATGACAGTTGTAATCCATCTAAAGGTGAAAAAGATTAGTTCAAATTTTTATTTTTAATCAACAAGAATATTCGGGCAACCCGATACTGACCTTGGGTTGGGATTGGGCTTTATTCTTCAGCTTTAAGTTCGGGTTCGGGACGGATTGGACAAATATTTTTAGAGGTCGGGCTGGGCTTGGACAGACATCAACCCAAGCCCGGCCCACCCAAGTTGCACCCCTAGGTACATCCAATAAAATTGGAACGATATAGAGGATCTAATCTGGATTTATAGTCTAATCAAAGGATTTTTCAAGAAAAAGAGCAGGCCATTTTTTTATTTTAAAGACAATATGTTACAAATATATACTTTAGGATGCAAAAGGAATATATTATGTACTTAGATTCTTTTGTAGAGTTCCTAGGGACCTTAAGATACAATTGTTCCTAGTCCTCCCTTCAGGTTCCCCCTTGTTTCTTTAATTGACAATAAATCATAAATTGCATTCAATAATCTCATAGATCAACCAAAAGAGCACAATAACTACAAGAACAGGAACCCAACTAATCAATGTTTCAAAAAAAATATGTATATTCATCAAAAGTAACACAAGTTTACGGAGTGAGAAACAAGTGAAATTCATTCAGAAAACATACAGCAGATGATCTCAGCTGACTATCTGCAGTATCATCATCCTCTCCAAATCCCTCAGCAATCAACCGCATCAAGTTATGTACCACCTTAATATTCACTAGATCCCCCGCATGCTCGAATACTTTATTCATGGTCTATGACACATCAAGAGAAGTTTGGCAATGAATTTCAGAAAACATATATAAAATGCTATCCAGAAACAAATCTAGATGAGAAGGCAACATTGAAATAACCTGAATAAACCAGTGGTTGCTTGGTGCATATTGCTCTGCAAGTTCAACACATCTGGATGCTATTTCAGTTTTGTAATGATTATCATTAATACTTATCATGTAATCAATCATACGGTCCACAATCACTTCCACATTGGAGGACTTTGTCATCTTATACAGCAACTCAAATGTTTTTCTCTTTAGAGTATCATCGGGGTCCTGCATCACGATGCATGTTGACTACATTTAGAATATAGACAACAAACATGCCTTACTATATAGGACTTATCAAAATTAGTTTAATGATCAAAATGAAAGGTATTATGACACAGTTTTTTAAAAAGTGTGTTTATATTACAACCCTAGACAAAGAGAATTTTGCAAGGAAATCAGGAAGGATAAAAGATCAAGCAGTAGTGACATAGAAGCATCATCCTTCAAACCATTATATGAGATCACCTTTTGAAAACTTCTAAGTAGAGTTCGGAGATTGATGAGGTTTTACTATTTTTAGACAATTAGTTTACAGTGGTATAATAACAACACTTTAACCAGTTTGGGGAACAGAAGTTTTCATAACTCTATACATTGAGATGAAAGGTCCCATCATCTCTTATCCACAAGGTCTACACTAACTATTAGCAAGCAGACATTTTCCTTGTAGCATAAAAATGGCCAGCAAACAGCAGTTCCATATCCACATATTAATTTCAACATAAGAATGTTTTTCAGGTTGGGTGCAACAATCATGCTCAACAGCTGTAGCATCAAACACGGCAAAACTAGAAAACATTCCAAAATTGCAATGGGCCTCCCACTATAGTGTAGCTTAGCTAGCATCCACCTTTTAAGGATTGAAAAGGCAGATAAATCATTCCTTCATTGAAATAAGGCACCACTCTGACAGAGTCTATTAACTATCCAATGGAGATGGTGGACTTGGCCCGCTAAGTAAATTTTTTAAACTTGCCTCCAGTAAGTTTTTGTACAAATTTTCTGATTAGTCATGTTGGGGGATAGACAATGGGAAGAAAAAAAAACAAAGAGAGAAAAAGAGATCCTACTTTGTTTTTTCAGACGCTAGCTCCTGCTATCATTCCAAACTGAAACCAGATCATGATTTAAGGTTTCAACACTAAATTTTGACAGTGTTTTTCCTTTACTTTATTTATTCAATTTATTTTGATTTTCAGCTGGAGAGACAAAATAAAATGAATAAATAAAGTTAAGGAAATGCCCCTGCCCCTGCCCCTGGGCGCTTTTAAATATATTTACTCTTTAACTATTTATGAGTACTGTTATTCTTGATTGAATTTGAAGTGGTGAGTCTCTCTTGAGATCTCTCTCTCCTTACTTTCTAGAGTGGGAAAATCTAGAGAGAGCTATACAAATAAATCTTAATTAGCATGATACATTTTAATTTTTGTATATGTAAAATGTGATATATATTTTGTACATAACATAATTTTTCTATATGTTAGGACTGAGAGTCTGTATGTGTTGGCATATCTCGTGAAACAAAACTTGAGTTGTAATTAAGTCTAAATCCATTAGTGTATCTTAATACTCAAGCCTTGCGATTGAAGCGGCTTCATGCATTACTACAAATCAAAAGAAGGCCGATTGTGTAGGTTTGAAAAGCTAAGTGGGACTTAGAGACCTTTGAGTTAGGTTGGAAGTGCGCACTCACTTTAAAAATTATTTTAAAATCATTAGGTGTGTTGCAATAACGAACTTGACTGATTTGAAAAGGTTTTCTAGCTTAAAACTTATTTTTGGCTCAAAATAATCAACATCAATCAAGCTCGTTCGAAAGAGCTAAGGTCGACCACCCAGTGAGCAAGCCTCGCTTGATACCTTGTAGCTTGCTCGTTGAAACCAATGTCACGTCTTCTGTATTTTGCAAAAACAATGGAGCTCATCGATACGTCACTCAATAGCTCGTTCGAACGAGGTCTCAAAGGGTTGATATATTTCAAAAACAGTATACCTTGTTTGATACATGGCGGCATTGGTGGTTCGGAAAAACTTAAGAAAAGCTTAATTTTAACAATTCGAGTACAGCTCATTCGATATCTGGTTTGAACAAGGTTAAGGAAAGGTCAAATTATGCAACTCCAGTGTAGCTCATGTTTTTCCCAATAGGGGTTTCCATGTAAAAAAACTTTGTATCTTCTCCTTGTGTGATTGCTAAATTTCATTTTGTTGATATTCACATATTGCTATTGCATGCACACGAATCAAAAGATTTTCACTTATCAACTTGAATCATAAATCACAATAATTTAAAATTGATGAAGAATTTGATTGTTGAGCAAATTGACCTATTCAAACCCACCCCCATGGCCCCACCCCCCCGGGAGGGGGGTCAAAATCAATTACATTTTAGATCACCTAAACTTGTTTCACTTTCCATATAGATAATATATATACAAAATCAACTACCCAATTTTCAAGTTCAAAATAAACTCTCTTCTTTACATTTACAGATGCCAATCAAAATTAAAATCGGGGGGTCAAAATCCTTTACATTTTAGATCACCTAAACTTGTTTCACTATCCATATAGATAATATATATACAAAATCAACTATCCAATTTTCAAGTTCAAAATAAACTCTCTTCTTTACATTTACAGATGCCAATCAAAATTAAAATTTGTCTATTATTTCTTTTGACATTAAATTTGAAAGAGCATTATTGCTTGGTTACATATATCTAGAAAGATGTTTTGAATACTATGGTTAATAAGATGGTCATGCAACACTTCCAAAATATGAAAATTCATCGGAACAGTTAAAAAGATTTTTGTACAAGTATTAAGAAACAAGAATTAAAATTTTTTGGAAACAATGTCAAAATCATCTGCACCGGGTTTTTTTTTTTTTTTGGTAGGTAATACACACACCTATGTCCCAATCATCCTAAAAGGGGAAAATTGTTGAAATTTTTTTTTTTTTTTTTGCAAATGTTATGATCAAACTTTAAAAAAATTTGTCCTTTTTACATGTAGTAACAATTAGTTTTTATAGATTTTATGTAATCAAATTTGATTTTATTAGTAAGTTTTAGATTGGCCCTACTGAGACAAAATCCTAGCTCCAGCCATGGATAGAGAAGGCATGAAAACCCATATAGTGTGCTGATTTTGGAACTAAACCCATTGATATCATCAAGGAAGTTTCTTTTTGTAAATGGCTCAAGTACACCCAAAAAAAAAAACACTGCATGGAGGCAGTATTATGCAAATATTAATACAAGTTCAGGCCTAGATTTGAGCAGAAATATAGGAAAAGAACATACAATATAATGCTCATTTCCAAACTGGAACTCCCCAAAGTGACATAAGACCCACGGGGAGGGGAGCTTCTCAAACAAACTCATACAAAGTGATATGAATTACAACCGCCAAAGTAACATAAAGATAGGATTTTTTTATGTATCACTCATAACGGCTTTTTGTTCATTCAACCCAACCTAAAAAAATGTTTTTTCTTTTTTTGATAGGTAAGTTGGCCCTTGGGATGGGAGTTGAACTAACCTAAAAAACATGGAACTCTACAATCCCAACGAAAAGAATTGCTGTGATATTTGGATACTCAGACTTTAATTGAAGTGCTAGGCATAATCACACCTATGACGACTGTGATTTTTGTGAATTTCAAGTAGTATATAGTTAGAGATGCGAAAACTTAAATATATAGTCTGAACAAACAGCAGGGTGTCTTATCATACTTTGTTACTTCCAGAATACAAAATTAGCAAAGATCAGAGTCAATCAGAGGTCACAAAATAAGAGTGGTTCATATTAACGGGAAAGCAATAGTGATCTCAAGAATCCATGTACAACAACTGATCATCAGCAAAAACAGACATGAAAATTAAAGCATTTGATTGTTAAACCAAGACAAATAAGACTCTTGTGGAAACAGAAGCAGATCTAGCGTAAACAGAAACAAAAATGAAAAAACAAATATTTGTAAACCAAAAAAGAAAAAACAAAGATTTTTTTTTTTTGATAAGTACAGAAAATAAATAAAAATCAAAACAGAAACTGGACTTAGTCTGGACCTCCAATGGTACCATGAACTCAAACAACGGTCATGTCAAATGCATTTGAGAAAATAATGTCTCTCACCTCTAAGCAATCAATCACAGCCAGTTGATGTTGTTCAGCGATTTCAGGACTTATCTTTATCAGTCGACCAAGGGCATCAATGCCCATATATTTTAGATTATGACTATCACTCTGGCCACCAGATAAGAATCTATAAATACAAGTTTAACATAAAACAACCAAAAGAAATGTGATAGTTAACACAGGTAAACCTTCAGAAATTTGGAAATTGCATCGGCCGCAGCTTCTAATAACTTAGGAGTGGGATATATAGAGGAAACACAGCATATGCACTCGTATAAAACAGCATTTCCAATATTACTTGTTGTATCACACTTTCTCATTATGTCACCCACAACAGTATACATGTTTTCACTTGCAAGCTTGTCACCACTGCCTAGTAATGCCAAAATTTTCAGCAACTTTATCTGCATAATGAAAAGTGTAGTTGCCAAATGAACCAGATCTCAGAAAAGTAAAAGATTAAAAATTATCAACTTGCGTCAAAATAATAATAATAAGTTATCTGCCAAGATGGAGACCTCTCTGTTTGCTAGAACATCTTTCATATCCTCAGCACAAAGAAATAAACATAAAAGAGCAGATAAGGAGTTAACAAGAAGCTAAAGATTGTGAGACAAGACTGACAATCAATACTTCGAAAGGTTCAGATCTCACCTTAAAACACACACACACACACACATATAAGTATCACCTCTTTCATGTCAGCAAACAAAAAAAAAAAAACTAAGATATACAGATATCCCCTTGTAAAAGGTAAATTCAAGTTGTTCAGCATACATCGCTCAATATCACCAAGAAATTAACAAATACATCAATATTCTACAACATCGTGAAAATTGAGCTGTCCTCCCACTCCATTCCAAATAAGTTTGTCATTGTCTTACTTTCAACATCAATTACCCCAGTAAAAGCCAAAGTCGACTCAACAATACCAACTATTTGGAGTTTGAAATCAAAATCAGATTCTTAGACGACAAAATCCCTGTAATGAAGGTACCAAATCAGATTCTATAAGTTATGTTCACAATGGATTGGTTTGAAATCCTGTTAATGCGCATTTGGGTGAGAACACCCTAGAGCTTCTCTTTCCCCAAACTGGCGATAGTTCAAGGAATGTGGACAATTCTCTCCAAGTTTTGAGTATAAGAGCATAACAGGGAGGGTCTCATCTATCAAAAAGAAATATAGAGAAAGAGAGAGAGGGGGGGGGGCAGGGGCAAGGTTGATACAGTTTCAAAATGCATCCTTCAGCATAAAGCACATACCCCCTAGCTAAGGAAAAAAAAAATGTGTATATATATAAAGACAATAAGATTGGAATTTGAATCAATCTCTCATTCAAAATTATATATTTTGTTTACATACATGGTCCCTATTTATCATGTTCAATGAGAACCAAAAAATGGAACAAAGAAAATGGAAACAAAAAGGTCAACACAAATAATCAGCCTAAATCTCCAACCATAATCTTCTCCAAATCCCATTCAAATTATTCGAGATTTCCACACTCCCCCTCAAGTTGGATCATAGATGTTGATCATGTCCAACTTGCAAATAAACTCTTCAAAACTGGACCTCTGTAATCCCTTAGTGAATATATCTCCTAATTGTTCTCTTGTAGGGATATAGGTCATGCAGACTGTCCCTTTCTCAATTTTCTCCTTTATAAAATGCCTGTCAACTTCTATGTGTTTAGTCCTGTCGTGCTGGACCGGATTATGGGAAATGCTGATAGCGGCTTGGTTGTCGCAGTAGAGTTTGATGAGGAGCTCTATTGCGATATGTAGTTCCTCCAAGAGCTTTTGTAACCACAGCCCTTCACACATCCCTGGTGCAACAGCTCTGAATTCAGCTTTAGCACTACTTCTGGCTGCCACATTCTGCTTCTTACTCCTCCATGTTACTAGATTTCCCCAAACATAAGTACAGTAGCCGGTAGTAGACCTTCTGTCTTCTACTGATCCTGCCCAATCTGCATCTGTATAAATCTCTACCTTCTTACTGTCTCCTCTCTTAAAGAATAGACCTCGTCCTGGAGAGCCTTTCAAATATCTGAGAATTTTATATACTGCTTCTAGGTGACCCTCCTTTGGTGAATGCATGTGCTGACTGACCACACTCACAGCGAAAGCAATGTCAGGTCTAGTGTGAGATAGGTAGATCAATCTACTAGTCTCTGATATCTTTCTCTATCCACAGGCTTTCCAGCGTCTTTCGTTCTTTTTCCTGCCTCGATCGGAGTATCGCTTGGCTTGCAACCAAGCATACCAGTCTCAGTCAAAAGATCAAGTACATACTTTCTCTGAGAGACACTAATTCCCTTCCTTGACCTAGCAACTTCCATTCCTAGAAAGTATCGCATTTGACCTAGGTTTTTTACCTCAAATTCTGTGGCTAAGACTTTCTTCAATCTTTCCATCTCTCCTGTGTTGTCTCCAGTGAGAATGATGTCGTCGACGTATACAATCAGGATGGTCCTGCATCCATCACTAAATTGTTTGATGAACATCGTATGATCTGACTGTCCCTGTTGATATCCTTGATTCTTCATCACCTTCGCAAATCTATCAAACCATGCCCTTGGTGATTGTTTAAGTCCATACAGGAATTTCTTCAGTTTACATACTCTAATTTCTTCTCCTTCCTTGTAAAATTCTGGAGGTAGTGTCATGAACACTTCTTCCTCCAGCTCACCATTCAGAAAAGCATTCTTGATTTCAAATTGGTGAAGTGGCCAATCCAAGTTTGCTGCCAAGGACAAGAGAACCCGTATAGTGTTCAGCTTTGCTACTAGTGCAAATGTCTCGGTGTAGTCGATACCATATGTCTGAGTGAACCCCTTTGCAACTAGGAGGGCTTTGTATCGTTCTACTGTACCATCCGCCTTGTACTTCACTGTGAACACCCACTTACAGCCTACTGATTTCTTCCCCTTTGGCAAAGTCATCACCTCCCAAGTTCCATTTTTTTCCAATGCCCTGATTTCTTCCATCACTGCTTTTCTCCATTCTAGAATTTCCAACGCCTCTTGAATATTCTTAGGAATCTGGATTCTGTCAAGGTTAGACGTAAAAGCACGACATTTGGCAGAAAGAGCATTGTAAGAAACAAATTTTGAGATAGGATGGAAAGTACATGAACGAGGTTGTTTTCTAAGAGCAATGGGTAGGTCATCAAGATTTTTTACCTGGTCAAGATTGGATTTTGGCTCATAAGTAGTTGGAGCTATCACCGGTTCTGACTCTTTTGGTGCTTCGGATGCGAAGGTCTCATCGGGCTTTGATTTAGGTCTCCTTGAGTAAACAAGTGTCTCCCTGTCTGTTTATTTTCCTACATCTCCCCCTGAGTTCAAGATTCCTTCTGTGTTGGACAAGGAAGGAGAGGATGTACTGTATGGGATAGATTCAAAGATCGCAACATCGAAGTCTATATCTGAGAGTCGAGCTTCTCTCAAGGACTCCCCCTGAAGCGAGTAGTAGGAAGTACGCTCAAAAAATGTGACATCCCGACTAACATATAACTTCTGTGAGAGAGGATCATAGCATTTGTAACCCTTTTGAGTAGAGGAGCAGCCAAGAAAGACACATTTGAGAGCTCTAGGATCCAATTTATTACGTTGGGAGGCGTGAATGTGGACAAACACTGTGCACCCAAAAACACGAAGAGGGAGAGAGGAACTGACTCGAGAATTAGGGAAGGTCTCCCGGAATTTTTGGAGAGGAGTTGCAAATGAGAGAACCCGACTAGGCATTCGATTGATGAGGAATGCGGCGGTCAGAATGGCATCACCCCAAAAATTATTTTTCATGTGAGAGGTAAACAGTAGGGCACGAGCTATCTCAAGAATATGTCGGTTTTTCCGTTCAGCAACCCTATTTTGTTAGGGGGCGTGAACGCAAGAACTCTGGTGAATAATACGTTTGTCTTGAAAATAGGGACTCAAAGAAGAATTGAAGTACTCAATACCATTATCAGTACAAAGAATCTGGATTTTTGTGTGAAATTGGGTGTAAATCATATTGTAGAAGTTCATGAATACCGAACTAACCTCAGATTTATCGTTTAGTAAAAATACCCAACAGAGACGAGAATGGTCATCAATAAATGTAATAAACCATTTTTTGTGGGTCCTATTGGAAACTCGTGAAGGCCCCCAAAGATCACTGTGAATTAAGGTAAAAGGCAGTGATAGTTTATAAGACGATGTGGGAAAAGTAGTACGATGATGTTTTGCAAGTTCACAAACTTCACATTGTAAATCCAAGGAAGTTTTATTCGAACAAAGTGATGGAAACAAATGTTTTAAATATTGAAAACTAGGATGGCCCATTCGTTTATGCCATAACAAAAGGTCACTATCCCTAGGACTAAATGCAGAATTACAAATAGGAGGACGACACTGTTTATTCGTGTGAGCATCATCAAAGTAATAGAGTCCCTCACATTCCTTAGCACTGCCAATCGTCTTCCCCGATGACAGATCCTGAAAAACACAATGAGAAGACAAAAAAGTAGCTGAGCAATGAGATTGTTTGGTTAGCTGACTAATGAACAACAGATTGCAAGAGAGATTAGGAACATGAAGTACTGACTCCAAAGTAATAAATTCAGAGATACGGATACTCCCCTTGCCAACTACTGGGGATAAAGTACCATCTGCAATTTTTATTTTCAAGTTACCAGCACAAGGTGAATATGTGGAAAATAAATGATGGGCATCAGTCATATGTTCGGATGCACCTGAGTCAATAATCCAGGGAGTCTGGCGCAAAGTGGTACTAAGAGCAGACAAAAAAGTACCTTTGTGGGCTAAGGAACCCGATAGCAATGGAGTAGAGGACTGACTCGAGGCTTGGAAGGTCGAAAAAAGAGCATATAGCTTCTCAAGTTGTTCGGGGTTAAAACCCCCACTAAAGGTCGACTGAGTGTGATGGGCTGGAGGGCCTATTTCTGTCTGCTGTTCAGTAGAGGCCTGGTACCCGTGAGATTTGTTGGGCTATCTGGGCTTCCAGTCAGCAGGCTTGCCATGTAAAGCCCAACAGGTATCTTTGGAATGGCCCGATTTTTTGCAATGCTCACAAAATGGCCTTTTGTTTTGTTTTGGGCCGGATCCAGTATGAGGCCCACGAGTTATAAAGGCTTCAAACCCAAATGCATGGTTCTGTCTTGATCCAGTGGAAGGCCCACGCGTTATAAGGGCTTCAAACTCAAACGCATAGTTCTGTCTTGAACCAGACCCTGCTGTCGACGCCATCCCGCGACTTGCAAGAGCAGAGCCTTCGATCCCTAGGCTCTACTTTCTCCTTCAACATCACCTTCCTCTTCTGTTCTTCCTATCGCACCTCAACAAAGACTTCTCGGATGGAAGGAAGTGGCCGTCAACCCAAAATCTTGCTTCGCACATCGTCGAGTTCGCGATTCAGCCCTGCCAGAAACTCGAATACCCTCTCGACTTCCATCTTCTCCTTGAATCGAACGCTGTCACCCGTGCACTCCCATTCTTCACCGCAGCTGAGGTCGAGTTCTTGCCACAATCCCAACATCTCTGTGTAAAACTCTGTAACTTCCCGATCTCCTTGCTTCATCTGCCATAGCCTCGTCTTGAGTTCGAAGATTTGAGATGCATCTTCAGCATCGGAGTATGTCTCTCGCACGGTGTCCCACACATCTTTTGCCGTCAGGAGGAACATGTAGGTTCTTCCGATGGTTGGTCGCATGGAGTTGATCAAGCAGGAGGTTATGAAGGAGTTCTCAAAACGCCATTTCTGAAAGGCTGCAGCATCACTGGAAGGAGGCTGTTTGATCTCGCCTGTAAGGAAACCTAGTTTCCCTCTACCCGTCGATGACCAGCTTGATGGATTGGGCCCATTCTCGGTAATTCTTACCATTCAACTTTTCTACAGTAAGATGGAATGAGGAATTTTCAATTCCGACAGTCGAATTCATGGAGGAGATTGTCTCTGATTCTCCTTCCTGAGTTACCGACTGGGTAGACTCATGGCTGGCGGCCATATTTTGTTAGGGTTTTCAGAATCCCTGCTCTGATACCATAAAGACAATAAGACTGGAATTTGAATCAATCTCTCATTCAAAATTATATATTTTGTTTACATACATGGTCCCTATTTATCATGTACAATGAGAACCAAAAAATGGAAATAACAAAGAAAATGGAAACAAAAAGGTCAACACAAATAATCAGCCTAAATCTCCTACCACAATCTTCTCCAAATCCCATTCAAATTATTTGAGATTTTCACAATATATATATATATGCCAAAGGTTGGATTCTGATTTTACTATTGGTTGACTTCCTACACTCTTTGGTTTGGTTTGAAGGTCCCTAGCTGCATGCTTGAGTGCAGGGAAATTTTTTTCCTCATCTTGTCTCATGCCCATTTGGTGGGAGATAGCTCTATGTTGTCCTTATCTGCTTGCTTGTGTTGTGTGCTTGCGTTATGCATGTTAGAGTAGTTAGCATATTAGCTTTGCATATTTGGATATCATTAAGGGTAGTTTAGTCTTATCTTATTCTTTTGCTCAGCCATATTATAAAAGGTTATATCTTATTGATATGTAATATGTGTTGCTAGACAGACTTTTAAATAATACTTCTCTCTTTTCTTATTCTTCTTTTCCGTGGTTTTCTTGGTTGATTATGAAAAGTTAACATGGTATCAAGCTCATTAAGATCCAATTTTGGTTAACAATACTACAGCAACCATGATAGGGGAAAAAAAAAAAAAAAAAAGAGGGACAGTCGGGCTACTAACATCATCATCCCTACGATGATGTCAGCATGATGACATCAGCAATTTCGGGCAGCCGGGCATTTGGGGTTTGATTATATCTTCGAGCTGAGCATCATGGTAATTTTTTCAAAACAATTTGAAGCTATCTGGTGTGGTTGTCTATTTTTCAATTTTGAGAAAATGGCCTCTATTTTTCAATATGTTGATTTGTTAGTTTTTTGATA
This sequence comes from Nyssa sinensis, assembly GCA_008638375.1. NCBI lineage: Eukaryota > Viridiplantae > Streptophyta > Magnoliopsida > Cornales > Nyssaceae > Nyssa > Nyssa sinensis. Next base: position 35,204,653 of record CM018038.1, read on the forward strand.
TTTTGTTGCTTTTATCACACTTGAGGGGGTGAGACTAGACTATACAAAGGTAGGTATGAGCACACTGCCACAGCTGCCCCACCAGTGTATAAACCCTCTACATCAGCTCCCCCCACCCCTCCACCCCCCGGGTCTTTGTTCATTGAGCAATTACAAAAGCTCCTCATTGGGGCTCAACTTTAGTTGATTTCAGGAAATCCCTCATGAAGGTGGTTAGAGGTACCCATAGTGATGTGCCAATTTGATAAATTTCAAAATATTCCTCCTCCATCGATGAGGCATCCATACAAAAAAGTGAATAGAGATTGAGTCTCAAAGTGAAAGCCACCCTATTATTTCAATGATTGTGCTCAATTGAGATTCACGTGAAGCTAGGGAGGAGTTTTTGAAAGGGGCCCTTGATGATATAGGGGTCACGAAGTGCATAATTAAAAGTTACTAAATAAATAAAGTACTATTGATGATAGCATCATAGTAGGTTAGTATTATTTTAATCTAAATATTTCAAAGCAAAAATAAACTAAATATCAGTGTCATGAAAAACTCGCTAATCTTTATACCTAACAAGCACGGATACAAACACAGGACAAGAATGCAACACGACGCGTACACATAGACACGGCAATTTTCAAAAAAAAACACGGATACATTGAGAACACATAGATATATATATATATTTTATGTGACTATATAATAAAATTTTAATATTACTTCAATTAAATTAGCATAAAAATACAAAAATCACATAAATATTATTAGTATATCAAAATAAAAAAGGCATTAAATAAACATTTAAGAATTTTATTTAATAATCAACATTCATGATTCAAATTTCAAAACAAATTTGTTAATTACTATATACATATATATATATATATATATATTTGTGTGTGTATAAAAAAATAGTGGAGAACAAGAGGTAAATAATCAATAAAAAAATCCCAAAAATAAAAAATCCAAAAACGTGTCCAGAATGTGTCCCCCAACGTGTTTAAAACATGTCCTAACGTGTCCGAAATTCAGAAAAATTAGACACTCATTTTTTGTGTCCAACACGGATACGTGTGGCAAGAAAGAGTGTCCATGCTTTATAGCTCTATACACTTTTACAACCGGCTAACAGGTAGATGAACCATGTTTATAGCTTTTTTTTTTTTTTTTTTGAACATCTGGGAAATATGAAGGTTTAGATTAAGGGATATTGTAGATCGTATGAGTACAATATACTAATATAGTTAAATACTTTTTCTATTTGGGTGCACTGTGCCTTAAAAAAACAGTGGCTAAAGCTTTTTAAAATGGGTCTGCAAGTACTGAAAGTCGCTACTTGCTACCATGAATGCTACTGTAGCAACTCAGTAACTCGTTTCAAAACAAGAACGAAATAATCTCAGAAAAGCAGTCGCTCTATGCAACCAATTTGACGCAAATGATGACAGGAAGATCTTGGTAATAGAGCTCGTCAACACAATGAAAGTGCTTGGATTGGACATATCAACAAGGGGGTGACATCATAGGCTTGGTAGGAGTAACAACAGTGCTCACTCAAGAGCAAGTGGACGGGTTTGTCGTTGCAACTCAGTGAGCTCCACAACCTTTCTTCTGCTGGCCCAATAAAGAGAGACATTTAGAGACACAATAAGAAAGATCTTTTTTTTTTTTCTTACAAGTAAGATGCAATAAGAAAGATCACGAATGTGAAAAGGACTCTTGTGCACAAGTTGTTGGGAAAATGCACCCAAAAGGAGTTAATAGGCCTAAATCTTGGAACAGCATTTTTTTCTTTTTTGACAAGTAATAAGTAATTTTATATATAGAATAAACCAAGGGAGTGCCCATACTTACAAAACAAGACAATACATCATAATCTCGTCATGTTTAAAAAAGAAACAAAATTATCTATGAAGAACACCGAGCCCCAAGATCCAAAAAAAAGAGTGCTCAACAGTGCAGTTAAAGGTGAAGGGTGCCTCTAAGGCACTAAAATTCTATGTTGCCTGAAAAGTGAGGCGAAAAAAGCCCTAGCCTAAATGAAGTTAGGTGCTAACTTATAAAAATCATTAAATAATATATTATACATTAAAAATTCATTTATTTTAAGTTAAACAATATCTTACGTAATAATTCTCATGTAGTACTTAAAAGTTTAATTTAAAGGATGATAAATAAAATAATTAAATCTTAAGCAATGAGATCATCGTAAACTTTTTCTTTTCCATTTGCTACTTTTATATTGACTAAATATTGTCCAACAAAAATACCTTTAATCCTAAAACAAGAAGACAAGATACATGAAATCGTTTAAGTAAAGTAAGTTTCAATTAATGAGGCCCTCACCTCAACGCCTATCACCTTAATCAAGGCGATCACCTAGGAAACACCACATTAAAATCGTCTCACCTGGAATGTGTTGAGGCGTTATGCCTCATCCTCGCCTAGGTGAGGCCCAGTCGCTTTTAACGACACTATGCTCAACACAGCCTTTCCAATCCAAATAGGAGACTCAACCCCATCAAACAATATTTGATTACTCTCCTTCCAGATAATCCACCAAGGGCATAGCAAAGCCACATGCCATACCTCTCTAACCCTTCTGCTAACCAAGAGCTAGTTTGGATGAGGTTCAACTTATGAAGAATAGATTCTCGAAAATAGATTTTGGATTAAATTTTGAGTGTATGGATGAGATTAGCTTATGACGGAAAAATAGCTTATTGAGTGTTTGGTTAAAATTATTCGAACTGATGCTAACTCATAAAAGTCTATTTTACCCTTTATATTATTAGATAGTATTGAGTGTTGTTTAGTAGTATATTATAAAATTAAGTTAATAAATTTAATTTTATATTCACAAAAATTGGTATTAAATAGTTATTTTAATATTTTATTTATTATAAAATAAATAAAATTTGTTATATATATTATTCAGTAAATGTAAGTATATTACAATATAAAATAAGAATAGTATAATATATTTATATATATATATATATAAATAGTACTACATTTTATATCTATATAAAAGTGTGCACGGTGATTGAAAGTGAAAAAGAAGGCCAACACCTTTGAGCACAGCAAATCAAGTAGAGAAGTGAATGGTTAGGAAAAAGACAAAAAAGGGGTAGCATGTATTTTTGTAATTATAACAAAAGTTATGGGTAAAGGTGTAATGCAAAAGTCTCAACGCCCTTTCAATGCTAGTATTTCCAGCGTCAATATAAGTCCCGTCTGGACTGAATAAAGACGCAACTTTCAAGCCGCCACGCTCAACCAAACAATCATCACGCGAATTTTTTTTTTCCAACACTCGTTTGGGCTGAGCAGACGCTCAGCCATACGGGCTCCAAGAGTCCTCTCCACGAGGAAGTGACCACCAGACAGAAACGAGGCATAACCCAGTGTACCCCCAAAAAGTTCAACCAAAAGCATCCGAACTACCCTATATACCAAATGATGGATCTATAAATGATTAACTGTTTCTTCATTTTCTTTGCATTGGCAGCACGAGGACGTGACCACCAGACAGAAACGAGGCATAACCCAGTGTACCCCCAAAAAGTTCAACCAAAAGCATCCGAACTACCCTATATACCAAATGATGGATCTATAAATGATTAACTGTTTCTTCATTTTCTTTGCATTGGCAGCACCAATTCAATATAATTTAGCATCTTCAATGAAAAGTATCCAAAAAATCTTTTACAATGCTACAAACCATCCAAGAAAAAAAAAGCCACATTTAAAGGTGCCTTTTGTCCTCCACAGCTTTCTACAAGAACTCATGGCTCCCTTCCCCTTTAAAAACTATATAAAAAGATCTGACATCAAACACACCTCTACTTGACCCAGTGCACAGCCAAAGCATCCTCACCCTCTTCAGGAATATCCTGCCTATAAAGAAAACCATAAAAATACATTACTTCCTCTACCTCCCAGTCCACCACTACAGCCTGTTTACTCAATGCAATTCTGAACAATCAAGGAAAAGTTACCGAGTCCACCCTCACACCAATGGTCCATCCCGAATCTAATTCTATCACCATTACCAACCTTCCATTTAATGTGTTTAGAGAGCTTATCCCAACCTTGCCCAATACTCCTCCAAACACCAACCCCATAGGATCATCAAACCTTCCTCGACAACCAATCTCCAATCTCCCAACACTGGTGAATGAAGGAAAGAGATACACCATCTAGCCTAAGAGTTTTATCCATGTTGTAACAGTTCAAAGCCACAACTAATTCTTCTTTTGAAAATGGCCTCTAGACAATCTCTGCCTAAAATCCAACCCATCCACTGTCGGGTTCAGTTAATTGACTTCCGTGCATAGCTCCCTGTAAAAAAGAATGATACCCTCTCTGATGTCCCCACCTTAGTCAAATCCTAGGCCCCAACCCTGATTTTCCCAACGAAATAATTCCACCAAAAAGTACTGGCTATTCTATGGAAGAACTTCGTATTGTTATCTCCCACTTTCAGCCATATAGCATTAGATTTATGTCTCCGACTCACCTATTCCCTCAAAGTTATCATTTTGACCTCTGCTTTGCACTTTTCCCTGAGTTCCTCTCAGCACCATCCAAACCTCCCTCCCCTTCCTTCATATCCAGGCCACTAATCTTAGCAAATGCCAAGACTTTCCTCTACCCAAGATTGCCAAACTTCTCATTGTTCCATCTCTTTAAGTCCCCTTTCAACATGCTTAATTTTATTTTTATTTTTCAGTGAAGTGTAATATACATATATATCAACATACTTTTTTTGACAATTCAATAAATTAGAGAGCCTTCAACCCATACCCTTCCCACCATCCTCTAACCAACCTCGAAAACATTCTTTATGCAACCATATATTTTCAAATCGGAAAACCAACTCACCCCATCTAATACCTCTGCTATCCAAAAGAGGTGGAGTATGGTCGGGAGCAGCCCTAGGTAACACTAACTGGCTCCTATAGTCACCTCTTCCTTGGTCACCACCATATTATCCCATCTGAATATCACCCCTCCAGCCATACAAATAGCATCGAGACTCACCCAATCTACAAATCTACCAGACTACCACCCAACAAAATCCTCACCTCCCCGGAAGAATCTCATACTCCCTGGTCCCTCCTCTTGTACAACTCCCTCTCCTTGTCTAAAATACATGTGTTTCTTGTCAAATAACGATAATAATTTTCGAAAATATTTTAGAGAATGAAAAAGATGTATTCTTCTCCCTAGTAGGTCAAGAGTTATAGTCACAGCTTACAAGTAAATAAGGAAAATTTCTTTAATTAGTTCCTACAATCAAACAATCTAATGCCTAAATTAAGCTACAGATTCGGTCAATATTTACAACACTCTCCCTCAAGCTGAAGAGTATATATCTATAACTCCCAACTTGCTACAAATAGAGCCGATGGCAATTTTTGGTAAAGCTTTGGTGAAAATATCGGCAAGTTGACTACCTAAAAGAACAAACGAAGTGGTGATTTCACAAAATGCCCAAAGGGGAAATGGCCCCAATCCTACATGCCATGACGTTGATTGTCTCAACTTATGGTTGAAAAGGATATGTAATTCTTTAACTCACTCTGGAACGGAAAACCAGACAAATACAGGAAAAGAGCAGGAGACTTCTGTTTTTTTTCTTATCAGCCGCAAAATCCACGAAATGAAAGATTGAATAGGGGGCGCTTTGATTATGAAAGCTCGAGGACAAAGAGAACTAGGCTTTTCCAAAGAATTAAAGCAGCTTTCCCACTCCCTTTAATTAATCCCCTTTTTACATTCAATTCTTTATAGGAGTCTGGTGTGGAATCACCATCATTTCCCTAGACTCTATTTCAGATCGAATGAAATAACAATCAACTTCAATATGCTTGGTTCGTTCCTGAAAGACTAGATTGCTGGCAATATGAATCGCCGCTTGATTGTCACAATGGAGAGGTGTTGGACCACGTACTAGAACATCAAATTCTTGCACGAGTGTTCTTAACCAAGTCAGCTCACAAGTAGTATGTGACATTGCTCGATACTCTACCTCAGCACTAGAACATGCCACAATCGACTGTTTCTTGTTTTTCCAAGTCACAAGATTACCCTCTAAGAAAGTACAATAACCAGTGGTAAACTTGTGATCTCAAAAGTGATTCTGCCCAATCAGCATCAGTATATCCCTCAATCCGAAAATATCCAGATGATCGATAAAGAAGACCACATCTTGGGGCATTCTTAAGATACATCAAGATACGAGTAACTGCATCCATATGAGGAACTCGAAGACTAGTCATAAGCTGACTCATAATACTAACAACATAGGAGATGTCAGGTCAAGTAATGGTTAGATAAATGAGCTTACCCACAAGTCTTCGATACATCTCTGGATCCTCAACCAAATCACCCTCATTTGGCATCAACTTTAGATTGGTCCCCATGGGCATAGCTATAGATTTGGAGCCAAGAAAACCCATATCTTTCAAAATATCAAAAGTGTACTTCGTCTGAGACAAACTGATCCCTGCTTTTGATCTTACAACCTTAATACCAAGGATATAATGGAGCTTTCCAAGATCTTTGGTAAGAAAGATGGAACCAAAATGGTGAATCAATGCCTGGATACCTGCCTTATCACTATCGGTGATCACAATATCATCTACGTAGACAACTAGAATTACGATACCTCTTGGCGTCTTCTTAAAGAATACCAAGTGATTAGCTTGGCTCCGAGTCATGCCTATGAGTAACTACTGCCTTACTGAATTTATCAAACCAAGCTCAGGGAAACTGTTTGAGTCCATAAATAGACTTCTGAAAATGACAAACATACTCCCCCTTGGACTCAAAATCAGGTGGCTGAGCCATATACACAGTCTCAACAAGATCACTATATTGGAAGGCATTTTTGACATCGAGCTAATGAAGAGACCAATCGAGATTCGCAGCAATAGATATGATAACCCAAACAGAATTCAATTTGGCAACAAGAGAGAAAGTCTCGGTGTAACCAATGCCATAGGTTTGGGTAAAACCTTTGGCTGCAAGCGAGCCTTCAGCCGTTCAACAGTACCATCAGGATTCTGCTTGATTGTGAAGACCCAACGACAGGCCAACAATTTAAGCACCAGCAGGTTTAGGAACAAGAGCCCAAGTACGATTTAATTCCAAAGCATGCATTTTCTCTTCCGTTGCAGTCTGCCAACCAGGATGGGAAAGAGTTTTCCTATAGAATTTAGGAATAACGAGGGATGACAAGGACAGAGAGAAAGCTTGAAAGAAAGAGAATAAATGATCATAAGAGACAAAGTTAGAAATAGAATTAGTAGTGCAAGTACGTATACCTTTACAGACTGCAATGGACAGGTCAATATCAGAGTCAAAAGAATGAGATGGATCAACAAATGGCGAGGTAGGTGAAGGATGTGAGAGAGAAGGTCCAGTAAGAAAAGTGACTGGAGCTGTAGCCTGGTGACAACGAACATACACTATTTAATTCCAAAGCATCCATTTCCTCTTCCATTGCGGTCTGCCAACCAAGATGGGAAAGAGTTGGGAAAGAGTTTTCTTGTAGGATTTATGAACAACGAGAGATGATAAGGACAGAAAAAAAGCTTGAAAGGAAGAGGATAAATGATCATAAGAGATAAAGTTAGAGATAGAATGAGTAGTGCAAGTACGTGTATCTTTACGGATTGCAATGGACAGGTCAAAATCAGAGTCAAAAGAATGAGATGGATCGGCAGATGGCAAGATAGGTGAAGGATGTAAGAGAAAAGGTCCAATAAAAAGAGTGACTAGAGTTGTAGCCTAGTGACGACGAACATACACTTGACGAATTAGAAACACTAATAGGTAAAACAAGGTCAGGAAATAACGGTGCCTGTAACTGACTTCCATCTGGAGAATAATAGGAAACAGTTTCAAAGAAAGTGACATTAGCACTAACAAAGTGCTTACGTAAGATAGGACTATAACACTTGTAACCGTTATGTGTGCGGGAATAACTAAGAAATATGGATTTATAAGCACGAGGGTCAAGTTTGTCAAGGACCAGGCTACAAGTTATGTACAAATGAAACACATCCAAAAACTTTGGGAGAAAGGGAGAAAGATGTTTTATAAGGAAACATTATATTAAAAGGTGATTTTCCCTGTAGAATGCGCAAAGGCATCCTATTTAAAATATACGTAGCTGTAAGGACAGGATCCTCCTAAAAACACTTAGGAACATGCATCTGAATCGTAAGGGCACGAGCTATAGCAAGGATGGGACCGTTCTTTCTTTCGGCAATCCCATTTTATTGGGGGGTGGTGACCCAGGATGTTTGGTATATAATGTCTCGAGAAACTATTTAAAATAACTGTCTTTATACTCTTGAGCATTATCCATTCAAAAAGCTAACAATTTGGCATTGAATTGATTAGAAATTTCAACATAAAAGGATTGAAAAGCATTAAACAATTGAGAACAATTTTTAAGCACATACACCCATGTCAAACGAGAATGATCATCAATAAAAGTAACAAAATATTGAGAACAACAGAAACCAGTGGTCCGATATGGTCCCCAAATATCCAAATGAACTAGTGCAAAAGATTAGAAACAAAGGGGGTCAGCACATAGAGGAAACGAAACTCTATGATGCTTACTAAGTTCACAAGTCTCACAGTTAAAACTAGAAAAATCAAATAAAGTAAGAACTAAGTGACGAAGATTTGTGGAAGACAAGTGTCCAATGCGACAATGCCACTAATAAGGAGAAACAACGGAATATAGAGAAGGAGTCAACCGACAAGATGACTAAAGGTAATAGAGTTCATTCTTCTCATATTTCCCACCAATCATCCTCTTCGTCTTTGGATCCTAAAATTCACAATAAAAGGGATAGAAGATCACTGAACAGTTGAAGGACTAGATCAAAGGGATAGAAAGGTCACTAAAATTCACAATAGTGACAAAGGTCACTGAAATTCACAATAAAAGGGATAGAAGGTCACTGAAATTCACAATTGTGACAAAGGAGGGAGAAGAAAGACAAAAAAAAATTAGAAAAAAAAGACAAGTTACCTATCATATGATCAGACGCCAAGGAATTAAGAATCCAAAGAGTACTGGAAGAAGAATGAAGACGTGCGTTACCTAATGAGACCAAATTGGCTGTGGAAGTAGAAGAGGCATTGGCACGCTGAAGAATAGAATCATACTCTGTCATGGGAATAAGGATTTGACCTTAAGAAACCGACTCGGCGGGCGACCATTAAAGGTAATTGGAACCCTTCAATTTTGTATTGGTCAGTGATCCAATAAAAAAAGAATCTTTATTATCCTTGGTGTCTAATTTATCAGCCATGATAGGACAATGAAGTTGCTAAAGCAAAGATTTGGGAAGCGAGAGAAGCTGGCCAAGACTGGCTAGGCTGAGGAAGGTTCTGTCGAGGGTGACGAGAGGCTGGGCCGAAGGAGCCCAGAGCATGGTTTTAAATCGCAGTCGTGGGATACGACTCGGTCGCGATGTAATGGTATCGGGAGTATCGGATCATTCGTAACGGGAATTGAAAATCGCAACCGTGAATTTTTTTCAAATACTATCAATTCTCTTAAAAATTGTTGATATGCATATCTTGACTACAATTATCATATTTTTTTTTTTAACTGCTATTTTTCAGTTTTTTAACACCTAAAAAAATATTTTTCTTATAAATAATACTTAAAGAAGATATTTTATAATTTTATATGAATTTTTAAAATTTAAACTAATAAAAGGTATCATTTAATTTGAATAACATTACAACAAGTAATATAAATAATAACAAAAAAATTGATTATATTCATGAAAATTAATATAGTATGATTAGTAATAGAATAAAACTTTTTGAAAAATTTTGAGGCCAAAAGACCTTTTCAAATTCGTCTTGACCTGAATGTTTTGGTAATCCATTTCAATTTTTTTTTTTTTTTTTGGTTATTTTGTTAAGTATCTCTTATGTATATAAATCTTACAAAAATAGAAATCACAAGCATACTACAAAAAAATCTCAAAATTAAAAATAAATTAACATTTTGGAAAAAAAACTTAAAATAGTTGTCATAGTCTTATAACAGCCGTAACGGTCCTATAATGGCCCATAACGGCCGTAACTACCGATACGTAACGACCCTTATTTAAAACCATGGCCGAGAGGAACTGAGGGAGACAAGAGGTACCGAGAAGGGAAGAACCGACAAAGAGAAGCTATGGTTTAGAAAATTTGCTCAAATACCATATCGAAAATATTTTAGAAAATAAAAAAGATGTATTCTTCTATCTAGGAAGTCAAGATTTATAATCACAGCTTACAAGTAAATAAGGAAACTATTCTAAATTAGTTCCTACAATCAATCAATCAATATAATCAATCTAATGCCTAAATTAAGTTACAAATTAATCTCAATCTAATGCCTAAATTAAGCCACAGATTCGGTTAATATTTACAACAATAATAATGAAAATGGTGTTGACCCAATAGACTAGGGTATGGCTATCAAAACAAATGCAAGAAGATGGAAGTAAAATCATCTAGCATGTTTCCAACACTATTGACCTTCAGGGAACCTCATCAATAGTTCCATCCATCTATGGATTCTGATATTGGCAGTCATTTTTAATTAATTAAATGGCCTTTAGGTAATGAAAAGACAAATAAGTACCCGTCTTACAGTAACAAGACAACAATAATTAATGGAATTTGGAGGCTTACACAGATTAATTCTCCAGTCACAGAATACGGTAGTCATTTATAGATATCAGTTTTATGTAGTAACCCAACACTATTTTAAGCCTATGTAACTTGCAACCATCTTCTGCACATACTTGTGCAGAAACTCTTAAATCATATCAATAATCAGATAATAATAGACAAGAATTTGAATGGACAAAATGTAACGTACAAACCTGAATGAATGGAGCCTGGCATCTGATGGTAATCATAGCTCTTTGGCAATCTTCGTTCGACCACTTGCTTAAGAATGTTTACCAAGCTGACAACTAAATCCTTGTAAGAATTAACATCTGTTGTGATGAGATCAAACAGAGGGCACAGTGTTGCACCCATAACACCTGGATCATTATCACAAAGCCTCTGACAGAGAAAAAAATCAACAAAAAAAAAAAATTATTCGGTTGTATACAAATATATTCATTGACCAAACTATAGTTTACGAACATTAATGTGGAATAACATTTGTTTCCTTTTTGCTTTGTGTGTCTACAATAATTAGTGAAAGTTGCTTGTTTTCAATTACAAAACTCATGTATATGGACTCAAAATTTCAGTCCTTTTATTTATAAGTGTCAGGAAGGCAGAGATGGAAAACTTTCCTCCATGATTTTCATTATGTCAACAGTGGTCTATATATAGACTTTTACAAAAGGAATAAAGAATATAACAGCAGAGAATAACAGAAAATACAATAACAGCAGAGAATACAGTTTGTAAAGGTTATTTGAGGTGCTGTGACTGTTCTGCTGTTGGTGCGGTGCCTCTTTGATGTACATTTTGATTTCCAGTGGAGGTACACAGGTTAATATGCCCCCGCGAGTCCAAGGGGGTGTTAACCAAATTGAGACGAGTCGTGAAGCGAAGGAATTTATCAGCAACAATTGGTTTGGTAAGGGCATCGGCCAGTTGATCTTGCGAACTACAAAAGGCAATCTATAGAGTGTTTGCTGCAACACGATCTCTGACGAAGTGATAGTCAATATCCATGTGTTTTGTCTTAGAATGATAGACAGGATTAGCACAGAGATAGGTGGCACCAAGGTTGTCACACCAGAGCTTGGGAGCTTGACTGCAGGGGAAGGCCGAGTTCTCGAAGTAATGTTTGAAGCCAGAGTAACTCAGCAGCAGTGGAAGCTAAGGATTTGTACTCGGCTTCCGTGGAGGATCTGGCAATAGTTTTCTGCTTTTTGGAACACCACGAAATCAAATGCCTTCTAAGGAAGATGCAAAAACCTCCGGTAGACCGCCGGTCGTCCGGGCATCCCCCCCAATCGGCGTCAGAATAAGCTTGTAGGGTGAAGTGGGAATGAGATGCAAAGAAGAGACCGTGGTTGATGGTTCCTTTAAGGTATCTCAGAATTCGTTTAAGTGCTGCCCAGTGGGAGAGTTTAGGAGTGTGCATAAATTGACAAATTTCGTTCACTGCAAATGACATATCGGGCCTAGTGAATGAGAGATATTGCAGCCCCCCTACGAGGCTACAATACAAGGGAGGATCATCAAAGTCAGGGGTGTCATATTTGGATAACTTGAGGGAAGAGGCCATTGGGGAGGTCACGGGTTTTGCCTGTAGCATATTGCTACAAGACAAAAGGTGGTGAATATATTTTCTTTGAGATAAAAGCACACCATTCACAGTATAGTCAAGCTCAAGGCCTAGAAAGAATGACACTTTACCCACATCACGAACGGGGAAGACTAGGCTCATATCATGAATCAAGGTATCAATCGCAGAGGTGTGTGATGCAGTGACGACAATGTCATCAACATAGACAAGAAGGAAGATGTGATTGTTACCTTGATGGAGCATAAAGAGTGAGGGGTCAGCTTCGGAGGGGAAGAAACCATACTCTGTCAACCAAGAACTGAGCTCCCCAAACCAAGCTCGGGGTGCTTGCTAAAGGCCATACAGAGCTTTGGACAGCTTGCAGACATAGGTGGGATGCTCTGTACTCACGAATCCTTGAGGCTACTGCATGAAGACGGTATCAGTGAGAGTGCCATGGAGAAAGGCATTCTCAATGTCGAGTTGCCGTAAGGGCCAGCCACGGGAGACCGCAATGGACAGGACAAGACGAATCGTTGTCGGCTTCACAACGGGGCTAAAAGTCTCGTGATAATCCACACCGGGCTGTTGATGAAAGCCCTTCGCAACCAATCGGGCTTTACGGCATTGAAACGAGCCGTCTGCATTTGTTTTGGTGCGAAAGACCCAACGGCAACCAAGGATGTTGGAGTTCGGAACAGGGGGAACCAGAGTCCAAGTTTTAGTTCGGAGAAGAGCTGTGTACTCTTGGTCCATGGCGTGACGCCACTCAGAGAACTTCGAAGCCACGGAATAACTGGAAGGATCGTCGGGAACAGTGAGACTTGAGGTGAGACATTGGCGAGAGGGATATGGGACGGTGCCATCAGTGAGGATTTTGGGACGGGAAGAGTTGGTTTGTGCTCTGGTGATGATCGGAGATCGGGGTGGGACAAGTATCGGAGGGGAAGGCACTGATGGGGAGGAAGATGAGGTGGGGGATGGAGTTAGGGGTCTGGAGATTGAAGAAGGGGATGGGGTAGGTTGTTGGGAGTCTGGGTTTGAGAGAGAAGGAGTGATGCTTGGCGAGGTAGAAGTGGACGGAGGTAGCTGTGGGCCTGGGCCGAGAATAGAACGAGTGGGTTGAGAGGAAGGAGGGGTGTTTGGGACTGGGCCTAGGATGGAAGTGGGAAAGATAGGCAGTGGAGTGGAGGATGGGTTAGGAGACGGAATGTTGGTGCTAGGCCGTTTATGAGTTAGAGGAAAGACAGGCTCATGGAAAGTGACGTCCCGTGAGATGTACATTTTGTGGGTGTGAAGGTCAAGACAGTTGTAGCCTTTATGGGTCGTGCTGTAGCCCAAGAAAAGACATGGAGTGGAGCGAAAATGTAATTTGTGGGAAAGATAGGGACGGAGGTTAGGAAAACATAGACATCTGAAGAATCTTAGAAAATTGTAGTCAGGGTCAATTTTGTGGACCATGGAGTAAGGGGTTTTGTTATTGAGGGTTGGAGTGGGAAGTCGGTTTATGAGATAAATTGCAGTTTCAAAGGCATCGGCCTAGTAGGAGAAGGGAAGAGATGCATGGGCTAAGAGGGCGAGCCCAGTTTCAACAATATGGCGATGCTTACGTTCAACAAGTCCATTTTGTTGATGTGTGTAAGGACAAGAAAGTCTATGATTAATTCCAAGGGTTTGACACATTGTAGTGATTGGTTTATATTCTAGTCCACCATCGGTTTGAAGATTGATTAATTTAGTATTAAAAAGCCGCTCAACAAGAAGTAAGAACTTGGTGAAAATATGGATTGCATCAGATTTAAGTTTGATTGGAAATAACCAAGAATAACAAGTAAAGTGATCAACAAATGAGCTGTAGTATTTGAAACCCAAACGGGATACATAAGGGGACGGACCCCAGATATCAGTAGAAACTAAAGCTAACGGCCGATTATAGCGGGCCTGACTAGAAGAAAACGGAAGCTGGTGGGCTTTGGCCAGTGGGCATTCTGGACATTGAAAAACAGCTTCAGTGGGACAAAATGATAAGCACTTGGAATGTAGAAGACGATGAACAACTGCAAGAGAGGGGTGCCCCGTCCGGCGATGCCATTGAGGAAGAGAAGTGGACTGGCTGAGATTGACAGTTGGAGAGGAAGAGCCGATGCTTGGGAAGGTGTAGAGACCATCACTGGTTGGCCCTGTGAGGAGGGTTTTCTTGGTCCGTGAATCCTTCACACAGAAATGAGTGGAATGAAATTCAAAAAAGCAATTGTTGTCAGTACAAAAACGAAGAACAGAAATTAGATTTTTGGCTATTTTAGGAACATGAAGTAAGTTGTGAAGATGAAAAGAAGAAGAAGAAGTACAAAGAGAAGATTCACCGAAATGTTGAATAGGAAGACTGTTACCATCACCAACACGAATTGTATCACGACCAGTGTACTGCTCGGAGGGCAAGTTCAGGTTGGACAGATCGTTGGTGATGTGGTGTGTAGCCGCGGAGTCCGGGTACCAAAGGTTCTCTGAGTGCGGACTTGGAGCAGTATAGTTGGCAGAGAACTGATTCGAAGCAGAGGAAGGAGCAGGAAAACTGGAGGTGGAATCGTACTGGTAGGAATAATTGAATCGATTCCGACACTAGAGAGCAACGTGACCAGATTTGTTGCAAATTTGACAAGTGGGTCGGTGCATGGTGCTCTGTTGGGAACCATTATTGGGTGAGTAGGAACGACCACCTCGAGTGTGGGGAGATCGTCCTCTACCCCGACCTTGTCTGCCACTGCGAAAGGGACCCCAGCTACGGGTCTGAGATGAGGAGGTGAAGTTGGCGGAAAAATCAGAGGGTGTGGTAAGTGTGGTTGTGTGGTTGAGACGACTTTCGTGAATTAGGAGAAGTTGATATAAATTATGAGAGGTCAAGGGATCAGAACGGGTGGTGATGGATGTGAGGAAGGATTCATAGGTGGGGCCTAAGCCATTGAGGATGTAAGAGATCAGTTCCGTTTCAGAGATGAGGTTGCCAATTGCGGCAAGAGAATTGGCAAGAAGACGAACTTTGCCGAAGTAATCTGTGATGGATTGGTCACCCCGAGTGATATTGGTAAGCTGGAACCGAATTTGGAATTCTTTAGCTTGGGATTGGGAAGAAAACATGGAAACCACAGAGTGCCATAGGGCTTGAGCAGTGGAACAAGAGAGGACATGACCTAAGATTGAGTCGGAGAGGGACGAGAATAGGACGCTAAGAACGAGTTGATCGGTGTGTTTCCAAAGGGAGTAAGCAAGGTTGATTGTGGGAGGGGAATCTGGAGATTCAGAGAGGAATTCGGGAGGTTTAGGTTGAGTGCCATCAACGTAGCCATATAAATCCTGACCACGAAGATAAGCAGAGGTCTGGACTTTCCAGAGTAAGTAGTTGTCGGTGGTGAGCTTGGTGGTGACAATGTGAGAGAAGGAAGGGGTGATGGAGGGTGGGGTGAGGGAAAAAGAAGATAAGGAAGAAGAAGAAGAAGAAGACGCAGAGGAAGAGGCCATGGATTCAGTGGGACTGGCTGAGTCGTGAGGCTGCTCTGATACCATGTCAGGAAGGCAGAGATGGAAAACTTTCCTCCATGATTTTCATTATGTCAACAGTGGTCTATATATAGACTTTTACAAAAGGAATAAAGAATATAACAGCAAAGAATAACAGAAAATACAATAACAGCCAAGAATACAGTTTGTAAAGGTTATTTGAGGTGCTGTGACTGTTCTGCTGTTGGTGCGGTGCCTCTTTGATGTACATTTTGATTTCTAGTGGAGGTACACATGTTAATAATAAGTAACTAAAATATTCAGCCTTAAAATTTGTTATGATTGCCATTTGTCGTTACCACATTCATGGTAAAAACATTTTTCACAGACCATTTGTTA
The DNA here is from genome assembly GCA_008638375.1 of Nyssa sinensis. NCBI lineage: Eukaryota > Viridiplantae > Streptophyta > Magnoliopsida > Cornales > Nyssaceae > Nyssa > Nyssa sinensis. The sequence goes on from CM018038.1 coordinate 35,220,836, forward strand.
TGGTTGCCACTTGCTATTAATGCGCTTTCACTACAATAAGTCTATGCACCGGGGAAAAAATACATAGAAAACCCCAATGGGTCGGTTCAAAATCCGAATTTGTATGGGCCATACGAACGTATATATGAAACACACCTTCCGGAAATTGGTGACCAGATGGGTGACGGAAGACGGTGACCGCTGATAAAACCGATGAAGAGCCATGACCGCCTTCTTCCTGATGGCCTCCTTCGAGTGCCCCAACAGCTCCACCACCAATGGAAGAACGGCCGGAATGGTCTCCTCATTGATCAACTTACACACTGCGTTCAATGCGGCACAAACCACCAAGTAATTGTCCGATTTCAAGTCCTTCTGTATCGTATTCACAATCAGTATAATCAGATCATGGTCTTCATTCAGAAAAAGCGTCACAGCCAAGTACCCAGTTCGTTTCAACAACAGCGAGTCGTCGTGAGTCATCTTCACGGCGTGTATGTACCCGAACGACGCGTCATGGCCGAGCATTTCGGCATAAACGAGGCGAATGATGTACTCTTTCATCTTCCTTTTGGGGATGTCGGGCTCGGTGATTCTGCGTTTCACGGTCTCGATCTCGCGCAAAATAATTCGGTCCTCTTCTGCTTTGGATCGCGCCTCGCCGATCGATTTCACGAGGTCTAGGAACTCTTTGGACTGGCCAAAGCCGCCCTGGGAGCTCATGGCGAGCTCCCGGCCGATCGTCTTCAACTGTTCCATCTTGAAATCTTTGAAATTCTTATTCGAATTTATTTTCGGTCTTTAGGGTTTTTTGGAGTATGGAATCGAGCGCATTGAAGCAGAGTCAGGGATCGAATGAGAGGTAGATCTAAAATTGACAGTGGCTCCAGAGCAGAGGAAGATCTGGAGATAGATATGAGGAAGCGTATAGAGAATTTTAGTAGAAAGCGAGTAAAGCAGAGAGTCGTGTTTGTGGAAGAAACAAAGAATAAGAGAAGACACGAGTGTTTTTCTTTTTCTTAGCCGGCGGGTGAATGTGTGAATAGATTATAGAGCAGCGCACGGCGATAGATCGTTCTTCTTCATGACAGCTATTCCTGTTAAGTATAATCCACGCAGGGTGATGCACCGGGAGATTTTTGTTTTTTTTTTCCCATTTTCCTTTTTCTCCTCCTCCCTTCTTCTCTTGAAAAAACTTAGAATTAATGTAAGGTAACAGTGACTCAAAACTTAAAATTGAGTCAAAATCTTCTTTTTAACTCTAACTCAAATCTATATTCAATTTTTTCTTTTAAATTTAAATCTAAATTAATACAATATTATACACAAACTCAAATCACTATTTAAAGACAAATTTAAAACTTTTGAAACATAATAATACTTTTTAAGAATTAGGTAGGAATTTTATAAAAAAAAAAAAAAACTGAATAAAAGTTAAATGACAATAAGAGAGTTTCAAACTCAAAATGAAAATTTTCCTCAAATTTAAAATGGCGGAAGGTCTATATGGCGGGTTAGGTCGAGCTATAGCCCCCACCCAAAAAAAATATAAAACTTTTTTTTTATACATGTAAAATTTTGGCACTTTTAAAATTAATCCACCCAAAGATTTGACTTGGCACAATCTGTACTTATTATATCTCTCATTTCTCATCCAACAGCACAAGCTTTACTCATTATTTCTCTCAATTTTCAACCCAAAATTTTTACAAAAAGTTTCTCCAAAAAATTTCTAGCCCCCCTCTAATAAATTTCTTGGTTCCACCCTTGTTGGAGATGACCTAGGATATAGTTATATATGCAACCAAAAATGGTACACAAAAATTAGAGTTAACATAAAATCACTTCTTGTATTTTTTTTTTCTACTTTCAATAATAAAAGTTATTAGAATTTGAAAAATACATGTGTTTTTTAATTAATAAAATCACTTCTTATATGCTTTGATTTTTATTTTTATTTTTATTTTTATTGTTTATGTTTCCAAGGAAAAAATTTATTAGAATTTTGAATATATTTGTGTTTTTAATTATTTTTATGTTCTAAATAATTTTTTTTTAAACATAAAAAATACTTATAGCTTTTCCTGTCATTCACCCCCACAATGACACAAGATAATAAATGAGGAAATAGAACGACTTCTGGACATCAGTATGATCAGGGAAGTTTATTGTCCAGAATGGCTAGCCAACACAATGCTAGCGAGGAAAAAGAATAGGAAATGAAAGGGGTGTGTAGATTATACTGATCTCAACAAAGCGTGCTCCAATGACAGTTTTCCAGTCTCTAAGATAGACCAACTAGTGGATGTGACTACAGGACATATGCTCTTGAATTTCATGGATGCATACTCAGGGTACAATCAAGTACAGATGTACTCTCCAGACCAAGAGAAGACCACCTTCATGTTTCAAAGGGGAATTTACTTTTATAAGGTAATGTCTTTTGGTTTGAAGAACACTGGAGAAACCTATTAGAGGTTTTTCAACAAGATGTTTCAACTTCAGATTAGTATTACCATAGAAGTCTATGTAGATTGTACTAACTTTTTCGATTCTTTTAATTTTTCAACCACAACACAAACAACAACTAAAATGACAAAATATGTGAATTGAAAATTCAATCAATATTCAACAATTGTGTACAATTCAAATGCAAAGCACAATCCATCCAATTTAGTAATTATGTAGTGTTTGACATACATACCATTCAACACAAGCCTAATTAATCCTCTAATTCAATTTCAATGTCGATTTCACAATTCAAGTAGAAATTAGATTATGTGATCAATTTTCAATTCCACAATTCAACTAACAATTCCAATTTCACAATTAAGGTTTTCAATTATTCAATAGATGTTTGAATTTCATAATTCATGAAAACCTAAATCTCAATTTAGTACAAGCATTCAATTCTAGCAAATTGAAAATTATAAAGTACGAAGAGTAAAAGAAATTGCAAAATGGAAGTGATGACGGAGAAAGCACCACAGAAAACTATTTATGGTGGAAAACTCAAGAGCCGGCCATGCTCGAGGAAGAGTTCCACTATGATTGAGATCGAATTATAACGTAATGAAGAACCAGATTTTGTACATCAAGCTACGTTCTACTTGTGCATGTCTTCAATCTCTCTTAAATACACAAGTTCTTCATAGTCAGAATCTTCATATAACCAGTTGCTCCTCACGGTCTCGGTATCCTCCGATCGGGCCACTTCATAATTGCAAATCCTCGTAGCCTCGGACTCCTCCGATCGCTTAATAATGAATCCTCAAGGTTGAATTTCAAACTCTTTAATGGTGAATTGAAATGGAATTGAGGCTCTTTGAATTGACTTGGATCATCTAATGTGATCTAAATCAATCAATGATAAGAGTAGATATGTATATGATTTACAAGTGTGAATGTTCACTCATGAAAGCTATAAGATCTCTCAAGTGTATGGCTCTCACAATTTGAACTCTATCTTATTTTGTTCTCCCTAAACTAAAACTAAATTTTTGTGATTTTATATCAATGAGATCAAATCTCAAAAGAGGCTTCAAAATAGAAAATCTTCTATTTTCGCACAGTGTTCGTTCGAACAAGCAAGAAACTGAACATCAAACGAGCAAATATAGAGGTTGCAATTCTTCGTTTGATGTAGTCCTTTTAAACGAGAAATAGGGAGTTATTCATCCTCTACTTGCCTTGTGAACTCAATTTCCCTAACAGTTTTGAAATATGCATTTTTAAGAAAATTATTTTACAATCACAAGTCAACTACACACATGATGATATGATATCTATTATATACAATGCATGCAATGTGTGAGTGTGTGAGATCCAAATCAAAACAAAATTTTAAATTACCCTTCATGAACCAAATTAGCCAATAGATGTGCACGACATAAACCTTGGACTATTTTGGAGTAGAACGGGCATTGAGATACTCTAAGCCTATGACTAATGCAATGATTACAATCAAAGCACATTTTTTCAAACCGGATCAACTACTTACAATATCGGACCCCTTGATCCTAACAGTATAAAGTTAAATCCCAGCAAATGCACCTTCGGAGTAACCGAGGGCAAGCTCATAAGTACCTAGTCTCTCAACGCGGAATAGAAGCTGGTCCATCCCAGATCAGAGCCATGATAGAAATGAGCTCGCTTAAGACTAAGAAAGAGGTCCAGAGCTTGAATGTGAGGATAAAACCTTAAATCGTTGCATCTCCAAGTCAATATATCGGTGCTTACCATTATTTAGGGCTTTTAAAAGGAATAAGTCCCTGGAATGGACCTCAGAGTGTAAGCAAGCCTTCTAGCAGCTCAAGATGTACCTCGGTTCCCTAGAGCTCCTATCAAAGTTAATCATGGGAGAAAATTTGTACCTCTACCTAGAAGTTTTAGATCATGTTATCAGTTCTATGTTACTAAGGGAATAGAACAGAGTTTAGAAGCCTATCTTTTACGTCAATAAAGCATTCGAGAAACTGAATCTAGATACCCAAACCTAGAAAAGTTAGCATTCACATTAGTTATCTCAACTCGGAAGTTAAGACCGTACTTCCAGGCACACACTATAATCATACCTATCATGTATCCACTCCAATATATTCTTCACAAACTAGAGCTCTCGGGGCGATTAATGAAATGGTTTGTGGAGTTAGGGGAATTTGACATCCAGTACGAACCTAAAACTGTAATTAAGGTGAAAGCAGTAGCAGATTTCATGATGGAATTATCCAAACCTTAGCATCAGGAGAAATGTCAAGCCTTCATACAGATCTAGACCCTCCAAATTAATGGCTCCTCCATAGATAAAAGGGCAGGTGTTGGAATAGTCTTCTAGACCCCAATGGGGGACTTATTGGAAAAATCCATGTTATTGGGATTTCGAGCATCTAATAATAAAGTAGAGTACGAAGCGCTAATCAATAGGATCCGGATGGGTAAGGAGTGTGGAGCTCAGGACATCAAAGCATACTCCGACTCACAATTGGCGGTTAATCAAGTTTTGGGGGAATTTGTTATGAAAGACCAGAGGATGGGTAAGTATGCCGAAGTAGTCAAATCCTTGGCCAGATCCTTTAATAGTTTTTCTTTGGAGAAAATCGATTAAACTGACAATTTCAGGTAGATGCCTTAACAAACCAGACAACTTCCCTTAGCTCAAAAGCAATAATAAGATCGTTTAGCTCTAAGTTACGGGCTGACATCAAGGTTTCGTTCCAAGAAACTCCAAGCATACTTCAAAAAGGACAAACACTTTAGTTGATGAAATAGGTAACCAGATAACACCCATTATTCGTATTTAAAGGATGGTGTCTTACTAAAGGGAAATGACCAGTCTAGACAAATAAGCATTAGATCAGCTCAATACCTAATTGTAAACAACGGGCTCTACCAAAGATCCTTCACACTTCCCTTGCTTCTGTGCCTTACTATAAAAGAAGCTCACTTTCTCTTAAGAGATATACATGAGGGAATATGTAGAAATCATAATGGAGAAAGGACCTTGTCCCACCAAGCTCCCATATAGGGATACTATTGGACAACCATGCAGAAAAATGCGAATGAACATGTCAAGAAGTGTGATAGGTACCAAAAGTTGATACCTTATTAGCACCGACCTCTACTAGAGATGATCCTAATTACAAGCCCTTGGCCGTTTGTTTAATAGGGGATGGATATCATCAAACCTCTCCTAAGGGTAGCTTAGAATAAGAGATTTTTCCTTGTGGCTATAGACTACTTCACTAAGTGGGTGAAAACTCGCCTTTTAGTCAAAATAACAGAGTTTGAGGTGAGAGATTTTACTTGAAAAGACATAGTGTGTAGGTTTGGAATACCAAGAGTTTTGATCTCGAACAATGGGACCTAGTTCCAAGGAAAGGTTTTCAAAAAATTCTGCACCGGCCTCCATGTACTCTAGTATTTCTCCTTTCTAGGGCATCCTCAAGCCAACGGTTTGGAGGCTCTCAAGAAGACGTTAGAAGCTGCTAAGGCAAAGTGGGTTGAAGAATTCCTAAGGGTCTTTTGGGCCTATCAAACTACCAAGAGGACTCCCACTGGTGAGACACCATTCTCCCTAACGTTCAAGACTGAGGCCATCAAACTAGTAGAGATCAATCTCCCTTCCCTCATAACTGGGATGCACTAACTAGATTTGAATGATGCTCTTCTCTCACAAGATCTGAATCTTTTAGAGGAAAAAATATAGTAGGCCCAAATCAGAATTACCTCTTACAAATAGAGAATATCTAGGTTTTTCAACAAAGCGGTCAGGTCCGAAAGCTTCTAAGTCGGAGATCTCGTTCTCAGAAAAGTTTTTTGAAATACCAAGGAACTAGGTTTAGGAAAGCTATCCCCTAATTAGGAGGGTTTGTACCAAGTAATAAAGATCTTTAGACCAACCACTTATTGGTTAGAAGACCTTGATGGAAAGCCTGTACTAAGGCCATGGAACATAGAACATTTGAGAAAGTACTATTAATAAAAATCTCTGAATTTTTACTACCTATAAAATATTGTATATTCTACAAGTGTCAACATGTCCCTAGCTAGCTATAAATTCCATAGAGCCTCAAGGCTTGAGATGTTATAGCTCTAAAGGTTACGATTTATAAAATCTTGTATATTCTACAAGTGTCAATAGGTCGCTAACTAGTCATAAATTCCATGGAGCTTCTAGGCTCGAAATGTTACAGCTCTGAAGGCTAGGACCTATAAAATCTTATATATTCTACAAGTGTCAACAGGTCCCTGACTAGCAATAAATTCCACGGAGCCTTCGGGTTCGGGATGTTAAAGCTCTAAAGGTTACGACCTATAAAATCTTGTATATTCTACAAGTGTCAACAAATCCCTAACTAGATATGTTACAAATTTGAAGCATTAGTAAATCTAAACAAGTTATTACGAAACCTAAAAGTTTGAGTACTAAAAATCTGAATTATAGCAATTTAAGATTGTAAAAACTGGTACTCTGATAGCATATTCATGAATAAAATGTGCTAACAAAAACCACAAATATATTTAAAGTAAAAAATACTTATTGAATAACAATGTTTGAAGGGGCAAACAACTAAGGTCATTACAAAAAGAAGAAAAGTTCATCCAGAGGCTGGGGGCAGGGGGCATGGTGGAGTTCTCGGGCTCTTCCTCATCCTCGTACTATTCACCCTCCGTATGTGAAAGTTCAATCAGTTCCACCACTTCGATGTCAACCTTCGAATAAGCTTTGGCCAATTTCTTGAGGTAGAGGTGAAATGGTCCCTAGTGTGAATCTAATTGATAAATCTACCGAGAGAGGGTGGGTGAATAGGTATTTTAACTTTTTCGCAACACTATCTACCAAATATTAAATGTTCAACATTAAATTTAAATTGATCAAGGAAATTAACTATTTATCATGTAAATCAATCCAGAACAATCAGTTCATTAATTAAACTTTTTAAATAATCAATTATATTCAACAAATTGTCTGATAAAATTAATTAACTAATCAATGTAATTCTTTAATTTATCAATTCACCCAATCAATTAACCAATTTATCAACTCAATTACTCAAATTACCAATTCAATTTATCAATTACAATTCAATTAATCAATTAACATGATAAACTAATCAAATTGTGCAGAAGTATGCATGAATTGATCAATCAAAGAATTGGAAAGCTAGTAAAGATAATTGAGATGTGAAAACTGAGATTGGTAATGAAGAAACCACCACAAACAACAATTTATGGTGGAAAACTCCAGGGCGCTCTTACCTAAGAAACAATTCACTATGAAGATCCAATCGGTTACAACACAGCAAAATGCAAACCTAATTCCCTCTAGCTTCATTCCAATCTTTCGATTCCAATCGGTCTTAAGTCCACAATCAATCTCCTACGGTGAAGACTTCAATACAATTGCGAAATCCAAGCGATCTCGGACTCCTCCAATTACTCAAGCTTGAACTCTACAATGTTGAACTTTGAAGATGATAGGTGAGAGATTGAGGCGTTAAACATGATTGCAAATGCGGATATGCAAATCATGGAATGAAATGAAGAGATATTGAAGAAAGCTCTTAAGAACACTCTCTTATTTTAGTTTTCTCTAAAAATTAATTTTTTAATCTTTTATGGCAAGTTCGCAAACTCAAACAAAGAGTTCAAAATAGAAAAGTATTATGTTTTATGTACAGCTCATTCAAATGAGGGCATGTTCATTCGAACGAACTGGCCTTCATTAGAACAACAATCAAACAACCAACCAATGACCACTTTCGGGTGTTCATTTGATTTGAAGGCTTAAGGCTAATTAAATGATAATCAATCAAGTACTAAATGACTAGTTATTGGTGCTTGCTTGAACAAACCTATGGTCATTAGAATGACCAACAGAAACCCAACCTTTCTTGAATTGTGATGACAATTTGCCTAAGTGAAAAAACCATGTTTTCTCAAAATAATGCTTTGGAAAATGTTTCACAACACAAGTCTCAACACACACATGAGAATAAAGATATATAATATACTATGCATGACATGTGTGTGTGTGAGATCCAAATCATAACAAAGTCCAATATACCTCTCATATCCCTAGAAAACCGGATGATGTGCACGGTAATGAAATTTGAACATTCTTAGAGAGGAATGGCAACTTGAGAGAACATAAGCCTAAGACTAAGTTATGATTATAATAAAGAAGTTTTTGTCAAACCAGATTAGCCAATTATAACAAAGGCTCCCTAGTCTTAATAAGAGGTTGTAGCCATCAAAGATAAATCTTTGCCCAAGCTTCAAGATCTGTTTCTTTTGCTCTTCTACTATGGCTACCTTGGCGACCTCAATCTTTGTGTAATGTCTCTTCTTAGGTTCAGAAGCCGTCGTTTCTACAATGGATAAATCAAACTTTAGCTCGGAGGCCTATCTCTTTAGGTCATCAACTTCATTCTTCAAGGAAGTAATCTTTGAGTCCCGAAGCAATACGGTGTTAAAAGACTCGGCCAGTTTCTCTTTAAAGCTATCCGTAGTAGACCGAGCAGTTTTGAGCTCCACCTCGGTATCCATAGTAGACCGAGCAATTTTAAAGCTATCCATAGTAGACTGAGCAGTTTAGACTTTCCTTTGGCGACCTTAGTGCTATTGAGAAGTTGGAGCTGAAGTTGAAGTTGAGCTACCAGATCATGAGACTTATATCTGATTTTATCTAGGGTAGTTATAGGTGCTAGTACCGAAAAAAATGAGATTTTATTCTCTTTTTGTGGATTTAAAGGGATCTCGACTGTTTCATTCCCTAAAAGGTGGGAAGAAACGCCTCTTATAGTAGATAGAGAAAGTGAGGAGTCACTAGATTGTTTTGGATAATTAAACAAGCAAACCTATTACAACTTGAACAATACATATGAAGGAAAATTGAAAGGAATGAAATAAAAATTACATTACTTTTAATCCTAAATACATACTTAAAAGATCCTTTGACATAGATCAAAAGAAAGACAAATCATTAAAACAAAGCGAAAATCAAAGAAATAGGCTTGGAGGCTAAGGTACAGGAGTGGAAAGGTGTTAGGCCACCTACTCCGCTCGATTCCAATGGATCGACCTCAACTATTCACTTACAAGACTATTTTGTCATGGGAAAATAGAAAAGAAAGATGTGAGTATAGAAATAATAAAGAAAGAACAATCTTTCATAAACAAATAAAATAGAATAGAAAATAAAAAAAAAATTTCTGACTCGGGCCCGAAGGCTTTTTACGTATCCATTTAGAAAACGGAATTAGAGTCACATAGTTCTCTAGGTTTACCCTCTTTTACCAAGAGTGATAAAAGATGCGAGATCAACCGAATCTAAAGAAAATTGTTAAAGGTTTGAGATACGTACGTTATTCAGGTCGTAGTAGTTGGGCAACACTTCAAGTAAAAAAGTTTGATTTCGGAAGCTTCAATCTGGCAAATCTCTGGCTTATTCCTTGGTTTGGAAAACGATGCTTCGTCTTGCCTGTTGAAGAGAAATAGTCACTTCGGTAGGGCTTTGGCCTTGAGAGAGAGAGAGAGAGAGAGAGAGAGAGAGAGAGAGAGAACTCTAAAATTATACTAACAGCGTAAGACTATGGAAATTGTGTGTTCAAAAGTGATGGCCAAGGGGACTTTATTTATAGGCAAAATATGGAGATTTGATCCAAGAGCCTAAGATGAAACCTTAGAATGGAGGCCTAGGATCATGTTTTGAGTGATAATCATTTGATTGAATAAATAAAAAATTAAATAATTATCCTAAGGAATGATTATCCTAACTAAATGAATTAATAAATAATTATAACAATACAAGAGCCAATAGAATTGATGTCTACATGCAAGAACTAATGAGATAAAAGAGAAATGAAATTTAATTGAAAATAAACTCTAAAATGAAAACGTCTAGGTTCAATGTATCTCCATTTAAGAAAATATCAAGCAACCAGATTTACTCTAAAAATGGCAAGTCCTAATTATGCCTAAATAAACAACTATTACTCAAGATTACCAAATTGTCCCCAATTTGGTAGAGAATCTCTAGATTGCCATAAGACATATGAAATAACCAAATTACTGCTAATTTGTCACTAAAAGGCTAAAATTACCAAATTACCCCCAGATGGGTAAAATGATATGAAAATTATAAAAATTTCTCTCAAGTGACTAGGAAGTACTGTAAAGGGTGGAATTATGCCAAAATTACCAAAACACCCTCCAATGGCAAAATGGTGCCAAAATTACCTAAATGCCCTTTGATAGGCAAAAGAGTCCTAACTAAGGTAGGATTTCAACATAAAGAGTCCTACTAGGCGTGAGACTTTGATAAGATGAGTCCTACTAGGTGTGCGATTCTGATAGGAGAGTCCTAACTAGAGTGGGACTCTGTCAAAAAGAGTCCTACTTGGACTAAGATTATGTTAGAAGAGTCCTAACGAGAGTAGGACTCTTATTGGAAAGAGTCCTACTGGGACCAGGACTGGGACTTTGTTAGGAGAATCCTAATGGGAGTGGGACTCTATCGGAAAGAGTCGTACTAAGACTGAGACTCTGTTAGGAGAGTCCTAATCGGGTGAAACTTTATCAAGGAAGAGTCTTACTAGGACTGGGACTTTGGCAAGAGAGTCCTAATGGAACTGGGACTCTAACAGAAGAGTCCTAATGAGAATGAGACTCTATCAGAAAGAGTTCTAACGGGAGTGAGACTCTGTTGGAAAGAGTCCTAACGAGACTGAGACTCTGTTAGGAAGAGCCCTAACGGGAGTGAGACTCTATCAGGAAAAGTCCTAATGGGACTGAGACTCTGGCAGTAGAGTCCCAACGGGAATAAGTCTTTAGTATGAGTAGTCCAAATGAGAATGGGACTTTGGTAAGAGAGTCCCAATAGGAGTAGGACTCTGTCGAGAAGAGTCCGCTTGGACTGAGACTTTGACAAAAAAGTCTTAACAAGAGTGAGACTCTATTAGTTAGAGTTCTACTTGGACTAGGACTTTAACGGGAGAGCCCTAATAGGAATGAGAATCTGTTGGGAAAGAGTCCTACTAGAACCAGGACTCTAGAAAAAGAATATAATAGATCTGGGACTCTAATAAGAAAGTCCTAACGGGAATATGACTCTGTTAGGAAAAGTTATAATAGGAATGAAACTCTGGTTAGAGATTCCTAACGGGAATATGATTTTGTTATGAGAAGTCCTAATAGGAATGTGAATCTAGCAAGAGAGAGTTTTAATGGAAGTAAGTTTCTTGGCATAATTACCAAATTGCCTACTACTTAATCAAGGGTCACAAAATGAGGTATCTACGGAAAGCCTTTTGTTGATGGAACTTGCAAGCAAGTTAACATCAATACAAGAAGAAAGAGATACCCATTTTGACCTTCATTGTGATTTTTTTTGTTTGAACTGGTCGGACTCATTTTGAAATGAGATTCCTACGTATTACCCTCAGGTAAATCAGACCGTTCATAGTTCATGATTAATGAAAGTATGTGTTATCCTTACTAAATTTTTCTAAAGAGACTCATCTCAAAAGGATTGTTGTGAGGTTACGCCCTCGAAGATGACTCCTTAAAGCCCTACTTAGTAAGAAATGTGATCCTAAAAAGTATTTCAAGAGGTTGTGTTCTCATGAGATGGTCTTACGTCATCGGACGTTTTACCTAAAAAGGAATTCCATCCTAGTAGGTTTTTTAAGAGAGAATGTGATATTACCAAAAGGAATGTTATCCTAACAGATAATGAATTTGGGTCCTCAAACGACTTACCTAAAAGGGAATTTCATCCTAATAAGTTGATAAGATATGATACGATGGACGGCTTACCTGAAAGGAATGCTTTCCTAACAAGATATTTAATGAGATTATGTCCTTAATGGATGGGTTGTCAAGATGGATTACGTCCTCAGATGATTTTCTAAGATGGATTGTGTCCTTGGTAGTTGGTTTACCGAAATGGATTACATTCTTAGACAGTTTACCGAGGTGGATTACGTTCCTAGGTGATTTGCTGAGATAGATTACATCTTTAGACGTTTTTTTTTTCTAGATGGATTACGTCCTTAAACCATTTTTTGCCTAGATGGATTATGTCCTCGGATGATTTTTGTCACATCTCTAGCCCCTATGCGAGTTAGGGATAGTGACCGGCCAATCAAGCACCTCACTAATATATAACCCTTGGCATAGCATATTGGTAACGTTTCCAACTCGAGGCCATCAATTGGCATACAATTCTATGCATTTATAATATAACATTGCAGCAGAAAACATAATGTTGTAGAGCATGATCTAGTAGTGTCATTTAGTACATCTAACTTTTGTTCTTGTTTTAAATATTACAACCCCAAATTTCTTTCCTTGGAAATACTACAAAAATAACAAAATAGGCCCTAGAATTCTCATCCAAATCCAAAGAGGTGGCTATAAAACTCCTTCCCCCTTAAGCCAAACTATCGAGGCTTGAACCTGAAATATATGGGAATAAACCTTGTGAGCTTACACAAAGCTTGTGAGTAACACAAGTTTTCTATTGTGGATTTGAGAAATCCCTTCTTATAAATCTTCCTTGTAAAATGGATAGCCATTAAGAAAAATCTTTACTTAAAAGCTATTAGTATTCTTTTCATAATACAATAAAATGAATATATAGTTATTTAACATGTGATGAAATCATTACATAAGAGTTCATGCCAGTTTGGTTTTGTAAGATATCATTTCATAATACATTTCACAACCATGGAAACAAATAGGTAAGTGTCACATGCCAGCATACTTATAACGGATGCCCCTAAGGTTATTATTGTCACTTTAGTGACCATTTATGCAATTTAGAGCTCTAGGCTTACATAGCCCTTTTCGAATTCTAAACTCCTAGTTAAGTCCACGCCTTATTGGCCAAGTAGTGGCCTACGAGTTCTTATCCTTTGGCAGGGTCTGTAAGGTAAATTCTACTAGAATGAGTTTGCAAAACATTCATGGCTATCCAAATCTCAAAAATATTTAAGGATACTTTAAGCATGATGTTTAAAATTTTAACATAATGGAAAAAATTATTCGATGATAAAGCATAGAATGCATAGTGAAAAGATAGTGAAGAACTAAAATTAAACTAGAAGCCTTTATTTTAGGGATCAGGGTTACTCATAGATTATACTTATTCTTCAGCTACCCGGTAGCTACTATTACATTCTTGGTCATTGGGCAACTCAAATTTTTGGAAGTTGTCGCCTATGCTCTCTTGTTTAGCGGCCAACCTCTTTGTGGCCCTCTCCATCATCCTTCGACCTTTTGGGACAATGGGTGTCCTAATGATAAAAGGGTTCTAACTTAGTACTTCTACTCTCTGGGCAGTCCTTATGTCACATCCCAAACCCTACCTTATGCGGATTAGGGATAATGACTGGCCAGTTAGGCACTTAACTAATACACTAACTCTGTTTAGTATATCATTGACGTGTCTAACCGATGCCTCTTTACATTTTCAAGTAAATTGCATTCAGTCATATAAAGTTATGTCGCGGAAAACTTTAGTCTGTAAAAATTTTGTTGAATGTAGTCACACTCGGCAGAGTATAAGTAACATAACATCAAATATACATTAATATGAGTCCAACATTGTAGTTTACATAAGTATCTAAACTAATACACTGTCAGCGAATATCATTCACATTCCATTCATATTCTAGGTTATCACATCAATCTGTTATTTGTCACTTAAGGTTGTTATCTCCATGGCTGGCATACTAATCATTTCTTAGCTAGAGTCCTTGTTTTTCTTAGTTTACTAACATCTGGATCTGTAACTTCCTAGTCATTCCTAAAAAGATACAGGATAAAATCCTAGTGAAGCTTATTGAAAAGCTCGTGAGTAACACCGATCCCCTGTCATGGGTTTTCAGGTAAACCCCTTTCAGTAAACTTTCATGGATAGTAATAGAAAAGATCTGTACTAAGAGCTATTTGCATTTTAAAGCATAAACATGTAACTAAGAGTTGCAAGATATATATACTAGAAATCATGCAAGACTTTATGCCAGATAGTTTTGCAAGATAAACATGATATCATAAAATCTGATACTTACTTGCCATGCTTTTTAAAACTATTGTCCATTAGGACTCTAGGTTGTCACATGATGCTATATTAGTACATATCTCAACTTAAATCTTCGCTTACTTATGTCCTTAGTCTTTTCTAGACTTAATCTTACTGTTTAGGATTCCTTCATGGTCTTTAGTTAGGTTTCCTAACACTTCGTAGTTTATCGTGTGGCTTAGTTTAGCTTTTAAGGGCATTTTGGTCATTTGCCCTTTAGACGTCTTATATTGTTCGATACTTTATTTACCTTAACCCACTTTATCTTTGAGTCTAGAAGTAGTCCTTTTTTTAGTTTCTCAGTTCATCCGGTCGCTTAATTAAGCTTCACAGGTAGTTTGGTAATATTACCGTTCATAACCCGTGTCATAGGTACCCAACTATCTTAAACAGAGTTCACTTTCAAACTCAAAAACTCCTATATACATTGGTATAGGTTTCTATTTATTTTCTATATTCTTTTGGTAGCTTCATTAAGCCTTCGGGACGTATTCAGTCATTTTTTGAATTGTTTCAGTGTTCTATTTTTTCCAAAACGAATATCATCGTTAGGTCCGGAATGTCGAAGATAATAAATTTAGGTTTTTTCTAATCTTAATTAGCCTATATGTGGCTAATATTAAGTCTATGGGCATTTTTATAATTTTACATTTCATGTGGGACCATCTTTGGGTACCTGGGTGCTTAATTTGAGTTCACCGTTAGGTTCATAGTGTCAAAAAATTTTAAATATGCCCATTTTTATATTTTTCCTATCTATTTGGTAGCCCACGCAACACTAATGGCATTTTGAGAATTTCACATTTCCTATATGTGGTTTGTATTTTTGATACCCCGTTTGACTAAATGAACCCCACTGTTGAGATTGAAATGTCAAAAAATGTTAAGATTGGTACTTACTCTTTTTGCATTTTAATTGGCCTTCGTTTGGCCTATTTTTGGCTTAAGGGCATTTTAGTAATTTCATGACATTTAAAAAGATTTGAAATTAATTTTTAATTAATTTTCTGGGTATTTCTGTAATTAACAAAAAAAACTTGGGGTAAAATTATAATATTAGGAAATTTCTAAAAAATCATCTCGTCCAAGATCAAGGGAACTAAACCGGTTCAATTTGGTTAAGAACCAATAGGTTTTGCTAGTTCAACCAGTCATGTTGATGTCAGCATGATGTCAGGCCTCATTAATAAAAACGATGCCATTTGTGATTACCCTTGGATTCGTTTTCATGCAAGTCAACACAGACTCGTATCCGACTGACCCGACCCAAGATCTGGCAATGTTCATCGTCTTCCCAGAATTAGGGTTACCGTAGCTACGTGTTTGAGAAATTTTAGAATTGATTTTCTCATGTTTATTCAACCTTTTTGATCTCTCTCCAATCCATATAGACTCTTAAGACTTCAACTTAAGTTTTGATGGTGTTTTAAAGGTCTGAAACCCACTGTAAAGATCAAATTCGAGCTCAATAATATTTTTGAGATTTCGCTATTACAGACTCATTTCTCAACTATTTTTGCTGCGGTTTTGTTGCTGCATGACCCTCTCCTAATGTTCTTTCATTCCTTGTCCTCAAAATTGAGCTTGGTGCTCAATTTCTGTGTTTTCCATTTTTGAAGGGTCTCGGTTCTGTTAGTTTCTATCTGATTCCTACTTCTTTTTATATATTTTCTTTGATTTTATGAGTTACTTCCAATGTAGATTAAGTTACAATACTTAAAAACACGTTTGATTTAGGTCAGGTTTTGGGTAAATTTAGAGCTCCTCTAATGGCAGTTTTTCACTGTCCTAGGGTTCTGGGGTCTTTAAGCTTTGTTTTTAGGTCTAGCATGCATAAGAACTATACAAAAACTAAAATAAAGATAAGGAATTTGGTTCTAACCTAGTTTTGACATATAGCCCAATTTTTCTTGAATTTTCTTCCTCTTCTTTTATTATCTGTCCATAGCAACTTCTCTCTTTCCATCTTCACGAAACTCCCACTCTCTTTCTCTAGTTTTAGCAACTGAGTCTTGTTTGTGGGGTTTGTATATGTAATAGAGAATTTTTTTTAGCTTCAAAGTGAAAGAAGGGTTTTTGGTTGGTTAGCCATGATGGCTATGGTGGGCTAGGGTTTGTGGCTAGCAGGGTTGTTGCACATGGGATTCTATAGTTTTGTTATATGTATGAACCCTATTTATTTTATTTTTTTATTTCTCTTCTTCCGATCATATATATATATATGTATATATATATATATTTATATTTGCATATATACATGTATATGTATATATATATATATATATGTACACATTTATACACACTCTAATACACGTGTGTGTATTTAGACCACTCTCATCATGTGCAAGTCACATGAAGTCTAAATAATTTTTAATTTTTATTTTTTACATAATTTTCCTTAATTCCTTAAATTATTCTATAGACATACACACTTTAGTGTGTGTATTTGGGCTCCTTATGCTAGGTGTAGGTCACATAAATTTCTAAGATATTATTTGCATTTTTCTTTTATTTTTCCAATATGTTTAACAATTTATTTTTTATTTTCTTAAATTATTAACTAATTTATAATATTTGGTGTATTATTGTTCCATCTTAGGTTAGTGATATATTGATCACGTCACCCATTAGTCTTACTAACCCAGGTTAGATTAAGTTGACCTTATGTTAGGGTTGACTTGACTCCACTTTGGACGATGGCCTAACCAAGGTTATGGCCCATTGTTGAGTTGTGTTAGTTCTTAACTCTAGTTTAGGTCATTTTATTACTTTGTGTTTAAAGAATTCGAAAGTGTTCTTTTATGACTGTAGTTCTTAACACATTATACCTAATTGCCTATTTTGCTGGAGGCAGGTGTACACTTTATCTTTCTCTTTTCTACATCTTTCCTCCATGTTTGATCATCCATAACTTATTCTTTAATTGGTTGACTCGATTCACAAGTTTTCAGGCCCTATGACAGTAATCATTATTCATTAATTGTTGTTTTAAAAGTACATCTCTTAAGGACTTATACTTGAGTTGCTCAAACAGACTCCACCACTAAGTTTAGAATATCTAAAAATGCTTGATTATGAAGTTTCATAATTTTTGAAGGTCGTTTGATTACCTAAATAAGACTGTAAAGTTTCGTAGAAAGGGTCCCTCGATCTTCGTTTATATTTTAAAAAAATTTGTTTGCTAAAACGAACCCTACCATTAGGTCCAAAGTGTCGAAGAATGTTAAGATAGGTGTTTTCATAGTCATCGGGGTTCAGTTAACAGCTTAATTAATAAATTAAGACAGTTAGAATTATCCCAATTTGTACGTTCATATTTTTCTGGATCTTATTTCACACATCAGACTCCGTCATTGAGTCTAGAATATCGAGAAATGCTAGGGTGGACACCCCTTTCATTTTATTTGGACGTACATAGTATTTAATTAAATTAATGTAATTAATAAATTAATTTCATAATATATATTTATTATGTTAGATAAATACACAGGATGGTCGGTGGCTTATTGGTAGCCACTAAGCCTATAGGCTTTTGCGGCTTGGTGGTCTTGGGTTCGATTTTTAGGGACAACAGGTTCTTTGCCCACTTTTGTTTTTTTTTGAATTTTGCTCCGCTGTTTGGACAAGGGACAAACCAGGGCTAGGATATCCCTGGTCTTAACAAGGTTATTAAATCAGGCTTATTCCTTGTTGCCAAACAACCCTATTTTAAATTTAAAAACATTTAAATATATCTCAAAAATGACATAGCTTCATTGACCCTTATTGCGCCTAGGAGGGTTTTGCCCTGAACCCAAAACCGACCTGGATCTAATGATCCGTTACTGTTCATCGTCTTCCTCAAGACAATGAATAGTAACCATAACCTTAAAAAATCTCTTCTTCATTTTTCGTGTGTTTTGTGTTGCGATCTTCATCCGTTTTCAAAGAGTATGAGCTTTTGGAAGCTAATTAAGACCTTTGGAGTTGATTTAAAGGATTAAAACAGTCTCAATGGTATTTGTTTAAAGTTCAATAATTGAACCTGCAACTCTATCGTAAAGGTTCATTTTTGAACCTTTTTACCTTGAGTTTGCTATGTCATGGTCCTAGGGTTATGGGGATGCATCCCTCGATCAAGAAATCAAGTTTAGTGTTCGATTTGTGAGTATTGATTTCAAACCCGTATTCTGTAAATCTGAATTGGTTGGTTAAAGGAAAGGTGCACTAAGGTAGTGATACGTCATCTCTTTTTTTGAATATCCTTCACTCTTCTACTTTAAGTATATTTTCTAAGGCCATTATAACCCAAAAGTGTTAGTTGCCTAGTGATTTTCCCCTTTGAGTGTTAGTTGTTCATTTGTTCAAGGTGTTGGGTTCAAGTCTCAGCCAACCCTTTGTTGGCCTTACTTTTCTTTATTTTATTTTTCTTTTATTAGGGTCTTGTAGTCTCTGTTAAAGAGAACTTATTTGTTTAGTCACTATTTGAAACTAAGGTGTGTAAAACATGGTTATTATTTACTAATGCCTCTTGATTTTTATTTGAATTCCTTTTTGATAATTTGTATGTTGACACACCATTTTGCACTTAAGTTAAGTCATGGATGGTTCGAAATACTACTAAAAGATCCCACTTTTCATTGATAATGTTCATTACAATGCCTTGACCATCTATTAGCTAGGTTAGGGGTGCTACATTCTCCCCTTCTACAAAACGTTTGGTTCCTCAAACTTTCCATTCCTCATTCATTGAACAACTCAGGGTACTAGGTACGCATTTCATTTTTTCGCTCCCAAGTAGCCTCCTCGATGGCATAGTTCCTCCAAAGGACTTTCACTAGGGGGATAATATTATGACGCAACACCTGCTCTTTACTATCTAATATCTTCACAGAACGCTAGATATAGCTCAAGTCTTCTTCGATCTTTAAAGGCTTTAATTCGACCGCTTGATTAGGTTCATACACACACGCCGTAACACAGAGACATGGAATACATCATGCACTCTGACGAGTTCCGGGGGCAAGGCTAGCTGATTTATCTACTAGCCCCACTTTAGCTATTATTTGGAATGGCTCGATGTAGTGGGGACTAAGCTTCCCCTTTGTGCCAAACTTGAGTTTGCCCTTGAACGAAGACACTTTGAGAAATTCAAAATCATCAACCCGAAACTCCAAATCCTTCCTTTAGGTGTTAGCGTAGCTTTTATACTTACTCTATGTAGTCTATAGGTGTTAACGGATGGTCTGAATCCTTTCTATTGTGGCCTGGATTAATTCGAGTCCAAGTAGCTTCCTATCACCTATCTCCGCCCAACACTCTAGAGATATGCACTTCCTTCCATCTAATGCTTCGTAAGGCGCTGCTCAGATACTGGACTGATAGATGTTGTTATAGGGGAATTCTATCAGTAGAATGTGACTCGCCCAACTTCCTTTAAAATCCAATGCACATAAATGTAAAATTTTTTCTAATATCTGGATCACTTTCTTGGATTGGCCATCCATTTTCAGATGGTAGGATATACTAAGTCTCAGTTCAGTCCCAAGTGCCTCTTGTATCGACTTCCAAAACCTCGACACAAAATATGGATCGTGGTCTGAGACGATGGACACCGGAATGTCGTATAGCCTCACAATCTTTTGAATATATAGCTCAGTTAACTTTTTCAAAGGGTACGTCTTCTTGATTGGTAAGAATTGGGCACACATGGTCAATCTATCCATAATTACCCAAACTAATCACATCATTTGCTAGTAAGGGGTAGTCCATCTATAAAGGCCATCGTGATGTGTTCCCATTTCCATTCTGGAATAAAGAGTGGCTGCAAGAGTCTGCCTTGGCGTTTCTGTTCTACCTTCACCTGCTCATACTGGTTACATCATGCTATCAAGTTCGCTATATCTTTCTTCAAACCCAGTCACCAATATTGCTCCCTAATGTCATGGTACATTTTGGTATTGCTAGGGTATATAACAAATTGTGAAAAATAAGCTTCCTCCATAATTTTCTTATTGAGATCTGGCTGGCTAAGTACAAAAATTCTCCCTTGGAACTGTAAGATTCTGTCACAGATCTCGTATTTGGGTTTACAACCTTCCTCAACTTCTTTCCTAAGCTTGTACATGGCCTAACCAGTCATTGCCCTTTCCGTAGC
This sequence comes from Nyssa sinensis, assembly GCA_008638375.1. Lineage (NCBI taxonomy): Eukaryota > Viridiplantae > Streptophyta > Magnoliopsida > Cornales > Nyssaceae > Nyssa > Nyssa sinensis. The sequence goes on from CM018038.1 coordinate 35,241,538, forward strand.
CTTTCCACTAGGGTAGATTAGATTACGAGACCTGCCAGTAACGCTTGTAAACCAGGCAGGATTACCTTGATCCTCATTCCTTTCAGATCTTTGATTAGTTCTGTCTAACTAGTGATTGTGCATGCAAGACTTCTCGACTTCCTACTCAGGGTATCTGCTACCACATTGGCTTTGCCTGGGTGGTATTGTATGCTCATGTCATAATCCTTGATTAGTTCCAACCATCGACGTTGCCTCTTGTTTAAATCCTTTTGGGTGAACAAGTATTTGAGGCTTTTGTGATTGGTGAAGATCTCGCACGCTTCCCTATATAGATAGTGACGCCATATATTGAGAGCGAACACTACTGTTGCCAACTCTAGATCACGTGTGGGGTAATTCTTCTCGTGTGGCCTCATTTGTTGAGAAGCGTAAGCAATAACCTTACCATCATGCATTAACATGCAACCTAACCCTTTGTATGAGGTGTCATTGTAAATTACAAACTTCTTATCCTAGGTTAGAATGGCAAGGATGGGAGCTATGGTCAACTTCTCCTTTAGTGTTTGGAAACTTTGTTCTCTTTCTTCGGTCCATACAAAAGGTGTATCTTTTTGGGTTAGTTAGGTGAAGGGCTTAGCTATCTTGGCAAAATCCTTCATAAATATGCGGTAGTAACCGGCTAACCCCATAAAGCTTCTGACTTCGGTGACCGTGGTGGGTTGCTGCCAGTTAACTATCGCCTCTATCTTGTGCAGATGAACGGAGATGCCATTTTTACCGATCATGTGCCCCGAAAGGTAATGTTATCTAGCCATAATTTATACTTGGTGAACTTAGCGTACAACTTATGCTTTCTCAGTGTCTATAATGCCAGTCTTAAATGCCTCTCATGTTCCTCCGCACTCTGAGAGTAAATTAAGAAATCGTCAATGAATATAATGACAAACTCATCTTAGTAGGGCTTGAATACTTTGTTCATCAAATCCATAAAGGTTGTATGGGGCATTAGTTACCCCGAATGGCATAACCACAAACTCATAGTGTCTATCCTGAGTCCTAAAAGTTATCTTCAGTTTGTTCTCCTCTCTTACTTTCACTTGGTGGTACCCTGTTCGTAAGTTAATCTTCGAGAAAACTTGTGCCCCTTGCAATTGATTGAACAACTCATCAATCCTGGACAGAGGGTACTTGTTTTTTACAGTCACCATTTTTCAACTCCCGATAATCTATATAGAGCCTTAGTGACCCATCTTTCTTTTTGACAAACAGGACTGGTGCGCCCCATGGTGACACACTCGGAGAGATAAACCCTTTGTTTAACAATTCTTGTAGTGCACCTTCAATTCCCTTAACTTTGTTGGTGCCATTTTGTATGGGGCCTTAAAGATAGGCTGTGCTCTGGGAACTAGGTCAATAGAGAATTATATTTCTCGGTCCACGATATCACTAGGCAGATCTTTAGGAAAAACATCCAGAAATTCCCTTACTATTCTTCCTTAGACGAGTCTATGCTTGAGTATCTAAAATACTACACAAGTACCTGGGACATCCCATCTGTAACATTTTATGGGCTTCATGGCGAAGACTAGGTATGACGGGGATGCCACACCCACACTTTCTTACACAAACTCTCAGGTTTTGCTATCTTGATCTGTTTAACAAAAGAAAAATGACATTAAAAAATCTATGCAGGTCTAATTACATCTAGTTGTCATGATCACATAAGGTTTTCCTCTTAATGAATTTTTGAATTAAAGATTGGGATACGTCCTTACTTAATCCTAGTCGGCTTTGCCTGTACGTAGAGTCCTTATTTCCTAGATCGCATTCCTCGGTCTAGGTAATCCTATCGGTTTGGCACCAACTGCATTGGTGCCTATGCTTGATACTAACTTTGTTAGTATCCTTGCTTCTAACCTAATACTCTAATATCATTCTGTCACATCCCCAACCCCACCCTATGTGGGTTAGGGATAGTGACCGACTAGTCAAGCACCCCGCCAATATACTACCTTTGGCGTAGCATATTGGTAATGTGTCCAACTTGAGGCCATCAATTGGCATACAATTCCATGAATTTACAATATAACATTGTAGTAAAAAAAAATAACATCGTAGAGCATGATCTGCTAGTATAGTCATCGAATAAATCTAAGATTTGTTCTAGTTTTAAATATTATAGCCCCAAATTTCTTTCCTTGGCAATACTACAAAATAACAAAATAGGCCTTGGAACTCTCATCCAAATCCAAAGAGGTGGCTATAAAACCTTGTCCTTCTTAAGCCAGACTGTTGGGTCTTGAACCTGAAATATGTGGGAATAAACCTGTGAGCTTACACAAAGCTCATGAGTAACACACGTTTCCTATCATGGATTTGAGAAATCCCTTCTTATAAATTTTTCTTGTAAAATGGATAGCAATTAAGAAAAATCTTTACTTAGAAGCTACTGGCATTATTTTCATAATACGATAAAATGAATATGTGGTTCTTTAACATTTGATGAAATCCTTAGATAAAAGTTCATGCTAGTTTGGTCTTGCAAGATATCATTTCATGATGCATTTCACAACAATGGAAACAAATAGGTAAGTGTCACATGTCAACATCCTTATAGCGTATGCCCTTGAGGGTCATTGTATTCACCTTGGTGACCATCTATACAATTTAGAGCTCTGGGCTTACATAGCCCCTTTTGGATTCTAGACTCCCGGTGAAGGCCTCACCATATTGGCCAACCTCAGGCGGGGTTTGTAAGACAAACTCTACTAAAATGGGTTTTCAAAACATTAATGGCTATCCAAATCTCAAAAATATTTAAGGATACTTTAAGCATGTTGTTTAAACTTTTAACGTAATGACAAAAAGTTATTCGATGATAAAACATAGCATGCATAGTGAAAAGACAGTGAAGAACTGAAATTAAACTAGAAGCCTCTATTTCAGGCTTTGGGGTTACTCATAAATTATACTTACTCTACAGCTACTTGGTAATTGCTACTACATTCCTAGTTATTGGGCGACTCGAGTTCTTGGAAGTTTCACCTATGATCTCTTGTCTAGCGGACAGCCTCTTTGTGGCCCACTCCATCATCCATCGACCTTTTGGGAGATTGGGGGTCCTAATGATAAAAGGGTTCCAACTTTGCACTTCCACTTTTCGGGCAATCTTTATCTCTCTCTTTTCTACCTCTTTCCTCCATACTTGGTCATCCATAACTTATTCGTTAATTGGTTGGCTCGATTCATAAGTTTCTGGGCCCTATGATAGTAATTAGTATTCATTAATATTATTTTAAAAGTACATTTCTTAAGGACTTATACTTTACGGACCTTAGTTGCTCAAACAGACTTCACCACTAAGTTCAAAAAATCTAAAAATGGTTACGTATAAAGTTTTATAACTTTTGGAGTTCATTTGATTACCTAACTAAGACTGTAAACTTTTGTAGAAAAGGTCCCTCGATCTTCGTTTATATTTTGGAAAATCTGTTTACTAAAATGGACATCACCATTGGATCTAGAGTGTCAAAGAATGTTAAGATAGGTGTTTTCATAGTCATCTAGTTCAGTTGACAGCTTAATTAATACATTAGGACATAATTAGAATTATTAGTTTGTCAATTTATATTTTTCGGTAGCTAATTTCACATATAAAACTCCGTCATTGAGTCCGGAATGCCCAAAAATGCTAGGGTGGACACTCTTTTCATTTTATTTGGACGTACATAGCATTTAATTTAATTAATTTAATTAATCTAATTAACTAATTAATTTCCTAAAATATATTTATCATGTTAGATAAATACACAGTGGTCAATGGCTTATTGGTAACCACTTAGCCCATAGGCTCTTGCGGCTTGGTGGTCTTGGGTTCGATTTTTGGGGACAGCAGGTCCCTTACTCATTTTTTTTTTCTAAAATTTTCATCCACCAAACAACGAACAAGGGACAGACAAGGGATAGGATGTCGAAGGTCTGAACAGGGTTATTAAATCAGGCTTATTCCATGTTTCCAAACAACCATTTTTAAAATTTAAAAACATTTAAATATTTCTCAAAAACCCTTACTACGCGTGGGTGGGTTCCGACCTGAACCCGAAATTGACCCGGATCCTATGACTTGTTACTGTTCATCGTCTTCCTCAAGACAATGAAAAGTAACCGTAACCCTAAAAAATTTCTACTTCATTTTTCATGTGTTTTGTGTAGTGATTTTCATCTGTTTTCAAAGGATATGTGTCACGCCCCGAATTTTCAAAACTTGGGGAGTGAATGAAAGTGACTTAAAAAGAAGTAATAAAATACAATGAAATAGATTTAGTTGATTACATATTAATTTCTCCATGTTTTTCAAAATTAAGAATGAAAAATACTAACTAGACTCACCCAAGATGAGTTCCAAATACTAGTCAAATACCTCTTCCAACCAATGGTAAAAAATAGTCTCAGTTATGTCCAAGCATAACCTCTAAGATAGCCCCAAAAATGTCTAATGTGCCTTGAAACAAAAGCCCAAAATGGTCCCAGATGCCCTAAGGCATAGACCAAGAATAGGATAAAAATTCTACCTAAAGTGGTCTAAGGAAGTGGCCAAACATGGCTTTGAATAATGATTAGAATGTGTCCCAACAAGGTGCTCAACATGGCTTGGTATAATGGCCAAAAAAGGGCTCCAAAAGCTAGTGTTTAACATAGGAGTTAATGGCTTTAAAATGACTTTGGAGGGCATGTCATGGCATGCCTATGGCATGCCCATGGAGCAGGTGCGCGTAGGGGAAGTTGTAAAGCACAAAATAGCACACGGGCGTGCGCGTGGAAGGGTGGCTAGGCATTGGCTGCTTGCTGCCAATCTTGGTCCAAAATCTGAGTTTTTGACATTTTTAAACCCATTTCAATTTATTTCTCACCAAACTTGGTGTGGGACCCTATGACATGTAAAATGACTGTTTTACCCTTTTTCCATTATTTTTAGACCTTAAGTGATTTTTGGACTAATTGCCTATATTTTTCATTTCTTTACCTTTCTTTTTCCTCTTAATTCATTTAACTCCCTATTTAGAAAATCTAGGCATGCTCTCTCGCTCTACTCAACTTAGTTACTATTTTTAAAAAATTTTACCATAATTTCCTTTGTTTAGTGGCTTTTTTACTCATCCCATTCCTTATCATCATCCTCCTCAACACCAACAACACCACCTAATATAACCTTTATTTATACAATTTTATATTTCTAATATTCATAATCATATTTCAAAAACAAGTAACTACATGGAGCTCCATGCTCCTCATTTACATTGAATACACAATTACATGCAATCTAACATAAAATTAAGTTCATACTTTACACAAGGTCTAAGTTTTATACATGAATTAAACGTCACAAGGGCTTATGCCCCTACATATAAAACATGGCCCTTAGGCCAAATATACTTCAAATCCACTTTCCCCTCTTTGATTCAAGACTTCTTCAAGTCTCATATGCCGGCAGCCTCATTTGAAAAATATAATCCCATGTAGGGTAAGTGCGACGACTTATATGACATAATGCTAAACAAAGAATAAAGGTAAATTGTGGCATGTACAAATTGAACATTTGTAAACTATAAACCTTTCAATTTATTAATGCAATGTAATGACAATATGCATGACACACATATGCAACTCTATGCCCAACCCATGTCTCGCTTCACGGTCTACCCCCGTCAGCACGCAAGTATTGTTCATTTGGCCAGATTTTAGATTTTTCACCACAAGATCTACACCCTCATAATGCATAGCACCAAAGTTCTCAACAAACACCATGTTTCCAAAGACTCAAAGTATGCCAATATGCCTTGATTTTACCATGCAATTTCAATGAGACATTTTATCAAACACATAAGGTGTGCCTTACATTATACATCATACATTAAGCAAACCATAAATTTCAAACAACAAGACTTTGCCTTCATGAACATAGGCTATAATCCAATAAATTATACATGTATTCATGTTACATGTTCACAACTTTACCAAATTCTCAAAGAATACACAAATGCACAAAGTACCAATACATTGAGTAAATCATAACTTTCAAACCATAAGATTTTGTCTACATGAACATAAGCTATAATGCAATCAATAATATATATATATATTTATGTTACATGTTCATCATTTTACCAAATTCTCAAAGAATACACAAGTACACAAAGTACCAACCCTAGGTTTCCAAAGCAATTATCTGCTAGGTGATTTTCTAACAACAAATAAGCATGTAAGTCACACAATCAACTTATAAAAACACTAATAAACTTAATTCTAGTCTTTACTTAGCAAAATATCATACCTAGAAAGAGTTTTCTCAACCCTAGGGAGCTGTGTTCACTTTGAAACAGAACCAATTAGTAGGATTATAACCCTTGTGGTGGGGAACAACTTCTTAGAAGGAAGCCTTGGAGATTCTAAGGCTAGAAATGACTTTTGGAAGGTAAAAAATTGAAAAACCTAGGTTTTCTTCATCGTTTCTCTCCAAGCTTGAGTTACAACACTTTCTCCAGCCAAATTCTAAATATTTTAACTCCTAAGTATCTTATTTATACTAAAGGGTCAAGAGGTGAAAAGACCATTTTACCCTTAATGAGCTACGGGACCCCATTATTACACTACAGCCTATCCCGAAACGCTTCAATTTGATATTTTGCTTTAACCAAAGTTCTTAAAATTATTTTAAATAATATTTTCTAAAAAAAAAAAATATTTTGGCCTGTTGGCGGCCGGGCCCACTCGAGCTACTTGGGTTGTCCTTTTAGGCCCTTTTTCAAACTATTTCTACTTTTACTCAAATTCTCACAAGAGGTGTATTTTAACATTATAAGCATATTTATCTTCTATGAAATACTCAAATTATGCTTCTAAACATGACTTATATCTAAATAATGCATGTGTAGGGCCCTACCAGCAAATAATGCATGAATAGTATCCTATTGACAAAAATGAAAAATTTATTTTGATTTTTTAGATCTCTACAGTATGATTTTTTGTATGCTAATCAAGACCTTTGGTGTTGATTTAGAGGATTAAAATAGCCTCAATGGTTTTTGTTTAAATTTTGATAACTGAACCTGCAACTCCATCGTAAAGGTTCATTTTTGAATCTTTTTACCTTGGGTTTGCTTTGTCGTGGTCCTAGGGTTATGGGGATGCATCCTTCAATCAAGAAATTAGATTTAGTGTTTGATTTGTGAGGGTTGATTTCAAACCCGTATTTTGCAACTCTGAATTTTTCTCTCGTACGTCCTTGGTCCATTTTTGATAATGTTGGTTGTTTTGTGACCTTTATAGCTTTTAGATCAATTCCTAAGTGTTAGAAATCCATTTCTTTCTACTCTATTCTGACCCACCTTCTTGGAGGTCATCAATGGTGGGTTCTGTGTTTTCTTATTATTTTTTTTTATGGTTTAACTCGTAAAGAATGATCTAGTATGCATAGAAATTACTAGCAATTGAAATCGGTTAGAAAGGGTTCGATTTCTTCACATTTGGGAGCTTCTCTAATTTTCTCTCTCGGTTTCCTCCCTATTTCAACTGCAGTGCTTTTGTTCCTTCTTTTTGGTTCAGTTGATGGAGCTCTTCTTCTTATTCTTCTTTAGACAGCCGTGCATGGATGAGCCCTTCCCTTTTTCTTCTTCTTTTTTTTCTTTCTTTTTCCCTCTCTCCCTCTCTCTCTCTCTCTCTCTCTCTTTCTCTCTCTTCCTCACTTTCTCTCTCTATGGCAGACGCACTGCTCAAGGGTAGCGTTTGAACCCTTATGATACTCTTCCCTCATGCATGGTCTGAATAGTATGAGTTGTTTCATATCCATGTGATTGGTTGGTGGGGAAGTGCACTAGGGTAGTGACACCTCATCTTTTTTGAATTTCCTGCACTCTTTTACTTTAAGTATATTTTTTGAGGCCATCATAACACAGAAGTGCTAGTTGCCTAGTGGTTTTTTCCTTTGAGTGTTAGTTGTTCATTTGTTTACGGTGTTGGGTTTAAGCCTTGGCCAACCCCTTATTGGCCTTACTTTTCTTTTTTTATTTTTTCTTTTGTTAGGGTCTCTTAGTCTCTTTTAAAGATAAATTATTTGTTTAGTCACTATTTGAAACTAAGGTGTGTAAAACATAGTTATTATTTACTAATGCCTCTTGATTCTTATTTAAATTCCTTTTTGATAATTTGTAAGTTGACACACAATTTTGCACTTAAGTCATGGCTAATCGTTCGAAATACTACTAAAAGATCCCTTTTTTCATCGACATTATTCATTACAATGCCTTAACCATCTATTAGCTGGGTTGGGGTGTTACAGTTTTTGCCTAGATGGATTATGTACGCGGACAATTTTTGCCTGGATAGATTACATCATCAGACTTTTTTTTGCCTAGATGGAATATGCCCTTAGATGGTTTTTTACTAGATGGAATATGTCCTTAGACAGTTTTTACCTAGATGGATTATGTCATCGGACAATTTACCTAGAAGGGAATTTCATCCTAATAGGTTGATAAAATGTTGCTTTGGATGACTTACCTAAAAGGAAACTCCATCCTAATAGGTTGATAAAATGCATCCTTGGACGACTTACCTAAAAGGAAATTTCATCTTAATAGGTTGATAAAATGCTTCCTCAGACGACTTACCTAAATGGGAACTCCATCCTAACAGGTTGATAAAATTGCGTCCTCAGATGACTTACCTAAAAGGGAACTTCATTCTAATAGGTTGATAAAATAAGTCCTCAGATGACTTACCTATAAGGAAATTTCATCCTAATAGGTTGATAAAATTGCATCCTTAGATGACTTGCCTAAAAGGGAACTCTATCCTAATAGATTGATAAAATGCGTCCTCAGACGACTAACCTAAAAGGGAACTTCATCCTAATAGCTTAATGAAATGCGTTCTCAGGTAACTTACCTGAAAGGGAACTCCATCCTAATATGTTGATAAAATACGTCCTCGGACGACTTATGTGGAGAGTGAAAACTCCATGTGGAATGTTTGATTATGACTCGTTAGGGAGATGACTTAGGTTAACTCCACTAGAATGATAGAATTCAGTAATACTCCACAGGGAATAATTAATTAACCCTGCAGGCAAGAATGGAGTTGTTGGGATGACTTGGTGGTTATAACTTGTTGGAGCAAGGAAACCAAATTAGTTCATTTGGAAACAAACTTGATGATTGTGAGTTGTGAGGAAGATAATTGAGACTTATTCAAATGGGGAAATTTGGCATTTCCATTGCAATGACAGTGGTTTCATTAAGGTGACTGGCTAACTTTTGTGAAAAAGTAAGCCAACATGGTTTATATCTATTGAGGAATGACTCTTTTGAGAAAATGGTAAATTAGAGTCAATTCCAATTGACCTTATGAGGAAGGATTTAATCGAGTTTCAGACCATAAGGTTATGTTGCTCAACTTTTTCTTAGGATAGGAGAACAACAAGTGTACTCAACTTTGAAATGAGGTACACTCAAAGCGACACACTCAACTAATGATAAGAGTTAACCTTTAGCTTCACATACAAGTGTGCGTGTCACCAATAGTATTAGCGACATGATGATTAGCGACGCACAAATGAGCGTCGCTAAAACCATTTAGCAATGCATATTGGTATTATTAGCGACGCTCACGAGCATTACTAAAAGTGGTTTTTCCTGTAGTGCATGAGTATTGGGTTCAACTTGAGCCAAATCCGAACCTGATTATTAATTCCATTTTTAGATTGTATTGACAATTTCTTTAATAAGTTGCTATCTTTTTTCTTATTTTGATTATACACTAAAAGTTTCAATAATTTCTCTCAATTTCTCATTCTAAAAGAAACCAAAATTCGTTAAAATAATTCCTTCAACGAAATTTAATTTAATGGTGAATAACTAAAGTATAAAAAATATAATATATAAAACATTGAATTTGGGTTCAAATTGGTCTCAGATTTCAAAGTATCAACCAAAGTCCAACCTTAATTTAAATTGAATTTGAATCTTTTGTCCAATGCCAATTCAAAATATAAAAGATAAGGTCCAAAACCTAAAAAATTCAAGCTAGACTCGGATTGATTTGAGTTGGCCCCAAAGTTGCACCCCTACTAATTATTGCACGGTTCTAATTCCCACAAAGCTAATGACAAAGGATTCATGGTAAAAACTTGATCTAGATAATTTCTTTACAGAACTTCTTCAATTGACTACTAGAATTAACAAATCTGTCTCACCTTTTGGCTTTTGGTTGGCTGCCCACTACATATGTGTAGCTTAAGAGATTTAATTTGGGACTGGGGGCTTTCACATTAGTTGTCATGTCTCCATTAGCTTTACCTTCTTTTTTCACAATTTCAAATACCATGTTAATGGGAGCAGTGACAGAGCTAGAATTTTGTGTAAGTGAAGGTAACGATGGTAATTTAACCTATTTCTGTTAAGACCTACCATTTACCGTTCCTAATAGAACAGCTTTGGGGGAAGTTATGTCCATCCTGTTAGGGTTTGGGATAAAGATGCCTGCTTTGGCCCAATTTTATAAAGAAAGAATTTTGTTCTATTAAGAAGCACAGACATGGATACGACCTGACACCGATACGCAAACACGTTATTTTTTTAAAAAAATAGGACATAAACATGTGAGAAATACATTGAATATATATAAATTTTTTATATGATCATATAATAATAACCTAACATTATTTCAATTAAAATTTAAAAACACACAAATCACAAAAATATTATTAAGATATTAAAATAACAAAGTCATTAAATAAAAATTCAAAAATTTCTTCAATTAATTATCAACATTCATGATTCAAAGCAAATTTAGTAACTATTGCATAGAACATATACATGTGTGTGTATATATATATATATGTGTGTGTGTGTGTGTGTGTGTGTGTGTACACACAGTTGTGCTATATAATAAATGTTTATAATGATATTTTTTAGTCATTTATTAGAAGTTTAGAGTCTAGACATTTTTTTAGAGTTGTATGTTGGAAAAAGAAAATAATACCATTCTAATTCTTTATTGACATCAATGTTTTTAAAATTGGGATCCTACAATGGATCAATGGGAGGGTCCTCAGGATCGGATAGAGAATTGTAAGATTCTACAAAATGAGAAAAATAATACCAATTAATATTTTTGCATATTAAGAATTCTTAAAAATAGATAATAAATAAGCTAACATACAAAAAAAATATGAAAAAAATTATAATAAACATTTAGAGTACAAAAGCTTATACTAATCTTAATATTTTTGTAGTAAATTAGTATAACAAATGTTTCATATATATACAATTTAACTAAAATAGCACATTAGAATATTAGATTTAGATTAAAAGAAAGTTTTTATTTTAAAATTGTTGGTTTGCTCGGCCATGAAAGGCTTTATACCAAAACCTGTGATATAGGAAAAGCTCTAGGATCTATATAGTATGAGAGATCAATTGATTCAAAACAAGCTTATTGAGATTTTGTGTCTATATGTAAGAGAGAGAGGGGGAGGGGGAGGGAGAGAAGCTAATTAGCATAAAATAATTTTTTAAAATGACAATATCGGACCATATTAGTTTTAATAAAGAGTTAAATGACGTAAATTAATTAGTAAAACATGTGACTAGCTTGAAGCAAATTAAAGAGTTATTTAAGAAGTTAAAATGTGAGTAAGTTTCAATATAATTGTCTCACTTAGGATATTTAAATAAATCTTGGTATTTATTTTATAATATTATTATGGTCTTGGGTTGTAACTTATCAAAGACATGTGCAAAAATAACATTATAAGATTATATTTTAAGATCATTAAAATTGGTAGAATCAGAAGTCAACTCGGAATCCTAGTGATTTTATAGGGATTTCACAAGATCCTATCCTTTAGGGATTTTTTATGGGATCTAAATCGATTTTGTATTTTTGGATCGTAAAATTGTAGGATCGTAAGATTTGGATCGAGATTTTAACAACCATGATTGGCATGCATATTTCTTATTTTAGCACATGTAATATTTTGTTTGATATAACTTATATAAAAAAAGATATTTGGTTTGATATATGATAATTATAATTAATTTAAAAAATAAATAAATAAATAAATACAAATTTAAAAATAAATGAGGACCCCGGGGACCTGCTCCCACCAATCATGGGGTTTAAACAAGTTTGGGTGAATTTTTTTTTCACAAGATTGGAGAAGGGATCTCCGGCCCTAAACCTATCCCGTTGCCATTCCTAAATGAGGGTCACTTAAAATTTACTAATAAAATTAAATATTATTGATATAAATAAAAATTAATTGTTATTACATGTGGCTTCAATAATTAAAAACGAAAAATAATAGATAATTCTTAACACAAAAATAAAATATAGTAGTAAAATAATTTAAAAATGTTAAATGCTCAAACATAAATAAAATTAGCCTCTCCTAAAATTACTTGAGCTAAGAATTCTAGTTCTGAAATTGTTTTTTACTGCATCGACATTTACTGTTATTAAAATCTCGATCCGGATATTACAATGCTACGATTTTACGATTCAAAAGTATCAAATCGATCCTGATCCCATAAAAAAAATCCTTGGAATGTAGAATCCTTCTAAAATCCCTGTAGGAGCACTAGGTTTCCGCATTAACTCCCAATTTTTCCAATCCTACAATATATTATTCTCACATGTTTTTTTGATAAGTTACAGTTTGAGACTATAATAATATTATAAAATAAAAACCAATATTTATTTAAATATTCTAAGTGAGTCAATCATGTCAAAACTTTCTTATCATTTTGATGTGTTATGCTAGTTAATTTAGGTCATTTAACTTCTTATTATGACTAATATGGGTCTAATACTGCTATTTAAAAATCTTTGCTTAAAAAATATTGTTTTAGGCTAATTGGCTCTCTCCTCTCTCTCACACACAAAAACCCTAATAAGCTTGTCACGACCCGAAACCCACCCTATGCGGATTACCGGATCGCGACCGCCACCCTTCGGCCCGGAGGCATTGGGGCAAGGCTCGTACATAAGCAACAATATCAGACAGAGATGTGACCTGTGGTTGCGGAAGCGTGAAAAACTTTTTTTTTTTTTTCTTTTCCTTTCTAAAAATAAAACATCTGTCGCATATCTGCCTGATACTACCGCTCTTCATAGCGGTACACATAAATATAATAATCAGAGCATAATAATATTAACTAAAGATTTTTACATATTACATAACCAAGTGCCCCTCGGGCTTAATACATAATTGTCCAAAAGTTACAACTACCAGAGTTTGACAAATGATGGGTCCTAGTACATCCAAAATATCTCCAGATCCTACTGGAGCTGCCACTCATTGCTCCCCAAATTGAGCAAGGGTCCAACCATCATTGTCACCTGAAAAATGTTGGGAAAGGGGGGGTGAGCTTTGAAAAGCCCAATGAGTAATTCCTACATCTGTCATGGGTTTTCAATTGATAGAGGTTTCGTACGTGGGAGTTTATAAAATACTCAACTACCAATTGGTCGTATACTTGAACATAGAGAGCATGCATTCTTAAAATATATAGCTTTGAAACATTCAAGGTATTCAAGCTAAAACATATATTTCCATAAAGAGCATATATATTTCAGAACATGTAACTTAAAATCATGTAAACATGCATAGTGAAAATGGGGGTAAAACCTGCTTCCATTTCCAAAATCGTTTGTCATATTTTCTCTCTAATTAGGTGGAATCTGTTTCGAACCAGACTCCCGTTTTACGTATACGTGGAGATATCTCAATTGCCTGGGGGATTAGATGCTGCTACCGGGCATTTCACATGATAGATCTGCGGGGTTCCGTACAACCCTACTCACTACCTATATGATGATGCACATGATAGGTCCGTTGAGTTCCGTACAACTCACAACACTACCTATGTGCTTATTATTTATCTTGCAAAACATTTGTCATATGACTTTTATGTAAAAGCCTTTATGAGTATTTAAAACATGTAACGTATAACTTTTGCAGTGATGCTTCAATACTTGCAATAATCAAATTCAGAATATTTGAGGAAATCAGACATGCTAACTATTTTGAGAAGGAAAACATTTACGAATATAAATATGTAAATAATCGTGGAGCATGTCATAGCAGAATGTTTAAGAAAACAGAAATCATGCATACTGAATTTGATATATTAATGCTGTAAATATCTTGAACTTAAAAACATCCGTTGAAATCTGTGGAGTTAAAGCCTCCACTTCAAATGCAAGCTTACTCACCTTGGTCCTTTAGGGTTAGTGCTAATAATGTGCTTTCCCCCTTCCTTTGTAGTTCCTAAGAACAATTCATAAATAACCTCATTAACTTCACATTCATTTCAAACATCTTCTACTGATGCTTCTTAGCTTATGCTTAGATCGTATTAGATCCTAACACGATTTCATAAATTTCTTACGTACTCATTCTTAACCTATGACACATCTTAATGTATTAGGAATTAAATTTATTTTATTTTATACTCTTCTGGGAGTTCCATTAACTTTAATTTAATTTATTTACTTCACATGTTCACATGTCGTATCTTCTAGTATCGTATTTCCTCGTACTTGTCTTAGTTTAATATTTCGGCAATACTTTAGTTTATAATCGTTTAACAGATGCTATTCATCAAATTTTATGTCTTTTTATTTTAGACATTTCTTTTGGTCAAATAGACTCTACCATTGAATCCGGAGCGTCGAAGAAAGTCAATTTAGGCTTTCTTATAATTTAATTCGGCTCAGGACATGTTAGGGGCAATTTGGTAATTTATACCTTAACGTGTCTAAATTTTTTGGAGTCCTGTCTCATGAAATGGATCCCACCATTAGATTCAGAATGTTCCAAATAGTCAAAATCTACTATTTATTTATTTCATTTGGACCTCGTTTGACTCATTTATGAGGCAGGGGTATTTTAGTCATTTTGACATTTTTACCGGTTTTTGAATTTTTCGGGACCTCATCTCATGTCGTGGACCTCACCAATGGACTTAGGAGGTTTGAGATAGTAGAAATACATATATAACTCATTTCATTTGGACACCGGGCCATTTTAGAGTATTTAATTTAATTAATTTCATTTAATTAAATTAAATTAATAGGTATAGTATATATATATTTTATGTGGGATTAGTGACAGGATGAATAGGGTGGCACGCTGGCCAGCGTGTCTGTCACGCCCCGAATTCCCGACCGAAACCCGGGGACGCGACTGAACGAAACAAAAGAAGAAAATAAATAGACGAGTAAATAAATAAATAGACGAAGAAATAAATACATAACAATTTAACTAATATACTTACAAGCCTATTCCAGTAACATAACTATACATCCATTCAATACACATACATTCCTGTTTTAAAAAAATTTCGGTAGAACCTCCTTTGTTTTTCGAGCCTTTTTCCCCCTGATAATCACAATACAACATATATAAACAACACATCACAATCCATCCTCACTCGATGGCCACAACTTATCAAAGTTAAATATATATCGCCTAATTATACAATCCATCACGTCTACTGCTACACTTAAACAAAAGATCACAATTTCTATATTTATTACAATATACAATGCCATTTCCATTCTTTTCAGAAACACACCAATCTTTTATAACATCAAAATACGCCCCAAGGGCCCAAATATTCTTCCAAATTTATTTCCTCTCCTTTCTCCAAGACTTCATCAAGTCCCGCGTACCAGGAGCTTTATTTGAAACCTGTGCCCATGAATGGGTCAGCGCCAACATACTGGTATGGTACAACACTAATGCAAGGAATAAAATTAAGTCGTGGCATGTGCAAGTGTACATGTATATCTACATGCCTCCCTAATCATTCATATGATGTGATGACAATTTATATAATGTATCCATACAAAATTAATATCACATTCCTCAATTTCTACAATGCGATGTCAATATGCCATGATTTCATCATGCAATATCGCAATCTCAATAAAACATTTCACCAATGCATGAAGCATGCTTTTTAAACAATATCGTCCTCTTAAAAATAACAATAGCATTTAAATCAGAAGACCTCATCCACAAATATACGCATCATGCACAATCAATCTCAATACTTATGCAATCCACATGTCACAATATCAACAATCCTTCTAAAACAGAAAGCACATATGATGACAATTCAAGAAGTAAATCAAAATTCCCAAATAATCATAAAGAACACGGAAACACATAACCAATCAACTCAAGGTGTCGCAAATCAAGAACTCCTATGTGATCTTCTAGCAATAGATAAGCACAAGAAGCATTCAATCAATATGCACATCAATCCTAAGTTAATTCTATTCCTTACTTAGTAAAGTACCATACCTGATCAGGTTATCTCAACCCTAAGAAGCTATCTCCACTATGCAGTCAAGTCAACAAAGATGTCCCCAAGCTTCTGTTGAATCAACCTCTTGGATTCTCTCTATTGCAGTGGCCCCTCAATAGAACTCAAACCAAACAAATCCCATCCATTAGATATTGAAGAACTTTCCCTTCCTCAAGTTGCTCTTTTAATCTTCTCCAAATTCTCAACACATCAGACTGCATCAATCCTCAACACAGTGACAATTAAAATGTAAAATATAGAGCAGTCCCAAAGCACCAAAATACGCCTTGACATCCCATTGCCTATAACTCCGTTTCACTAATTTTAGAACCATCCAACACCAAGCATCAAACCACACTTAAACCTCTCAATTCAAACCACAACAAATCAACCTATACAATTAAAACCATCATTTCTAAATCCGGACAAAATCGGACCAACAAATCCAACCGGTTGTCTCTCATTCAAGACAGCCCCTACTCGCAACATCCCCACACAATTTCATATCCAAAAACCGCAACCCAACACCAACATGCTGTTTAAACCAAAGGCAACAGAACAGAGAAATCCATCTCAGCTGCAACCCCGCAACCGTTTATCAAACCACAATGATCTTCCCACAAATGGACACACAAAATCCCCCATTCATCCATGATTTTCTAACCAAAATCAACAAAGAAAAACCTTACAAAATCCAGAATTCCATTACAGAAAACCCAATACCCATAACAACTCAAATCCACTCCAATCAACTCTCCAACGACCCACACATCCAACATGATTCAGCCCTTGCAACGCACCACTAAAACACGCCAACATATATAAGTATACCTGCTGCTACAGCCATACAAATATAGATATATATATATATATATATATACCACCAGCTGCTACCAACTTTCTCTCATAGCCCCTTTACTTAATTCCTAATCACTTCACAAATCGCAACATTCCCACAGTCCCGGGCTGTATTAAAATCCATTATCTGAACCTTCATTGTAGCTGTTGTTGCTGTTTCTCTCAATTCAAATTCATCCGGTTTGCCGCGCTACTACCGTAACTCATCAACACCATTCTGAACCGATCCAACCAACATAAACAACACACATAACCCCACCTGTTTCTTCCAAATCCCTCCAGGATCTCCAATTTCATTATGGCAGCCGCTGCACAAGCAGATCTGCTGCACTAGCTCTTCCATTTCCCTTCTCTGTTACACACATACAAACACGCACATCAACCCAATCTCTCTCTCGGTCAGCCGCTACACAACCACACCGCAACACCACACGATGTACACACTACACATACTCAACGCAGTGCAGCTCTACTACTGTTTTGCCGCAACCACCCCACACCACGCAGCGGCACATGCTGCTGCTGCGCGACTACATCGGACAGCCCCCACACGGTGCAGCACCACGCACCGCTACTGCTACTTTGCTGCAATAGCTGCTGCTGCTCTGTGCCTACCTGAACAGCCCACACACACATATATATATATATATATATACTGATCTGCTGTAGCATCACTCCCCTTCTCCCCAATTTAAACAAATCATCAAAACCCAAATCCCTCATCTTTTCCCATCTCAGAAAATGCCATGACCATCCTGGATTTGAGCTTCTTTGTGCCACAACTACAGTCGCAGAACTTGACCAACAATCCCAATTCTTGACAGAGTTTTGAATCTCGGTCATTACCTCTACTACAGCCATCATCGGTGCAACAACTTGAAGCCAGCATCGATCCGTTCAAAGCAAAAATCCATCCAACAATCATCATCCCGTGCAGCGAACTTTGGGATGGGACCTGATCAAACTGTCCGCACCGCTATTGCTGTCTTACTCCACAAACCCAATCAGCTCCATCCATGATCAAGCCAACGTGATTCCCCCTTTTTTTGCTGCACTGCTACGGCTGTCTCCCTCCAAGCCCAATCACTCAGTCGGATCTCACTCTCTCTACTTGAGTTAACCTCTTCACACAAATCACCCAAATCCAGCCGCTTTCAATAGCTCTTCTGCACACCGACTCTCTCAGCCGCACCGACTCTCTCTCCATGTCAGGTTGCCCCCTCTTCCTCTATTTCTTTTCTTTCTTCCCAGCTTCCTCAAGAAGCTTTCTCAAATATATCTATGTATATACAGATATCAGCCCCTCACGTGCCCAGCAGCTTCGGCTGCTTCTCTTTCTTCTTTCCCCAAATTCTAGCTTCTCCAAGAAGCTTTTCCAATTTCTCCAGATACATATATATACATATATATATATATATCTCATTTTATTTTATTTAATTATTTCACTTCTTTTTATTTTATTATTATCATTATTATTATTATTATTATTTTTTTCACATTATTTCTATTTCTCATGTTCACGCATATTTAATTATAAACCTATTCGGACTAATATGTACTGCCTTTCATAAATATCGTATTTTTGATATAACCAATCCTTGCATATTCGAAGTTGCCAATTATTAAATTGCACATCCAAAAATTAATACATTAATATTTAGCTCAAGATTCCCTATCATGGCCTACAGCCCTGTCGGCAAAACGAAAAATGTATTCCCAATTTTCATGTCTCTACAGTGTCACCTCCCTCCCCATATATCCGAGTTCGAGTCCCACCAGGTGCAATGCACCTTTTTATTTTCGGTTTTTAACTATATGTATAATATATATATTTTGTTCGCATATATGGCACACGCGAGTGCGTGGCCGAGTGGAAGGAAATGCGTGTGGGCGCGTGGGGTCAGGGGTTCGAACCCCAGGAACCGCAAATCCTTCCCTTTTTCTTTTAAACTTAAACCGTTTTATATATATATGTATCAGGGCCCCTAAACGACGTTGCCCCATTTATTTGGTGGCAAGCCCGTAGCTCGACACGTGTCCGAGTCCATCCACCGTTCAAACGTTTGCGAGTCGACTTAGTGTCGTCTTCCCCGTTCGACCCCTACTGTTGCCCTAGATCCCGAAGCTAAAGAGCTTCAATTTCGAGCCATTTTACAACCCCATTTTTCCTGTTTTCTTTTCCAATCAATTCATAACATCTTAAGACATGTTTCTACATTGTTTTTGGGGCTCGAATTTAGTTCAATCGTACGATTCGAGCCACGATAACCAGACCTTGTAACGATCTGGTTCATGCTCGTTTCTTCACCATTTTTAGAATGGTTTGGTTCTGTGTGACCCTCAAGGTATGGGGATTAAATTTTCGTTCACAATGTTAGGTTTAACAGTGAGTTTTTGGGTTTGGGTTTTGGAACCCGTACCTGCAACTTGCTTTCTTATGGTCATTTCTTTACAATTTTGATCGTGGTCAAGTGTTTTGGGGATGTTTGAGGAGTCTAGTTGAGGTTCCAATCAACCAAATTGGGTTTGGGGAAACTTGATTCAGACCTGCTTCAAGCAAGGTCTCCCATGGCCGAAGCTTCTGGGTCTATGTGTTTTAGGTGGTTTGAAGTCGAAATTTCATTCCTAATCTTGTCTAAACATCTTCTACATGCCATATATACAATATGAAAGCTTAAAAACAGTTTATACATAGAGAAATTCTAGAGAGAGAACAAAACAATAATTTCACATTCTTACCTTTTTCCTCACTGTTTTCACCTTCTTCTTGCTCGGATTCTCTCTCTATTCTCCTTAGTTCCTTCCCCTCTCTCTCTCTCTCTCTCTCTCTCTCTCTCTCTCTCTCTTTCTTTGCTTAGACGAATGGTGTGTGTGTGTGTGTGTATGTATGAAATGTGCATGTGTATATGACAAATGCTTGATCATTGTCCTTTCTGATCTTCCCACCTACTGGTTTACCTTGCTTGTGGCAGTATCCCTAAGGGTGTCCTCCTACTATTGTGGGGCAGGCCAATTGTGTGGCCGTGTGTGTGTGTTGTTTCGGTTTTGTATATATATATATATATACCATGTATTTGCACCACACATTCACATTTCTCTCAACCACTCACTGATCATATCATGCCCACCACTGTTTACTTTTTCTTTTCTCCCCCAAATCATCCATTCTTCATTTATTCATATATATATAATCACATATATGCATACATGCTTAGTTACATATACATATACACATTTCTCCTCACTAATATTATATATTATATACTTTTAAAACCTTATGTCCAATAAGAACTTTTCTTATATTTAATTTAAATAATTAATTTAATAATTATTTAATTTTCTTAAGCACAAGATTTACACAATTTTCTTAACCTCGTAAAACGTGCCGCATGACCCGACATTCTCGGGTCAGGGGTATTACAAAGCTTGTTTTGAACTAAGTAATCTCTTATCCCAAATAAATCATAATACTAATTTTTTTTCCTTGTGTCATAAGTTTTGTTATAGAGTCTTTCATAGCCAAGTGGCTAGAATATATTAAAATAAAAATTCCTACTTATGTAAATTAAATATTTAATAAAATAATTAATCATTAATGAATGATGATTCATGAACTATTTTTTTTATAGTGTACATTTAATATTTTAATGGCCTATCTTAGTTAAATGTTATACAAATAAATATTTGTTGTGCTCATGTTCTAAAAAATAATATTAAGAGTTGTGAAAGATTTTTGCTCTAAATTTTTATTATAATATTTTTTATGAGTTTTTAGTTTCTTCATTGAGTATTTTTAAGGGATTCTTAAGAGGGAAACATATTACTTCCTATTAATTTTTTCATTTTGTAGAATCTTACCATTATTGATTCGATCTTTCGATTTGATTCTGAAGACCCTCTGATCGATCCATTATAGGATCCTAATTTTAACAATCTTGGTTTGAACTAAAAAAAATAAGAAAATATAAGTTTTACTTCTGATTGGTATTTATAATGATAATGAAGAAATAGTTTTATTGAACTGAAAAATGGGACAGTTGATGTTATACACAGGATTGTCAATCCTCTAATAATTAATAAATCTTAGAAAACTCAAAAAGTATTAATTAATAGACAAACTAATTATTACGTTTTACAATATTTTTTACTAATGAAAAAATTCTCTTACAAGTATATAATTTTTTACAATAAAAAAAGGAAATGCATAAGTATTTATAAGGGTGATGAGAATTTTTCTTAAAAAATATATATTATATCTAATTTAAATTAGAATAAAACTTCTAGTTACTTTTTATTACTAAAAACTTAATGTTACTAGTAGATTTTGTTTTATAATACATACACACACACACACACACATATAAGCATATATTTTTCTATTCTAATAGTTAGTGTTATGAATAATTTTTCTAAAAGTTATTAACTATTAAATAATAAAATTATTAATTGTTCACCACACAATAAAGTTGAGTTTTTAAAATATTATTAATTAATAAGAATTATTAAATTATTAAATATTAATTATTAGAGACTTAACTATAAATATATGTATTAAAAAATGATGTATATGTACCAAATATATATTATACTGTAGACATACAAAAAATAAAATGTTTTATGCTAATTAAAATTTATATATATAGCCCTTCTCTCTCTCTCTGTACTTTCTCACTCTTAAAACTAAGGAGAGGATTTCAAGAGAGACTCATTACTTCAAATTCAATCATTAATTAAGAATAACAAAATCCAAAGACAATAAAAAATAAATAAATACAAACACAGTTCAAATTAATGAGATCTCAAAACCTTAGTTCCTAGCAATATCGTGAGTAGAGTTTCTTTTCTTTCTCTTGAATTATTTTTTCATCTTTTTCATCAATTTCTTCAATTTTCTTTTCTTTTACTTCTTTTTTTGTTTGTTTTTCCCACTCGTCAAAATTCTCAACAATATTTTCTTCCACAAAAGTAACTTTGTCAAAAATTTTCTCTCAATGTTCAATTCATAAAAAATAACTTTTATTATTGCGACAAAGAATTTCAAGTTTTTACCATACCTCTCTTAGAGATTTTAAATGTCATGCTTCAAAATTGAAAGTTAAACCATTCAACTCAATAAACCCATAATAAAAATTATCTCCAATTCTTTTGTATAGTAATAAGTAAATCAGATTATTTCTAAATTTTTTTAAAAATATCAATTAACTATCCACTATCAACAAATAAGTAATAAATAATTTGTCTCTAAAAGCCCAAATAATAATAAAACCCATAAAATAAAATTACTACATGTTTCGAAACTATCTAACTAAAATAAGTTCTAACCATAAATAGATGAAACTATATTGATCTTCAATTATTGTTCATTGCACCACATCTTGTACTAAAAGATATAACAACTAATCTTTATCCATCTGTGAGGGAAAATATTAGTAAGGTTGCATAGCATAATATACACAGGAATAGGTCAAGCGAATAACACGATTAATTTAGAAAACTGTTGCTGATAAATCGAAGCATTTTACAAGGTTTCATATCACTTGAAAGCATTTCAATATTCACAATACTAAAACTGATATCATTTTTTTAGTTTAGAAATCATTAACAAATAGTGTGGTAACAAATAATATTTTCAAATTTGCATAAGCATTTGCTCTGGTTGGCATAGCAATCACATATAGTGCCTAATCATAGTGGGACTTGCGGTCACTAGTATTGGAAGCTAATAGTGTTATAGCCCTGTTAATGTGGGCTAGACTTCGAATAGTAACCTGTCGGTACAACAGACTGTCAATAGTAGTAAACCATTATTGACACAAACAGATTTTAACCAGAGATCACACCCACACTAAAACGATTCAAATATCTGATAATGACTATACAGATAAAATAATATATTTTCAGCAGATAAAATAATTTTCATGAACATGTTTATCAATGTGTAATGATCAAAGAATACATGACACATACAAATAATTTTGCTTGACCCAGACAAATTCGAAGAAACAAATAATTCATTGTAAATACTTTTGAACTAAAGTTATTTGGAATGATTGAAAGCATAAAATAATTTTTCACAAAAATGAAAGTAAGAGAATATTAATTTGCATTTATCTAAAATTTGGGTACAACATGTATTGTTTCCTTACATCGAAGCAAAGTCCTCAAATCACATAATATATTTCAAAAGTGTTCTTTGCAAATTCATTCTAATTCTAAAATAGTTCACAATAACATATTTAATCAATTAGTTCGATTTGCTAAACTTGACTTAATTATACATGCCCTAATTAATATAGTGTCACACATACTTATTGAGTCTAAGTATCTTTAAAATACCTACACGATGACCTTATAGTGGTCCACGATTTTTATGTAATTTTTAAATCTTAATTTCTATTTTTCTCGAATTCTATTAAAATTACTTTGATTAAGTTTAATTCACAACATACGGTCAAACAAGCAACTAATATGATTCTCTAATTATCTAAAGGTTTTATCTTTAATTCGAGAACATTTCTAATAACTCAAATTTACTTATAAATAACAATCATAATTTAAGTCACCTAATTATATATTTAAATAATTAGGAAACCAATAACTTTAGTGAAATCTCAATTATTCGTATTACTTTGAGCCTCACCTCCTATACCAATAGCTTCATAATATCAAATACGATTTTCCTACCAAGTTTCATAATTTTTGAAATTTGTTCACTATTTTTTCATAAATTAGTAAGATTTTATCAATTAAAAATTAATAATAATTTATATAATTAATGTTTGAGTTCAGGGACCTAGACCACTTGGTTAGGTCCGTCAAATATTATAATTTAGACTCTTGTTTCATCCAATTAAGACTAGGGGTGAATCCACACTTTCCTGACTCACTTTGGCCCGAGAGTAGATTTGTGCAAAACGTGATCATATTCTCCAACTTTTAACACCTAAATTCTGCAATTAGAGTAGTTCACCATTTTTATTTTTCTTTCAAATTTGGACCTGAAATTTCTCCCTCAATTCTTATCCAAATAATGCAAGTTATATATGAATTTTGATAATTTTTCTGAGATCTATCCAATCATATAGTTTAATTAGATTAAATCTTTCAAACTTAAAAAAAAAAAAACTCAATCCAAAGCTTGCAATTACAATGTTTTCTTCTAAAACTTTGATCATTTATATCTCTTTAAATGCATCCCCATATTAGGCATATTATATCCAATTAAACCTTATTTCATGGGTAATAAAACTATGTTTCCAATTTATTCAAAGACCATCAAATTCATATTCAAAGTAAAATCTTAACTTGATTCTTCTATGGTCCTTTTTATTATGAGAAATTATAATTTTAAAAATTAATAATTAATGCATAAATTTTCTTACTAAATGATGCTGCACTTTTCGGCTCGCAATAAATCTGGGCTCCGCGACCTGTAGAACACTCAAAAAGGGGATCAGAGGACCACCGGATTGGCTCTGGCGGTAGCCGCTCCTGATGCTTAAGTAAGTAGACTGAATTGAAAAGACTGTATTGAAAGCCAAAGAATGAGCATAAAAATAAAGCGTACCTTTAGGGTTTAATTTATAGACCGCGGCATTCCTAAGTACATTAGGATTCGGAGCCATGAATATAGGGATTTGATCATCGGAGATTGCAGTTACCTTGTGGAGTATTGTATCGTAGATAGAGATAATCATAGATAGTAGTTTCCTTGTTGAAGACTGTTTCCTTATTCCTTGTTTTGGCAGTTATTAAGGAAACCATAAGGTCGGAACCATACGAAATACTGAGTGAATATTGCCCAGAGCATAAGGTCTGGAGGATATGTACATGAAGATGCCCTGGAAGTTCCGCATGCTTTGTATGATCGAGTTTATCGGCTCTGTAGAATATGTATATGAGAATGCCCTGAAGGTTGTGATTGCTCTGTATGACCGAGTTTATCAGCTCTGTAAGCACACGTGTCTCAAGGTGATTGGTGTGTCTGTTTGTGGTATATCAACTACTCCCCCCCCCGAGCCCTAGTTAGGAGCTAGGGCATAACTAGGGTTATGGGTTTTATGAAGAGTCACACATTTTGTTTCTCCATTTTTCGAGACGTCGATTTAATGGGTCATTTATTGCGCAGCCGATACTTGAGAAGCCATCATTATTTTCAACCGTTGTGTCGAATCGTCTTGGGAGGCTCATATTTCGAATGTGTATATAAAGAGGGGGAAAGGACTTTTATGCCTTTCTTCTGCACTTGCTTCTATAGTACCAGAGACTGCCACCAGCCATTTGACGTATTTTGAAGGTTGAAGGATATCCGGTGTTCATAGCCTTTCTTGATTTTAGGTTTGATTTTAGCCCCTTTTACATTCCCTTTCATTTGCTTCTTTTTCTCTTGTTCGCCATGTCTGGCCCTAGGTCACCTTCTGGTTCGGGCAGTTCTTCTAGGACCATTCCTCAATTACAACTCGTGAATCTTCCTTCCGTTAATGATGCTGAGAATAGATTGGTAGAGCCCCCCTCTAGTTCGGGGGTTAGAATAGTCGACGTATTTGATGAGCCCCCGAATAGGGCTGGTGAGACCTCTGGTCGATCTGGCCTATAGAGAGGAAGGTGAGAGTGCGATTACTGAGAAGATGTTGGTAGAGTTGTGGGAGAAATTCAATCTCCTTTCAAACGTTACTTTTAGGGTCCCGAACCCTCTGGATCGCCCACGTGATATTAGAGCGGGGGAAATTTGTGCCTATTTGGCTTGGTTTGAAATGGGACTGACACTCCCCCTTCCTGACCTTGTAAAACAATTCTTTTGTTGGTTCAACCTTTGCCCTGCAGACCTAAACCTTAATAGTTGGAGACATCTGTTAAGCTTCATAGTGTTGTGGCATATGAATAATGTCGATGTGTCCCTTGACCTGATCCGTACTAATATGGATCTAAAATATATGAGGGCGGAAGGCCTTTATTATATATCTTTTGATAGTGGGTTCAGACCCCTTACTTCCGTGCCCTCCTCTAACAAGACTTGGAAGAAGTGGTATTTCTTCATTAAAGGAGGATGGGAATACAAGGACTTCCAAGACCAATTCTCAACATTCCCTTCGAACCACTGGGCGAAAGGGTGAGGCCCAATTTTCCCATGGCTGCTTTGATTTTGTTTTGTACACCAATTACCGAGCTGATTAATTTTTGTATCTATTGTGCAGTTAGGAGCATGTGGAAAAGACCGAGCCCCTCTCCTGCGCTTCAGGAACAATATAAGAAGCTTTACAGCCCAGCAACCGAGACCATTCCTCCATTGTTAACCGTGACAAGCTGATGGCTTCCTAGGGGAAGTGTTGAGGAGCTTGCAAAGGATATGATGGCAAGGTGGGAGACCGAGCCATCTTTATCTGTGGCAGTAGGGGGAGGCTTCTTCCCTAGTTGAGGTTACTTTTGATCTTTCCTGAACCCTACTGAGGGGGAGAGAGAGGCACCTGCCCCCATTTCTGTAGTCCCCCCAGCCCTATCCAAACAAGCGGGCAAGGGGGTGTCATCCTCGGTGGCCTCTAGTGCTGTTAATCAGGGGGCCAAAAAGATTCTAAGGGACTTTTGGGCCAAAGGCTCAATTAAAGCTAGGCCCCTAGAAGTCGGAGAAGCTTCTTGCTAATCTGGCTTCTCTTCAGGTTAAGATAAGTTCTTTGGGTCTTTATCTCTTTTCCTTTTTTCCAAGTGTTTTGGCTGGTACTGAACTGTTTGCTTTGTACACTACAGACCATGCACACCCTTTCTGCTCTGACAGAGGTCTCTCCCCCTTCAGAGGAGGTTGAAAAACTTCTGGTCGAGCTGGACGATCTCAGGCTTCAGCTCGGTACTGCTAAGTCTGAGGCTCACGACTCTGCAGAGAGGCTGAAGGAGTCCTAGAATTCTCTGGTCGTCATAGAGTCAGAGAAGAACCTTGCCGTTCAGTAGGCAAAGAGGCTACAGAGGGAGATGGACGACATGCGGTATTAATACAATCAAAAGCTTGAGGATGCAGTTGAGCAGGCCAAGCTAGGATAACGAGATGGAGATGAAGATGGAACTGGAAGGAATGGCCAACACCCTGATCATGTTCGGCTTTAACAACTTCCGAACTAGGTTCCTTGCTAAATTTCCCGATTTTGACATATCCTCGATTATGCCTCCAGGGGTTACCCCTCCAGAGGTTGCCGTTCCGAGCGAGGTGGTCGACGTTCTCCCTGCCGATCCCACCGAAGTTGTCGTCCCGAGTGAGATGGGTGATGCTGCTCCTACCGATCCTTCCTCAGCCGTTGAGCCTGCCTCTGCTGATCAGGCTTAGGAAATATGTTTAGTTTAGGTTTTTGTTGTTTTTTTTTTTTTTTTAAAAAAAAAAACTTCCAGTGTAACAGACTATTTGAATGAAACAGTTTTTCCTTTCTCAAATGTCTTCATCCCATTTTTCTTGTGTTTGGTTGACCCATGTAGTATTTCCTTTGAATTTGCGGTTGATGTGAGAAACTGCTGCAAGTGAGGCTGTTCTAGAGCCCTCCAGATCAGCTTTCAACGGTTGGCGGTTGTTTTCCGAACTATAGTTGCGATAAGACAATGATTGTAGACTAGTTCTGATTGCTTCTCCCCCTTTGGATGAGATAAGAAGGCAACTTCAATCAGATATGTAGGGATCTGACATTGATCTTGTGTCACATATATTGAGAGTAAATTTTGAAGAATTCTGAGGCAGTTTGTTCTGAACCCAAGTTTTGTAGCAAAAACGGTGTCTCGTGCCTGTCATTCTGATGATTAAGACTTCTGCCTCTTAAGTCATTCAGACTTAGACTGAGATACATCCGAACTGATGGTCTTTTGTCATACACGTGGTCCGTCAGGGATCAACGGAATGGCCAAGACTGAGAGGTCTGTATGTTGGACCGAAGGCCTTTGTATAAAGGTGGATCGGATTCTGTTTGCTTGACCAGTTCGGTATGCTTGGGGGAGCCCTGTATCTTGTCGTCTAAGTATCTAAAAGGACGATTTTATATGTCATTCGTTTATACAACTGTCTTTTGGGTTTTCGAGGCCAACCCTTTATTTAACCGTTGCGACAGTTCAACTGGGTGACTTTTGGGCTTCGAGGGTCTATATATATGAAAGAGGAGCGTACGGTTGCGCCCCATCTTTTTACCTTTGTTCCCATACTGTTCCCTTGTCGGAGAGAATTTGAATGTTTTTTAGAGGCTTATCGTTTGCCCGGAGATGATTGACGATTTTCAGTCCGAGTTGGGAATGATTAAACTGTGGCCGAGAGTTAACCTTCCCTTTGATTCAGTCTCCAAGGAAGGATTAGAGGAGGCAAAGATCTTCTTCTCCATCTTAGCATCCGGTCGAGATTTCTCCGATTGGAGGTGGACCCTCCTTGATTCAATCGAGGCTTGGAGCATTGGTGATGAAGATGAAGGTGGGATGCCTCTTTCCCTTTGTGTCTTGGCAGAGACCTTTGCTCAAATCGGCTGGGGTGTCATGCCGGCTTTGAGGGAGATGAATGGAGGTCTCCTGAAACCCAGAGCCCTCATCATCTGTTGGTCTTGAGATCAATGACAGTGATGATGAAATGGCCTGGGTGATTCTTGTTGTAGATTGGAGTTCAGGGTTCCTTCCTTTCAAATGGAGCCGGCGGCGGCGGTAATGGAGGTTTGGATCCTGGGTCCCTTTCTCATTCAAGGAAGAAAGCCATGATGTTGTGAAAGCGTAGTGATGCCTTTGTTGTAGCTTTTGTGTACTTGTTTTACTTCCAGTCTTCTTGTACTGATGTAAATTTTCTAAATCATCAATAAAATTGAGTTCCTTCTTCTCAGATCTGATGTTTTCTGTATTTGAATGTGCTCTTCTAGAGTTAAAACACCTTTTCGTGCACTTCTGATGACTAACTTTTCTGTACATTCTAAGAGTAGATCAAAGAAACTTGTATAAAACTTGAAGTCTTGAATCAAAGTACCTTTAAACCTGCTCGGTATTGTAGTATTTGTTGCTTGCTGGTACATAAGCCAAATGACCTGAGTATCAGCTCTAAGGTATTCTGATCTAGGAAACTTTAGTTTGAAGATGTTTGGAACTTCTGTCTTTGGATGGATTGGATCATAGAATTTGTGTATTGAAGATGGACCAGGCTCGGAAGGCCTGTGCATTATAGATGGACCTAGGCTCTAGGAGGCCTGTGCATTAAAAGATGGACCAAGCACTAAGGCTTGTGCATTGTAGATGGACCAGGCTCTAGAGGCCTGTGCATTAGAGATGGACCAAGTGCTAAGACTTGCGGATTATAGATGGACCAATCACTGAGGCTTGTGCATTATAGATGGACCAGGCTCTAGAGGCCTGTGCATTAAAAGATGGACCAAGTACTAAGACTTGTGCATTATAGATGAACCAGGCTCTAGGAGGCCTGTGCATTAAAAGATGGACCAAGTACTAAGACTTGTGCATTATAGATGGACCAGACTCTAGAGGCCTGTGCATTAAAAGATGGACCAAGTACTAAGACTTGTGCATTATAGATGGACCAAGCTCTGGAGGCCTGTGCATTAAAAGATGGACCAAGTACTAGGACTTGTGCATTATAGATGGACCAGGCTCTAGAGGCCTGTGCATTAAAAGATGGACTAAGTACTAAGACTTGTGCATTATAGATGGACCAGGCTCTAAAGGCCTGTGCATTAAAAGATGTACCAAGTACTAAGACTTGTGCATTATAGATGGACCAGGCTCTGGAGGCCTGTGCATTAAAAGATGGACCAAGTACTAGGACTTGTGCATTATAGATGGACCAGGCTCTAGGAGGCCTGTGCATTAAAAGATGGACCAAGTACTAGGACTTGTACATTATAGATGGACCAGGCTCTAGAGGCCTGTGCATTAAAAGATGAACATTCTATGGAGGTATTAAAAAGAAAGAAACATCTCTATTGATAATACTTCCGTAAATGTTCCACGTTCCACGGCCTAGGAATAGGCTTTCTAGTCATGTCTTCTAGCCAGTAGGTAGTAGGCCTAACAACCTTCGTTACTTTGTAGGGGCCTTCCTAGTTCGGTGACAACTTTCCCATAGTGGGATCGTTGGTGTTTAGAAAGACTCTTCTTAAGACAAAGTCTCCGACTTGAAAGCTAACCGTCTTGAGCCCCACCTTGGATTTGTCGATCATTCTCTGTTGATAGGCTTCCATCCTGATGCTGGCTTGATCCCTTCTTTCTTCAAGCAAGTCCAAATTTTCCATCAGCTGCTGATTATTGGATTCTTGCTCGAAGGCTTCAGTCCTCAAAGTTGGCATACCGATCTCAACTGGGATTACTGCTTCTGTACCATAGGCCAGTGAGAAGGGAGTTTCAGAGGTGGGAGTTCTTCTGGTTATTCGATAGGCCCAAAGAACTCCAGGGAGTTCCTCTGCCCACTTTCCTTTGGCCTGCTCCAACCTTTTCTTTAATCCATCAAGGATCGTTCGGTTGGTGACCTCTCCTTGCCCATTTGCTTATAGATGGCCTAGAGAGGCAAAATGTTGCCTAATGTTGAGATTTTCATAGAATTTCTTAAAGCCTTTACTAGTGAACTGTGTCCCATTGTCAGAGATGATCATACGTGGTATACCGAACCTGCAAACAATGTTCTTCCAGGTGAAGTTCTCAACTTCCTTCTCTGTGATGTGCGTTAGAGGTTCAGTTTTGGCCCATTTATAGAAGTAGTCAATGGCTACCAAGAGATACTTCCTTGTTTGGTGGGGCCTTTGGTAATGGACCCACTGGTGTCCATACTCCATTGAGCAAAGGGCCAAGGACTAGTAATCGGGATGAGCTCGTGATGGGGCTGGTGTTGATATGGGGCAAATCTTTGGCATTTGTCGCACTTCTAGGACATACTCCTTAGCCTGCCTTAGCATGCTAGGCTAGTAGTAGCCCTGAGTCAGAGCTCGGTGAGCTATCGTTCTGCTCCCATTATGATTCCCGCAAATACCCTCGTGTATTTCAGCCAAGACATATTGTGATTCTTCTAGGAGCTAAGCATTTTAACAAAGGTTGAGAATAAGAACTTCTGTAAAGCTTGTTGTTCAGGATCAGGTACCGAGCCGCTCTGATTCGGATTCTTCTAGCTTTGTTTTGTCTTCTGGGAGGAGCCCGGATTCTAGGTACTGGATGATTGGGGTCATCCAGTTCTGGGGCTGTTCAGCAATTTGGGCAACTTGGGCTTCCTCTATGCTGGGTCCTAGCTGGTAGGAAATTTTTACTGTGGAGTTTGCTTCAGACTTTAGGCGGGACGCCTATGTTTGCCAAAGCATCTGCTCTGCAGTTCTGGCTTCTTTCAATTTTCTGGATAGTGAACATCTAGGGAGGAGTGCTTCAAGCAGTTCACCAGTTCGGAGTACCGAAGCATCCTATCATCTTTAATGGAGAATTCTCCCAGGACTTGGCTTACCATCAGTTGGGAGTCTGAGAAGACTTTAAGGTTCTGAACCTCGCATTCCAGAGCCAACTTCATGCCTAGGATTAGGGCTTTCATATTCTGCTTCATTGTTGGAAGCTTTGAATCCCAAGCTGACTGCTTTTTCTGACGAGAGCCCATCAGGGGACTGTAGTACCAGGCCTACTCCTGAGCCCTGATCGGTTGACGATCCATCGATGTAGAGTAGCCAGGTTCCTGAAGTTTCGATGAGCTGTGCCTTGTCTTGAAGTGCCGGGGTCAACTCGGCAACGAAATTGGCCAAGGCCTGCCCTTTGATAGAGTTTCATGGCACATATGATATGTCAAATTCCCCTAACTCCACTAACCACTTTACTAATCTTCCTGATACCTCAGGCTTCCTCAATATTGACTTCAGAGGATAGGCAATTGGGATTTCAATTGGATGAGCTTGGAAATACGGACGGAGCTTCTGAGCTGATATCACTAAAGCGAAGGCTCGCTTTTCCACTTCTGGATATCTCTTTTCTGTGTCGAGTAGTGCCCTACTGACGTAGAATATAGGCCTCTATACTCCCCTGTCCTGTCTGACTAGTGCGGAAGCTAACCACGTTTTCAAAGACTGCAAGGTACAAGAGTAGCTTTCCCCTTGTACTGGTTTTGACAGAAGTTCTGGAGAGGCTAGATACTCCTTCAGCTCTTGAAAAGCTTTCTCACATTCTTCCGTCCACTGTAAAGCTTTGTTGCCCTTTAAAGCTTTGAAAAAAGGTAGGCAGCGATCAGTGGATTTGGAGATAAATCTGCTGAGTGCCGCGATTCTACCATTCAGCGCCTGAATGTTTTTTCTAATTTTTCGGTGACTTCAGTCCAATTAGAGCTTGGATCTGAGTGGGGTCTGCTTCGATACCCCTCTGAGAAACAATGTATCCCAAGAATTTTCCCTTCGTCACCCCGAAGGTACATTTCGAGGGGTTGAGCTTCATCTTGTGCTGTCTTAGGATATCGAAGGTTTGGGCTAAGTGCTGGAGGTGACTACCTTTCTGCAGACTTTTGACCAGCATATCATCAATGTATACCTCCATGGCATTGCCGAGCAGTGGGCTGAACATCTTGTTCACCAACCGCTGGTATGTGGCTCTAGCGTTCTTCAAACCGAAAGGCATTACTCTGTAGCAGTAGAGACCTCGTTTGGTTATGAAGGCTGTCTTCTCCTGGTCTGGAGGATACATCTGAATTTGGTTATACCCAGAATAGGCATCCATAAAACTCATGAGTTCATGCCCTGCAGTAGCGTCAACCAGTTGGTCTATCCTTGGCAGTGGAAAGCTATCTTTGGGGCATGCCTTATTGAGGTCTGTATAATCAACGCAGACTCTCCACTTGCCATTTTTCTTCTTGACCAGGATGGTGTTGGCTAGCCACTCGGGGTAGAACACTTCTCGTATCATTCTGGCCTCAAGCAGCCTCTAGACTTCCTCATTTATGATCCGATGTCGTTCTAGAGCTATCGGCCTTCTCTTCTGTCTGACTGATGGGTGATCTGGATCTACCATCAGCTTGTGAGTTATGAGGTTAGGATCTATACCTTCCATATCTTTGGTCTCCCAAGAAAACATAGAGAGGTTGTCTTTCAGAAACCTGACTATCTTCTCCTGCTCGGTATGTGTCAAGTCTGGGCCGATGTACAGATAACGCCCCTCTGACTCTGAACTGACCAACACTTTGATGGGCTCGCCAATGGGTTTTGCTCGACTGTCCCAGTCCCCTTGGGCTCAAGGGTTCTTCAATGCTGGATGGGCAACCTTCCTCCTCGAGAGTGTGGTTGAGAACTGGATCTGTACAGTCCCTAGTATACTGTAATTGCTATTTGGTGGCCTTCTCCTTGAGTGCAATGGCATGGCACTCCCGGGAAGTTGGCTGGCACCCTTTGACAGAATTAACATTCTAATTGTGAACATACTTCAGACATTGATGGAGGGTCGAGGTGACCGCCCCTATCTAGTGCAACCATGGTCTTCCGATTATGACATTGTAGAGAGATTTCATGTTTAACACCATGTATTCTGAGATAGGTGGTCTTCTGCCTTTCTCCCTCTCCTACAGTAGTAGGAAGGTCGATTTTTCTAAATGGGGTACTGAGATTGCCATCAAAGCTGCCATCACGGCAGTAGTAGGCTTGATGTTGTCGTCGTCCATTCCTATCTGTTTGAGTGGCTCATGGAACAGTATATTGACGGAGCGGCCAGTATCAACTAGGACTCTCCTGATCTCGAAGTTGGCGATTTTGAGAGTGATGACGAGGGCATCACTGTGAGGGCAGTGTATCCCCTGCTAGGTCCTGTTCAGTGAATTGGATCTCTGGTGCTAGTTTGAGCCTCTTTTCAATGTTAGAGATCTGTAATACGTCTGAGGGCAGCCCTGGCCTCCCGAGCATATCTCTTTCTCTCCCTGTTTGACATTCTTGTAATAGGGGAGTCGGCATGGAGGACCTAAATGACATGGTTGTTCTACTTCTGAGGCTCGTTTCCTCCTTCCCTATGCTCTAGCCTCTGCTCGGGCCTCTGGTCTGGCCGTTGTTGAGGCTTGTCTTCTTGGGGGTTCTGCCTTCCTGTCCTGCTTAAGGAACTCCCGAAGACGCCCCTTCTTTATGAGCTGCTTAATCTCATATCGGAGGGTCCTGCATGAGTTAGTCGTATGTCCATGATCTTTATGGAAACTGCAATACTTACTTTGGTCCCGAAGGCTGGGATCTCCTTTGATTGGTTCCGGCCACCTCAGGTTTTCCCGATCTCGAATCTGCTGGAGTACCTAGGTTCGGTGTAGTGTTCAAAGGGGTAAAGTTAGTGAACTCCATTGGTCCGGAATTGTAAACAGCCCTAGGTGCTAGTTCTCTTTTCTAGACTCCTGGCCTTCTTCTTGTTGGAGTCTTTTCTGTGGTCCTCCTTCTTGTGATCCTCCCTTTTCGGATTATCCCTCTGGTTCTGCTCTTTGCCCTTCTGGGATGTGCGGTTGGCTTCTTCTAGGTTGATGTACTTCCTGGCCTGATCCATTAATGCCGCCATATCGGCAGGAGGGCTTTTGGTCAAGGAATCTCTGAAACCACTGTGAGCAAGTCCAGCAGTCAAGGCAGCTACAAGGAATCTTGGGCTGCAGTCGGTGATCTTCGTGAGTTCGGTATTGAAGCGCGCAATGTAGGCTCTGAGGGACTACTCCTTAGTCTGCTTGACATTTAACAAGAACTCTGGTCCCCTTCTGAGCCTCCTACTGGTCATAAATCTGTCCAGGAATTGCCTACCGAGCTCATAGAAGCCGGTAATTGAGTTCGGAGGGAGGTGGTGGAACCATTTCAAAGCAGTTCCCTTCAAGCTGGTAATGAAGGTTCGGCACATAAAAGCATCAGAGGCCCCGTGGAGGGCCATCGTATGCTGGTAGTGTGAGAGATGATCTCTTGGGTCTCCAGTCCCATCGTACAGGGTGAACTTTGGCACCATGAACTTCCTGGGCCTTTCTTCTGACATGATGGCATGAGTGAATGGGGTGGCAAGTCTTCCAAGCAGCCTGGCCAACTCGTCTTGCTCTTGAAGGTTCTAGGGCACCTCTCAAAGCAATTGTTCGGTCCAAAGAAATACTGAGTGAATATTGCCTAGAGCATAAGGTCTGGAGGATATGTACATGAAGATACCTTGGAAGTTCCGCCTGCTCTGTATGACCGAGTTTGTCGGCTCTGTAGAATATGTATATGAGAATGCCCTAAAGGCTGTGATTGCTCTGTTGGAGGATATGTACATGAAGATGCCCTGGAAGTTCCGCCTGCTCTATATGACCTGAGTTTATCGGCTCTGTAGAATATGTATATGAGAATGCCCTAAAGGCTATGATTGCTCTGTATGACCGAGTTTATCAGCTCTGTAAGCACACGTGTCTCAAGGTGATTGGTGTGTGTGTTTGTGGTATATCACTAAATCAGAACAATAAAATAGTCATACTAATTTGATAAAATCATAAACTTACCTCCATTAATCCCTTCTTTCAAAATTAAATTTCTTTAATCCTCCATAGTATAGTATTTCTCTCTCTCTCTCTCCCCCTCTCTAGAATTTGAGATAGGTAAAATAGAGGTCAGGATTTGTTATGGTCATGTATTTATAATAAATTAGACTTTTCATTATTATATTAGTGCTACATATTTATTTATATTTTAACTTAACTTTAACTTGAATTATTTAATTCAATTATATAACTATATTTATATTTTTATATTAAATCGTACCACTATCAATATCCAATTTAATTATCAATAAGTTCATAGAACTAATTTCATTCGAATACATAAAGTGTTAAGCATTAGTAAAAATATGAGTTATTACATTAAATCTTGAACGTCCTTCCAAATTTCATCATGTACAACTCTTTGTAAAATTTCTATTGCTCTTTCCTCTTTCTTTTCTTGAATTTCTGGGGACTTTGCAACACTAAAAACATCCCACCATAGATTACATCCTCGAAGATATGTTTGAGTTTTAACACTCCAAACATCCAATTCAAAAATACCAACTTTTCATTATACATCACAAAATTCATTTTTACGTACCTTCTCTTTCATTAACTTACCAATTGTTAATTTATCACGTGTTGTTTATCTCACCCAATTTAACTCGAAATCAGCTCTAGTACCATGTTGGATTTTTGACTGCTTTTATACCTTGTTAGATTTCTGAATATTACCAAATGATGGATTTTATTTCATATTTTGGGGGCTCTTACAATTGGCCTACGAGCTTTTGGGGCTCAATGCATTGACACAATGGACACATTTATAGATACATATACATTATTCTAGACTTGTTTTGGAATACTAACAGTCTCCTAGAAATACTAACAACCACCTTGTCTAAATGATACATCAAAAAACTAAAAGACTTTTCTAGAAATTCAAAATCTCAAATTGGTTCCAACAATAAGTTATAGGGATAGAGGCTAATTATAATTGGCTAACTCAGATCCAAATATCTACTAAGGCCTCTTGATGCTACTTTTATTTTACTCTTTCTAATTAATTATTTTTCAAGCAGCCTTAAGACATTTATCTCTCTATTTTTATCCAAAAAAAGAGTGAAAAGAAAGTAATATCAAGAAACACTGTATGATGTGTTATTTAATGAAGATTTGGATAGGAAAAAATTTAAAACAAATAAAAATATAGAAATAAATTTTACATATGTGTATATTTATCTTCCTTTTCATCTTTC
The DNA here is from genome assembly GCA_008638375.1 of Nyssa sinensis. Lineage (NCBI taxonomy): Eukaryota > Viridiplantae > Streptophyta > Magnoliopsida > Cornales > Nyssaceae > Nyssa > Nyssa sinensis. Next base: position 35,278,416 of record CM018038.1, read on the forward strand.
GAATGGTAAAAGAAATACAGAAAAAAATCTTTAATTATTACTTTAATTAAGAAATTACCAACGGAAGGTATAACATAAATTGAATAAATACAATTAAGGAAAAATATAAAATTTAGAGTTGGAACTCTACAGAGCAAAACAATTGAAGTAATTTTTGAAAAACGTAGTGCCTCTCACTCTTTGTTTTGTTCAATGTCTGCACTCGAATATGACTAGTTACAAAATTTGTATAACCAAATTAGTGGGGGGCAAGTTTAAAAAAATTTATTTACAAGGGGCAAGTTAATTTTTGTTTTTAAAACTTATGAAATATCAAACTAATCCCGATTTTTTAAGAATTTCAGTGGGGGCAGGTGCCTCCACTGCCCACATGGGAGATCCACCCCTCGATAGGAGCAAAGTGTAATTGCCTTGGCTATAATTTATGAAGAAGTCATTTACATCTGAACGTTTCTCTTTAGATTTTGTCATGTTAATATAAAATTATAAATTGAAGTATGCCTGAAATTTTTAGAGTTATTCTTGCTACCATTAAGGACCTCATTGAATTCATTAAAAGAACATGTGTCAAATCAGGGGTGTTTCTTCCCTCTACAAATGCGCGTTTTATGTTCCAGGAATTTTACCACAACTCCAGTATCAACTGTATTGCTCAAACCTTTTTAGTTAATCTTTTCTAACAAAATTGTTAGCTTTTGAGTTTTGGATCAACCTATTGTTAGATTTGGTGAAATAACATAAAAGAGATCAGAGATCAGAGATCAGAGAGAAGAGAGAAAACAGAAAAATTCAAAAGACTACATTGTATTAGACTGAATTCATATCAAAACTATACAAGAGATCTCCTTATATAGGAGGGTACTGAGGTTGAACATGGAAAGCATAAATAAAGGAAACAAACTATGGAACCCTAATCCCACTAGCATTACACAATTATATGTGGCGGCTAACCCTAACCCTAGTATCCACAATAATATATAGGCGGCTAACCCTAACCTTAATATACTATACTAATTCTAACACCCCCTCTCAAACTCAAGGTGGGAGGCAGACCAACTTGAGTTTGCAAACAAAAGCTGGATGTGGATTGGTACTGCGGCTGAGACGGAAGCAGTACTACGGCTTGTTGAGACGGTGGAACCTGATGATGGGGCTGCAATTGTGGCTGGGACTGAGACGGAACCACGGCTTGCTGAGGCAGAACAAGTATTGCGGCTGAGAGACGGTGGAACAATCTATGATGATGACTGAACTGTTTAGGGGACGTTGAGAGAGGGAAAAGCAGGGGCGGAGACTGAACGGAAGAAAAGCAAATAGAACAAATGAGTAAAGCAAAGAGCAGAAGTGAAACAAAAAAGGAGGAGTAGCGTAATGGCGTGGACCAGAGGAGCAGAAAGAATAAAGAACCAAGAGCAGAACCGGCGCAGAGAGAAGAAGAAAACAGACAGAAGTGACGCTGGGCTAAACAGAAACAGGGAAAGTAAGCAGTAGAGGAAAGCAAATAGAGAAGAGTTGGTTGGTTGAAACAGAAAGAAAAAGGGAGAATGGCTAATGCAGAGGAATCGACGCAGCAGCTAGGCAAAGAAAGACAAACTAAAGAAAGCAGAAAAAGAAAAGCAAACGAAACTGCTGGGCGTAAAAGGAAGAAAAGAAAGAACCAACAGTTAACACAGAGAGAGAACAGATCAACACAAGAACCAGAGTTACAGAAAACAGATGAGCAGGCAACAAAACCGCAGCTTGGGGTGGTGGGTAGATAATGACAGAACTAAAACAGCTTGGGACGGTGGTCATGATGATGACATCGACGGTGAACTGTTTGATGGCTAAAACAGACTGAGCTGAACTGAACAGAGGGAACAAAAGGAACAGACTGAACTGAAACAGAGGGAACAGAGGGAATAGACTGAATTGAAATAGAGGGAACAAACTGAAATAGAAGGCGCTGCGGCTGCTGGATAGAAGAGAAGAAAAATCCAGAACCCAAAACTCAGAAGAAGAAGCAAAACAGAGACCATACAGTGGCTTGGCGGCTGTGACGCCCTGCGGCAGCGGCTTGGGAACAGAGAACCCCCATGCAGTTTTGAAGAAATTCATATGGATACTACAGCAATAGGTTACCATGAGTTGAGCCAAAAATCATCACTGCTCCATCATTCTTGGAGTGTTTCCAGTCGACTAAAATTTTTGGCATGCTGGGGGATTTCTGTGGTGGTGAAAGCAGAGTAAACTTCTCTTGTGAAGGAGATCTTTCATTGTCTGATGGAGTAGTATTCATGAGATGGACAGTAGTGATGTCATGGATGCTGGGCCTTCTCTTACCTTTTCCTTCTGAGTTCTGCCTTATAAAATATTTCTGAGCATGGCTTGCTACATGAGTTGGTGCCTTGGTGATTACAAAATTCCGTGCAATATTTCTCCAGTCCCCTTTACCGTGCTTCTGAAGGCCCATCAGAAAACGCCTACAATTGATCACCAAACAATCCATGCCATGAACAATAGCAAGGAAAATACTAATGTTGTAAAATTCAAATCGGAGGCCACACAAGATAGAGAAGTATTAGATCAGTAATAAACTCAAGTCAGAAGAAAAAAGTCAACAAAGGTGGCTGGGACCAAGCGGCTGGGAAGAGAAGAAAGAGAAAAGAAAGAAAAGAACTATTCAGAAAGTTTTGTCCAGATCGTGCCGAACTGATGAAGAACTAATAGACAGCAGGCTGTGCGTGATGATAATGAATAGGTTGATTTCTACCCTTTGATTGTAGCAATGGAAGTTGTGCGGTGATGACGACTAACTGTACCGAACTGATGATGATTTGTTTTTTTGCAATGGGCTGTGATGGATGGTGTGATGAACAGTGTGCGATGGGTATGGCATAAACTGGCGCTGGAAGAGAACGGAAGCAGCAGGGGAAGAAAAGAAAAAAAATGGCTGATCAAAAAGAAAGGGAAGAGAACGGCGGTTGGACAGCTGCGACTGATGTTCGAACCAGAACCGAAGAGAAACTAAACCAAAAAAGAATCAGATCAAGGAAGGAGAGGCTCTGATACCTATGTTAGATTCGGTGAAATAACATAAAAGAGATCAGAGATCAGAGAGAAGAGAGAAAACAGAAAAATCCAAAAGACTACACCTATATGTGAATAAGATTCACTCACTAGAGAACGGGTCTTGACCCATTTAAGTGGTTGATAAAATAAGTTTCTATCCTTATTCAAATACGTTTTTATTGTGTGTTGATAGAGATCAGTATTTGAATCATAACAAAATTCTATATGTATCTAAAATAAATACGCAGATATATGGTCTGTGTAATGTAGTTGTGAGATACAGTACACTTTTTCTCTCTAGTCTTTCCTCTCTGGTGGGTTTGGAACGTGAATATTGAATGGGTAACTCTAGTAGCTAACCTTGCATAACTTTGTGAAACTTGGGGACGTACACGGAATCCATAATTCAACGTTTGACTCGTAACAATAAGCAATATACGACAATCAGGTATGACTTAACCCGCATACATGCCATGTGCATTGAGCGTTTATATTGGTATCAGAGCTATAGGCTTGTGTTCACTGATATATGTGTTGTATGCATGAGTATTTATTAAAAAAACAAATCATGTATTTAACCCACACAACTGATTTTTAAAAGATTATTATAAAAGTAATTTTTGAACGATCTATCACGGTGGATGTGTTCTTTATAAATCCAATATGTAGCCCTTAAAATTTCATGACGATCCATCGTCGAATCTATGATAGATCTGAGTTTAAAGTTGTGATTTTTTTTTTAAAAAACACAACTTTAATATGAATTTTTGGGTTTTAATACAATCTCTAAAAGCTCGATTATTATGCATGAAATTTATATCGAATTGTTCCTTGTCACCAGAGCTTTCCAACAATATATGGTGCACAATTTGTCGTTGAAAAATGTGAGATATAAGGTCTCAAAGTTTAACAGCATCCATGGCCAAACGTTGTTTTTGGAGAAGATGAATTGCAGATAATGCAACCCTTACTCTCGACGGGATAGGTGGGAGCACGTATTTAATCTTTCGGGGCATATTTTTTGACACCTCTAGAGAGTAAGCCTCTCTCATCTACTGTAGGTCCTAAAAATGTATTTTGTGTAATTTTTGGACTTCTGGAAGTATTTTAAACTTAATTTACAATCCAAAAAAATGTTGCGTGTGTTGGTACCTGAGGCATGTTTTGGCCATATTTGTTCAACACCTCTGGAGAGTGAGGCCTTAAATATATTTTTTATGTAATTTTTAAGCTTTTGAAATTATTTTAAAATTAATATTTTATCCAAAAATAGTGTTAAAAATATGATTAAATAATTTTCTAAAAATTCCAGTGAGCTATATTATTGTTCAAAATTATAAAATAGTGTTGCGTATAGGCCTAAAATAATTTTGGGTGAATTTTTTCTACCTATTTTTGATAATTTTTGGGCTTTAAAAATTTATTTTTTTAAGTTAAAATTGAATTAACAATTATAGAAAATTTATTTTTAATTCTAAAAAATTTATGTGAAAGGTGTGGACATGAGGAATAAATATTTTAGTTGACCTTCTGTCAGGGCATAAGACCATTAGAAACAAATGGGTCTTACAAGGCACGTCTTGTGGCGAAGGGTTATACCCAAAAGGAAAGGTATAGACTATAAAGAGACATTCTCCCCAGTGGTGAGGTTTGCCTCATTCTTGCTATAGTAGTGCATTTGGACTTAGAGCTTTTTCAGATGGATGTTAAGACTGCATTTCTCAATGGAGAACTAGACGAAATGATCTATATTGATCGACTAGTGGGTTTTGAGGTCAAGGGACAAGAGCGCAAAGTTTTCCATCTCAATCGTTCCATTTATGGCCCTAAACAATCGTTAGTGGCTCGTGACAAAAGTTCAGCACATGAAAGTATCAGCGGCTCCATGTAGAGCCATGGTGTGGGAGTAGTGGGATAGATGATTGCCAGGATCCTTAATTTCATTATAGGGGGTAAACTTTGGTACGATGAACTTTTTTGTTTGTTCTTTTGCCATTATAGCTGGAATGATGGGTGTGGATAGCCTATCGAGCAGCTTACTGAGTTCATCTTTCTCGGGAGGAACATGAAGCCTTTTGGTTGATGTTTAATCTTGGGAGTTTGCTATTTCCTCAACCTTATGGGGAACCTTAGGTTGTTTTAGTGGGAGCACTAGAGGCACCAAATTTCCACCTTGTCCTGGATTCCTTACTACAATGACTTCGAGTGGATTAGGGTCATGTTGGTACAAGAGGATGTTGATCTGTAGGAGTTAGAGAGTGCCGAGCCTTTAGTGCCATGGGGTTCTTAACTACTGGTGGTGGTGGCAGCAAGTCTTGATTACCAATTCGTATCCCTGGTGCTGGTGGTATTGGCACCCTGGTCCTGCTTTGTTGTTGTGGTAGGGTAATGCATGACAGGAAGTAGTGGTAGGATGTTCTTGTTGATAGTTGTTGAAGTTTGGGAATGAGTCCCCGTCTCAGTATTAGTAGTAGAAGGGGGAGGAATCCCCGAGGTGTTGTGCATAGTAGTGGTTTGGGGGTCTGCCCTTGCCCCAATGTTCGTAGGAGGAAGGGTCCCCCCCTTGACTATTGTTTGTTGGAGGAGGAAGAGGCGTGATCTGCTAGTTTTGTACTAATATTGCGATTGCATGGGACAAAGCTTGGAGCTGTTGTGCCATTTGGTCTATTCGCTGCTGCATTTGAGATGGCGCCTGTCCTCTTCCTCTCCTTGTAAGAGTTTGGTTTTGTGGGTTTGGTGGATTTTTGCCAGAGTGAAGATTCGGTACCATTGATGAAGAATAGGTTAGAAAAAGTAGAACGATTGGGATTTGAATAAAGAGACTAAAAAGGAATTTCATCGTTTCCACATACGATGCCAAACAAACATTGTTACCAGTTAATGATCAGAGGTCAATCCCCTTGAGCTTCCTGTCAAGGACAAAGGTCATAGGATCATCGGGTTGGTTTTTGTGGTAGACGTTTCGATTATTAAGTTAGAAGAGAGTAAAGAAGTTATAATTGAAAGGGAATAATTGATCAAAAAAATTGGAAATTGATTTCGGATAAAGATTGGGATTTGAAGATATCATTAGATAGAAATTATCATGTTAAATTCTACTTTATTATTCTAAGGTCAATAAGATGTTTAATGCAGTTAAATGCTCGGAACCAATTTCTCTTTTTGTACAATAAGTATTAATTTGATCGATAAACAAATAATATTTGACGTTCATGATTCAAAGCATGGTAAATACGTGATAAGATATTAAACTGGTGTCAGGTGATGGTATGTCAACCACTTTATTTCATACGAGTGGTACCAATTGGACCTATCAGTTCCGGTGACTTGTTGAGAGTAACATAGATTAGTATTGCCTTGAAACACCAAGGTGGGACTAGGGGTGGAAGATTCATGCCGCATGTGACTTACAACTGTTAATCATGTTGTCTGTCTTTTATGAATAACACTCCAACTAGTGTTTCAATATTTCAACACTTCCTGGCTAGCCATCCAAATTAATAAAGAAAATATAAAGAGCTCTTTTGCCGAGAATCGATTTTAGCTTTAAAAATAAGTATTCATTTATGCAAAAGATATGGAATCTAAAGCTTTATGTCACAAATCGTTTACTATGTATCCACGTGGAAGCCTATTGGAAGAATATCCACGTGGCAACTGTTTAAGCCATCCCATCCAGCCTATGGTCGTGAGAGATGTCAAGAGAAGATCTCTTTTTGGGTTTCTATTGAATGTGTGTGATTTGACAAGATTCTTGCCCTCCGGAGTTAAAGTGGATGCTGACTCCCAAACCCTGACCTTTGAACTCGAAAAGTACAGGTGTTGGAACATCAAAACCCTGCAAGAATGTAACGCATTGCCTACAAAAACAAATGGCCATATGATGGGGGAAAACTAAAAGTAGTGGGAAAAAGCAACACCCCAACATGGGCAGCTCATTGGTTCTACAAGTGATGGTCTGCACATGAAAAAGCAGTTGCATGCTGATTAGGGTGTGCACTGTCTCACATAAAACTTTTCATTTTTTAATGTGAAGAGTTCTTGCATTCATAATATTTAACATGATATTTAAATTTTAAAAATAAAAAGATAATATATTTTTACAGGACAAAATAAGATACCATTGATTAGATTCATAAATGAAAATAATAAACCAAATTCATGTAACAATTTTACCAGTGGCCTACGAGGATACTAAAAACATATTGAGAGGACCATGCCTCAAATTGGACCCACCATTTGAACGAAAAGAATAAGTATGAGGGTGTTGGCATCGTCTGAGTTCTCCACAATTGAACGCCAGAAAATTCCCCAATTATTTCACGCCACCTTCACAGTGTGAGGACAAAACCGTCTTTTGAACTAGAAAGAGATTTGTGCTGTCTTTAACCAACATGACCCAGCATCTTTGGCTGCCCCTATGAGGCACGATGTGATCAGCTACATTGAAGAGGGAGAGAGAGAAGGTAAAATTGTCAAGTTTTCTTATTGCTAATTAATATGCTGCTACAGCTGAGATAGAGAGGGAGAGAGAGTGTGTGGGTGTAAAAGAAAATGTGTTAAAGTGTGTGCCGGCCAAATTATTCTTTATGGGTAGGAGAGAAGAGAATCCATGGATATTGCATATAAGGTTTCAAAGTCACAGACAACAGGCAAGTGTTAGGACGAGTTGAGGAGGGAGAGGGTAATTGCAACAACCTTGAAGCTAGTTCAAACTAGTGGGAGGTTGTCTGCTAAGAGGCTTTTAGAAAATTCAACCATAACCAATTACCTGTAGAATCAGTGATATACATATCATGGCTCGAGGCAAGGTTCAGTTGAAGAGGATTGAGAACCCGGTGCACAGACAGGTTACCTTCTGCAAGCGCCGAGCTGGGCTTCTTAAGAAGGCTAAGGAGCTCTCTGTGCTGTGCGATGCGGAAATTGGTGTTTTCATTTTCTCAGCTCATGGGAAGCTCTATGAACTAGCCACTGAAGGGTCTCTCTCTCTCTCTCTCTCTCTCTCTCTCTCTCTATATATATATATATATAAACATGTATATATATATATGTGTGTGTGTGTGTGTATGAGTACTTTCTGTTGTCCAAGCTCCAACTTTCTTGCTGAACTTAGGTTTTTACTTGTGATAGAACCATGCAAGGGCTTATTGAGAGGTACATGAAGTCTAACCGCGGAACTCAGGCTGACCAACCAAAAGAGAAGCAAATTCTGGTTTGTCATCGTATCACCTCTCTCTCTCACGCACACACACACACACACACTTTTACAAGATATGTGTAATTCTTCATTAAGTGTGGAACCAGTGCATTTTTATTGGAAAAGCAATTTTAGCATTGTTTTTTAGGCATCAGATGCTGGTTCTCTAATAATTCTTATGGATTAATTAATTGACAATAACTTTATATATAATACTATAATCAATAAGAATAAGTGTCAATCTTATCGCTACATTTAGTGTCCAAACTGCTTGGTGGCGTAATGTCTCTATATATGTAGAAGGCTGATAAACTATTCTAGATATGTAGGAGGTACAAGGCATTCCCGCATCCTATGTAATATCAGTATCACTTAATTAGATGGTTGAAAAAGCTTTTTGAAGTACTTTATTTATATTTATATCATTAAAAACCCCATTAGATGATGGGGAAGGGAACATTTTCACAGGATTCCAAGGTGACTCTTTGGCCACCCCGGATTGGACATGGTGTATTTATATAAGTGAAGTGCGCATGGCGTGCACTAATAATAATTATTCTATCAATAAGAACAACAATATACGCAACTGATATTACAAAAATTGTTCATGTCTGTGGTCATGATGATGATCAAATTGATTACTGTAATCGATAGTGGGAACTTTACTGTTATGGATAAGTACTGATAGTTATAAGTGGTGGAATAGGTTTACAAATTTTTAACCAAAAAGAGGCTTATCCTCCTCATCAGTTTTTCCTTAAAGTCAGCTACTTTTTCTTTATCAACAGTAAAGAATTTTAGTTATTTTTTTCTAACTTAAAATTTTATCAACATGTGTCTCAACTGTTGCGTACGTATACCTAATTAAAGGTATGGTTATTTTAATATGATCAACTTGTGAAGAACCGAGGACTTACCCAGCATCTTAAACATCTCACTTTCCTTTCTCCCACATTGAATTGGGTACTGATCTTTATTAGAACACTATACTAATGTATATTTTCTGGAGGGCCTAGGTTCAGCAATTCATTTCTCCACATTAAAGTCAACAGTGAATTCGTTTTAATGAAAGCTAGACTGAGCAATTCATTTCAGTCCTCAAAAACATTGGGGATTTGGTGTTCTAGCACCTGTAGTTCAAGTCTTCCAAACTGCTTCATTCTGAACTCTCCAGTCAACAGCTTAATTGAACAAAGTTATCAAATTGGAAATAGTCTCTTCAATATATGTCCGTCAAAGTTTTTTTTTGTTTGGGGTAAGTTAGATTTATTACTACCAATAGTGAGGGGAAAACCCCTATAAAAGAAGAGAAACTTCAAAAGAAACAGAAAACAACCCAGCATAGAAACTGGAATAATGGGAGAGATCTCCTCCATTCCTAAGACCATTACAAAGGAAACAACAGATAACCCCAGGGCAACCAGAGAATGAGAACTACCCATCAGCAGACCACATCAGACAACTAAAATCAAACTGCTCTACCCTTGTCTACACTTCATCTCAATTCCTGCACTGATCTTTTTGGAAGGTTTGATTGGTAGCACCAATGCTCAAACTTAGAATCCAGTTTTCTTCAACTGTTATGACTATTTCTCCACGTTGAAATAATGTCCCTGGTATTGCTTTTAATTTGAATGCACAAAAACCCCAAGATCTCTTTCCTTTTGATCCCCTCAATATCTTATTATTTCTCTGTGTCCGGATCATATACACTGCTGTCGAAAGAGCCAAAAGGCCCACCGACTTCACAAAATTTTGGTTGTTTGCAAAGTTAACTGCCCATTTGATAGTGTGATCCCAGTGTTGAAGCATCACTTTGTGTTGGCAGGAACTCAATATTTCCTTCCAGATCCTATTTGTAACAGGAAAATCAAAAAACAAGTGATCCCTGGTCTCTCTTTCTGAATTATAAAAAGGGCATGTTTCATCAATATTTACATCCCAACTTCTCAGTTTGTTCCTTGTTAAAAGGCCGTCCCTACATGCCAGCCAAAGAATAAAAGCCTGTCTAAGTTGGGCTTTTTTGAACCAGACAAACTCACTCCATTCCACCTTTGAATTGTGAATTCTAACATGGTTCCAAGCTGACCTTGCAGTACAAACTCCCTCCCCATTTAGAGCCCATCTTGGTGTATCCTCTACTCCTTACCGAGGTATCAGACTTGGAGGAGCATCATTAACACATTCTGAATTAAGTTTGAGTCACACATGTACACTGGCCATCTCCACTCATTATGCCTGTAAACAGATGCTACTAAAGCATTTTCTGAAATATGACAATCTCTCATTAGATCTCCATTGTAGCAGTCTTCTAATATCCCCATAGGGTGCCATTGGTCATGCCATAAGAAGGCTTTTCTACCATTTCTAATCTGCACAATCATTGCTCCCTTAGCCATCTGTCTTAGTTGCATTACCTTTTTGAATGTCCAGCTGCTATCATTAGGTATATTCACAGTCCAAAGACATTTATTTTTAATATAAAAGTTGCGAATCCACTTGATCCATAGAGAATCCTTTAAAGAGAATTGGGCCCACAAGAGTTTAAGCACTAAAGCTTTATTCCAATCTTTAATTTGAAATTTCTAATACTCAAGCCCCTTCTTCGTTTGGGGTGGAAACAGATCGATTTCCATTGATCTACTTTCGACTTTCCTTGCCATTCGTACTAGGACCTGTCCATAGAAAATCTCTTAACACTATATTGACTCCCCTTATAACGAAAAAATTGGAGCACCAGTAGACACTCATACTATAAAGGACTGATTGAACTAACCGCAATCTTCCTGCATAAGACAAAGTTTTTGCCGACCAGTGTTGAATTTTGGCTGTTATCCTCTCCACAAAACTTCTACAATAATCAGACGCTTTAAGCCTGGTTGTTATCAGAGGGACACCTCTTTCTTTAGTTTATTAATTCGTAGGTTAAGGAAATATTATGGATCCATGAAAGCTAGAATTGTTTTCAAAATATTAAACTAGTGGAGGACTGATCACCATACTAGATCAGATTTCAACCAATCATTTGTAACTAATTAAGTCAATGACGAATTTAACAGTAGTGACGGACCTAGATTTCAAGTTTAAGGAGAGGCAAAAATATGAAAACTAAATTTAAGAGAATCTTTTATAAAAATATGGAACTTTTTTTTGGGGGCCATTGCGGGACCGCCTCTATGACGAAATGTGGTGGCTAACTTTAATATATGTATACTGTGTGTGGAAAAAAAGATTAGGAGCAACATCATTAGCACTAAATCAGAAACTATTGTTTCTTGAGCAGATAAAGGAGGATAAATTTGCTTGAGAGAGAGAGAGAGAGAGAGAGAGAGAGTCATGGCATTTTGAGAACATAAGTGGCCTGGCACGATTAATTTGAAGACAAAAGTAAAATATTATTTGTCCAATTTTTTTCTTGATTTGATTATTCTTGTTTTAGCTAATTAAAAAATATAGAAAATAAGAAAATACTTTGAACTGCTATATATATGTAACATTGTTTGAATAGTAATGAAACAATGGTGGTACTGGAATATTTAAGCTAGTTATGAGGTTCTTATTCTCTCTTATTTATTATGTCAAGAATGATATTACTCAAACTTACTAATTTTTGTTATTAAATTTGAAACTTATGCTTGTGTATATATAGAGACACATGACATTTAAAAATAATTATTTTTAGGATATTACCGATGATTTTAGTAGACAATCGGTATTTTTTCTATAACCAAATTATTGTCGATAATTTTTCGACGCGAGATTTTTTGTCTGTATTAATTAATTATTTATTTACCAACGAGTTTTTGATTATTGCCAACTGTTTTTGTCACCGGTAAAAGGTATGATTGTTGTTGTGACTTTTAAAATTCGACAAGTTCTTAGTAGTATTTTCACAAATAAGGATTTGGATTAGTAATATCTCATCTACAATTCAAATTGTAGCAACAATATCCTGTCATTCAAATTTTATTGTTATAATTTTTTATTAAATTATTAAATTTATAAACTTAAGTGACCTGTATAAAATCAGAGTACACCAAAATTGTGATGTTAATTTAATATCTTAGTAGTAAATTTTGTCTAATAAAAAATTACATTATCCTTTTTCTAGGACTCCAAAGACGAGATTAGCATGCTGAAACATGAGATTGAATTACTCCAGAAGGGCCTCAGGTATAACTCAGCTATTCAATCATGAGCATATATGATTTTGTTTTATAAAAATACACATGTCTCTATCTTCTAATGCAGATTTCTTGTAAATTATATAGGATAATTGAAAAATGATGCACCCACCACAACAAAGAGAAACTTTGGTTAGAATTTAAACCATTAGTGATATTCCCTTTTATGGCAATAGGTAAAATCTGAATACTATTGAGACTTTGAAGCACGCCTAGACACTATCTTTAAGGTGTTAATTTCCCTCACTTTAATGAGTTTTCCGTCGGGTTCAAACAACACACCTCCAAAATATAACAAAGCTACTAATCTATAGACTGCAATTCTAAAAATTTCTTTCAAAATTTTGCTTACTTGACAAAAGCAAATACACACACACACGCACACACACACACACATATATAAGAGAGAGAGAGTGAGAGAGAGAGAATTGAGAATTAAAATTGATTCCAAGTTTACAGTCTTACTTTTATAGCCAGAATCCTGAATGTACCCAACTCTTCAACAAAAGACACTTCTACAAATAGTCACTCTATTTTATTTGAATTTTGTGTCTTTTATTTTTTAAATGTGGTTAATTCCTCAAAGGAATTAATTTCCAAAAATTATACCCTAATGCTTCTCACTTGATTTAATCAAACAAAAAATTACTTTACGGTTCCAATCGCATGTGCAACATGTTATAGTTTTGGATTATTTTCATCATCCTGTCTCACTTTCCCTATTTCCTTCTTGATGGAAATAATAGACAGAGAGGGTGCAAAATTAGAATCAAAGTTCTTTTCTTTTCTAGCTCTTTGACTCCACTTAGGTTTAGAAGATATGTTTTGACTTATCATTTTTATCTCTAATAATGAACTAGGATTAGAGTCAATTTCTAGTGTTAAGTTGTATTGGGAGTATATTGGAATTATTTCAAAATTTTAGAATTTGTTATCAATAAATTTTATATCTTTCATTTCCACTATGACATTAGAATCCAAATCTAATAATATATAGGTTTTGTAATTCAACATATCTTACAAAAATACTTTTCAAAGCATGTAGACCTAATTTTGTTTTCTTTGTGTTTAAAACTCTATAAAAGACCAAATAAGTCCAAACCCTAAGGTAACCTAAACTAGGCTTTCTATCTTTCTACAATTAATTTGGTTACACTTATTTTCTCCTACAAGTTATTCTATTATGCACGTGACAACTTGTAAGTATTAATGCTTCCTCCCATAAATTGGAAGATAATTTTTCAGTCGAAAGCATACATTATTATATCACTAGTGTCTAATTTTTTCTTTTTTCCAACCCATTTTTGTGGGATGTAAGCTGCACTTTGATGCATAATGTCGTTATCTTGGCAATATAATTCTATAGAAAAATATTCCCCACCTCTCTCACTACAAAGAATCTTAGTGTTTTTTTGTTTCGACTTTCAGCAATATAATTATAGCATTTAAATATGTTGAAGGCCTCATCTTTACTTTTCATTAAATATACATGTACATACCTTAAAAATTCATCAATGAAAGTATTGAAATATTTATTTTCTCCTATGGTTAAAATATCATTTGATTCACAAATATCAAAATACAAAAGTTCTAATAATTGTGAATCTATATTGAGTTTAGGAAAATATTGCTTTATCATCTTTGTTTGAATATAAACTTTACACTTAGAATTATCATCAATACTATTATAAGAAATCAAACCATTCTTAGATATAAACTTGAATGATTTATAATTTATTAGGGACTCAAGTTCCAAATGACTATGCTACAAAGTAGGGACTCCTCCGTATAAGTAGAGTTATAAATTATTTTATTAATAGTTAGCTTGAACATTCCATCATAAGAGTATCCTCTTCCAACAGGTTCCACCCATAAACAGAATAAGATAGCAGACTCAAGGGCAAGTTTAATTCCATTTTTATAGAATAAGTTTGGAGATATAAGGTTTTCTCTAATTTGGGGACATAAGAATATAAGTTTTTTCTCATAAGTAAACTGGAGTTCAACACTCCCCTTTTCTAACATGGCACACATATCAAATTATATGAAGTGGTAAACCCCTGCCTTAATTTTAAATGTGTGCAACCACTAGCTTCTCTTCTTCAAATATTGATCTCTAACCACCCCAAGGCTTCTAGATGTTGTGGATGGCATTTTCATGTCGACAGCCCCAATCTGTAACCATGATTTCTCTAAGAAATCAAGAGAAACTTTTTTTTTTTTTTTTTTTTGGGGGGGGGGGGGGGGGGGGGGATGAGAGAAATGGGAGAGCGGGAATAAACAATTAAGAATGAGGAAGAGAAGAGAAGGTTTCGACCTTTTTTGAGTCCCCCCCTATCCATTTTTATATTAAGCCCCAGGTCATTTTTACAAAAGTACACTTTCTTAACAATTTTCTTCAAACCTTGTCCTAAGGTTTCTAATTTCTATTTAATTAGCCTCCTTGTTACTAATACTTTGAACATCATTTTATTAGTGAAGACATACATCGGGTTCTATTACATGCGCAGTGCTCGCCTCATTGGGTTAAATTATAATTTGTCAAAATACCGACATTTTACTATTTAGCAACCAACTTAAATGAAGTTGTTACTTGTTTAAACATTTTAATTCCATTTTATTTATTACTCACCTCTTCGAGTCCCACCACCATGTCGTTCCCGTCCACATGAAAAAATTACCGAATTTCCCTTACATACCAATACTTGATTTAATTATTGAAATTTATTAGGTTTTTGATTAGTTAGTCATACTAATCAACATTAATAACATATTATCACTTGACAAATATTAATTAATTGTCAATTGATTTTTGGAAACCACGTACTAGGCTAATTTTTATTTCTGATATCGTGGAAACAATTTTAGAAGTCTAATTTTCAACCATGTTTGCATGATTGTGACTTTTGACTTCCTTTATCCTCTATTTCCTTAAGTACCTAAATTCATGTTTGAGATTTCCTTTTTTACACTATTATAATAAGCCTTATTTTACTTCTTGTTATAATTATCAAAATTGTAGGAGTTAGAATTACTATGGTTTCTCTTGTTTTCTTTGAGATTCTTATTATTATTTTCTTTAACATAATTCTCTTTAGATTCAAACAACATAACCAGTTTACTATCACAAATTTTAGTTTCCTCTTCAATTCATAAATATTTTTGGGTTTGCCCTAAAGTCAAATCTACTATTGTAAGCAACAATTTCTTTCTATAATCATTCCAACTTAGGGGTAATTTAGAAATTATAGCCTTCATATGTAAATATTCAGAAAGTTCAACCTTAAGATCTTAGAGTTTGTTCACTAGTACTTTCAAGTTCATTACAAAAATATTTTCAACCATAAAGAATTCAAAATATATCATAATAAGAAACTTATGTCCACTTATCTTTTCTATATTGTGTTTGAATTCAAGTGCCTTTCAGATTTCTTTTGGTGACATAATTGATGTGAATAAATCATACAACCAGGTCACATAGTATACATAAAATGGCCCTGTATAGAAAACTTCATTCTTTTCCCATTTCTTGCGTTATGGCTTAATTTGTTTAGTATCATTAGGCATTTGTTCTGGAAGCGGTGGCAAATTCAGATCTAGAAGGCTTGAGATCTTTAAAGTAGTAAGGAAAAACATCTTGTCCTCTTGACGAGTGAAATTTGTTCCATCGAATATGTCCAATTTCATGAACTCTTGATTCATTACATCGAAAGCCATCACATCGGATCCTAATTCTATTGTAATAACACCTTAAAATTGTTGTGACAATAAGTATAATTAGGATATTCTAGTGACATTGAGGCACAGCTAGGACACTATCTGTAAGGTGTTAATTGCCACTTTCTAACGTTTTTCCTACTAGATTCAAGTAATACACCTCCAAGATAGAACAAAGCTACCGATCTGTAGAAAACAATTCAGACGATTTCTTTAGAACTGAAATGTGATTTTGATACTAGCTAGATTACAATGGATTAGACATAGAGGGGTTGAATAAGTTTATTTGTCCAATTTTTAGAATGGTTGGAGAGAAGAGAGAATCACTCATTATCTCCCGTTATGTGCCTTGAATACCCACTATCAAGATACCACATTTTTGCTTTGGTGTTCTTTTGCATTAAAAGTTGTTTCCCTACATAAAGACAAATGCTTTTTTTTAACCTTTGGTACCCATTTAAATTCGAGTCCTCTCAAGTTAGTGTTAGATTATAAGGGAAAAAGGGTATTTATATAACCTTTCCTAGAGAAATAGAAATAAAGGGAATTTCAAAAGATTATTGCTTTTCCTAGAACTAATACGTTATACAATTTATTTTTCTCAAAATTAATTATTTTGAGAAAAGAAACCTAGAACATTAATACTCTTGCTATCTCTTTGACACTCAAATAAAGCATTGAGATTTTTTGGAATCAACAACAAAATTTTGTAATTCATTTTTAAATTTTTTTTAAGTTTTTCGTCCAAGTCCGTAATTAGAATTCTTGCATTCATAAGTTCATTATTCATTCCAGAGTTTCACGTTTCTTTGTAAACTCCTTATTCTTTTCAATTGATTTTTTAGACTCAATATAAAATGATAAATATACATCATCTGCTGAATAAAAGGCGTTCAATATTCATTATCCTCCGAAGTGGTAGCAAATGCTCACTTTCCCTTTCCTTTATTCTTTGGAGCATTAATGAATTCAGAAGAGATGTTCACACATTGATGCCAATTCTAGCATTACCGTTTTTCTTCCTATTGACTTCACATTTCTTTTACCTCTTTTACATCAATTATTTATTTTGTTCCCATTTATTTGATGAAGAAATCTTTTGAATTTCTGAGTAAGTAGTGCAATGTCTTCATCTTCCTCAATGTTGAGTGGAGACTTGTAGATAGATTCCTTCTTTGGTATTTCCTCTTCCTTATACGACTCTTTCATGATGATAAGTGATCTAAGAAGTTGTTCCATCATCATTTTCTACAAATCTTTCACTTTGATTTTCAATTGCAGTGAATATGGGTCTCAATTTTTGTGGAAGGGCCTACTAGTTTTTTTTTTTTTAAATTTTCTCTATGATATATATACATCTATGGACAGAGGTTAGCCCATTCACAATACATAAAGCTAATATACATATCTACAATCATTTCATCCATTTTTGTTTTGAATAACTTATATTTATGATGGAAAGAAGTAATTTTAGAATATTCTGCTTGGTTAGTAACTTCACAGGTTACTTATAAAGTGTTCCAAATTTCTTTACCCATTTCATAAATGTTGACTTGATTAAAAATTTTCCAATCCTAGTCCTCAAAATAATGTATTAATAGATTTAGAATTTAAACAAAAATTGTCATTGTCTTTTTTATACCACATATCTCTAAGATTGGGACCTATAACATTGTTTACAAGAGTAGTAGGAGGTTTGTTCCCATTTTTAATCATGTTATGATCTTCTTCAAGTTGAAAAGATCTTTGATAAAGGAATCCACTCTAATACCAATTAAAAGGATACCTAGAGTGGCAAGTGAATAGATTAACTCAAATTTTCTTACAGAAGTTCAACCCTTTGAAAATAATGTAGAGTAATACAAAAATGATGAAAAAGAATGAGACACCCATTTATAGTGGTTTGTCTCTCCAACTAGCTCATTTTCATTCTTAGGTGATGATCCTAGATCTAATCTCTTGAAATCTACTATAGCTATTGTTCTAGGTTCTAGTTTTACCTCTTTTACAAAACTTCTTCTTTACAATCTCTTCTACACACACTTGGTTAATATAGACCGAGTTAACTAAGAAGAGTACAATGAGTATGAAAGATTATGAAAAAACCCTCTTGAATATAGTAAATACATCATTTATGACCACTCAAAGAGACTAGGGGGATAGAGAAACTACAAAGAATAGGTGTACAATCTCTCCTTAAATTTCACTAGAGACTTATGGAATCAAAGATGTAATTAATTCTTCTACACTAGAATGATAAAGTTAGAGATATTGAGAGTAGTTTTGTTTACCTTGAGAATGTCTAAAGTGATTCCTTAAATACTTTAAAAGTTCCATTTGACAGGTATTTATATTTCAATGAAGTAGGGAACAAAGTAGAGCTAAAGTATTCGTTTAATTAATAGCCAACTAGAGGAAACCACATTTGGTTGTCCAGAACTTGAAGCCTTCTATACTCTACCTCTGATTTTTTTGATTGATTGATATCGTCCAATAATCTACCTCCGGTTTTTTTTTTTTATACTTTACCTCTACTCCTACGATCTTTACACGTGTTTCAATTTTTAGTTCATGGGATCATTTGATTGGCTAATGCTTGACTTCTGATTGTCCAATCTTAGCCAATGTCTCAGTTTCTCGTTCAAGCATCAACTTGTCATCCGACCAAAGTCCTTTAATCATTCGATTAGTCCATTCTCTTGAAAGTTGGACCATTTTTTTTTTTTTTTCAAATCCCTAGAATTTATGCCGTTTGCGTTCACAAGGATCTTATTTGACAATTTTAGATATAATCAAAGCATATTCATTTTGAGCATTTAGATAATCATGCACATGCTTGAACAATGAGAAATTTGATCTTTCGCCATATTTTCTTACATATACAAATTGAAGATATAAAATATTTAACATTTAAAAGTTGAATTGTTCATCATCAAAACTTATGTCCTCAATAGTCACAAGTTGGAAAGGTATCAAAAAACAACATATATCAAAGTGAGATGGGTATAAACTTTGGTTTACACCAATTATTCTTTGTTGACCACTAATAGGTTCATATAGTTCATCCTCTATAACTCCCTAAACCCGTGGACCTAATAACCTGAAGAAAAGGGCCAACTAATAACACAAAATTATTAAACCAAAATTATTAGTAACATGCTTATGGTGTCTTATATGCTAATCAAATTCTTCACATCCAAGCGATAATGGGATATCACATTTGCCACTTATAAGAACACACATCCTTATGGTGTCTTTCCTAATCTCTCCTAACTACCTATTGGCGGACACTCTAAGGGCATCTATCCATTGGGAGTTGGGTTTGATACCTTTTTTAACACCCTAAGCTTGTAGAGTACCTAAGAACTTGGAGAAAGGGTCCAACCAAATTTCCTAAAATGTTGAAGCCCAAGTAGCAAGACACGTGGTATCCTATATACCAACTTGAACTCTTTTTATAATATCACATTTATCTCTTATAAGACCACATGTCCTCGTGGGATCAATCCAATCTCTTTCAATTGTCAATAAGTGGACACTTTAGAGGCCTCTACCCTCTATGGGTTGCCTCTGATACTACTTTTGTAACACTCCAAGCTTGTTGACCCAATAAGTTAAAGAAAAGGGCAAATGACATGACTAAATATTTAAACCCAAGTTATTAGTAGCAAGCTTGTAGTGTCTTTTATGCCTACCAAACTCTTTTTCCTAACAAATGTGGATATATATTACATTCACCTATCACAAGACCAGTGTATCCTAGTCTCTCTTGATTGTCCATAAGTAGGGGGTAGGGGCCTCTACTCTGGGGAGTCGGCTATGACACCATTTTGGAACATCCCAAGCCCACTGATCCAATAACCTAGAAAAAGAGTTGAACCATATGGCTCAAAATACTTAATTAAGCACAAGTTATTAACACTAAGGCTTGTAGTATCTTATATATCAAACCAAATTCTTCTAACACATCCTTTGCTAATTAGTGGGCTCTCCTAAAATTTGTACTTAAAAAAAAAAAAACTAACATTATAATTGTACTCCATTTTATATGATTTAAAACATCAAAATAATATAGTAGTATCTAATTATGATGGAGAACATATTCAGTTATTTGTCTGGAGGGGGAGCTGGAACAATGACATTGGATGAACTACATGTTCTTGAAAAGCATCTCGAAATCTGGATTTATCACATACGGTCAGCAAAGGTAATAGTTTACATGTTGAATTTGTGTGTGTATTTTTCATTATTGACATTCTTTTTTTCTAATACATTATTTGAATTATAAACTGATGTATACTAAAATAATTGATGCAGATGGACATTATGTTTCAAGAGATCCAACTGTTGAAGAATAAGGTTAAGCCTCCTAAATCTCAACTTAATGTGGATAGTGTTTTGTTGATCACTAGCTAGGTAAAAGAATAATAATACAACGTAAGTTTTGTCCTTACATAAAACATTAAATTTTTGTGTTCATGGTTAAGATATATAACACAAATGAACTATGAAACTTGGTCAGTGCGTATAAGCATCATAAAGCGGTAGTCGAATCACACATATATACTTAGGCAACTGCCTTTAATTAGTGAAGATTTTACCATAATAATTTATTGAATTTCTCTTGTATAAATAAAGGCAAAGTTATTTGTGATTTAATATATGAATTAGGGAGTTAGCTAAAAGAATGGAATGACACCTAGAAGTAGAATCATATGATCATATTGCTATTAGTGGTAGTGGGATATAAGTATTAAATGTGCTGAATATGAAGACTAACTTAGCTTATCTAGGTACAATGGGAGGACATTTATATTATTTTATTATGTCCAGTACTGTTAAATGCATCTTTAAGTCATCATAACAATTTTCTCTCTTGCATGCATGTACCCATCCTAATATTATTAATCAAAATCAGTTTAAGTTCATCTCTTTGTATCTATTAATTGTCTGTTAGATCGGTTATATCTTTTAATATATTAATATCGTAGACTAGTGTTGATGTGGGTAGCAGGAACATTGACTTCTTCTTAATTTCATATTTTCTTTTTAATAAAATTAAAATGTGTTAATTGGAACAATATATATATATATATATATATATATATATATATTTCAATCACGTACAACTTTATTTGTCTTAATTATTTAAAACTAGCTTATGCATGTGAATTCTTTACTATATTAATTTTCGTTTTCTTTTTATTTTACTAAAAAAATTTAATTTTTTATTTTTTATTTTTCATGGATATTGTAGGAGGGGATACTAAAAGCAGCAAACAACTATCTTCAGGAGCAGGTAATGAAACAATGATAATGCTTTTGTACTTCAAATTGTCTGGATGCATGTAATTATAAGTTGTTCAGTCGTTAATAAACCAATTCAACCTTTGGCTTTTATATATGCAGATTGAAGAGCAATATGGGATTGCTAACATTACGCCAATGATGACTACTGACTTTCCATACCCACTAACAAAACAGAATGAAATATATCAATTCTGATAAATGAAAAATCAACTGGAAGGTTGGAGGAAAAGAATAACTAGCTAGCTAGTCAATGTGAGATGTTGTAAGTCAAACTTAATTAATTAATGAATGTTAGCTTCAAATATACTATCATCAGCGTGATATTAACTGTGGAATTAGCTAATAACCTTTTGTATATTTGTTTACTACTCTAGCATGTTGTTTTAACATCAGAATTATTATAAAGCTTGGTATTGTGGAATGGTTTGCTATCTACCCTTTATAGAATTATTTCTATTTCTCTAGCTAGGTTGCAAAACAAGAAATTGAGTCTGCCCTATCTCATACTAAAACCATGTGATAAATGTCTTTAAGTCTCAAACACAAGAAGGAAATTCCAATGATGAAGAAATTGGATGTAACAATAGTGAACACTCAAAGGATATATAATCAACTCACCACTTTGGAATCACATCTTCATTGCTCGTAACACATTATCTATGATCTGATACAATTTTCATAATTACCAATTTCCTCAGAGTCCAAACTCATCATCTTATTTCGATACTATTCTATTCAATCAATAGTTTTTTGGGATCACATCGATCTTGTAACTATCAACTTTCAATTAGCCTATTAACTTGATCTAATGCTTTCTTAGTTTCCAAAATCTCATCATTCAAAAATTGAGTTTTGTTTAAATATTTACCTTTCAGCATCCTTACTTTGATAATCTTGTTACTTTCTCCCACAATCAATCATTAATCTGATCACTCTATTAGTTTCTCCCAACATCAATCTCAACCTTAACTCTAATAAATCCCTTTAGAAGTCACCATGATGATATAAGATGCATAAAATACATAAAAATTAAAGTCTGTATACTGCATATATGAAATGTACAAATGTATGGCATGTATATAAGCATAATATATAATGGTATGATAGTGGACATGTACAATATGATGCATGTACATGATAATGTATCCATACATATATATATATATATGTATGTATGTATATGTTTATGCACTAGTGTACAAGAGAGGGAATGAGTAGACTTTCCCGTCGAAGTCCACAAACTCTCCAAAAAGCTACGAGGGAGAGAGAGAGAGAGAGAGAGAGAGAGAGAGAGAGAGAGAGAGAGAGTCTTATTGAACCCATTGTTATGTGTCCGTTGTATAGAGATATCATGGATGGATTATGATGGCCATTTGTCCAAAACTTGAAATCCTAGGAACGTGACCATACCTAAACCATTAGTGAGCTTGAAAACTGGGTTGAAAAATCGATTAGAATAAAACCGATTTTTATAATTGAGGCATTAAACTATATGTTAAATGTTGCATAATGCAACAAAATGGGATCAAATGGTCCAAAATTGAGCCTTAAATCTTGAGTTGCAGGTTGTGGACAGAAATCCAAAAGCTGTAAATCAAATGCGAAACTTGAATTTTTTGGAAAAGGATCGAAAGACCATGAAAAATGGGAGATGGTGGGAGAAACTTGATGCATTTTATCTATGAATCGACGATTTAAAAGCCAATTGTAGGTTTCAGCTATGGGAGTTATTGAATTAAATTGTTGGGGATGAGACCAAGAAGGTTGTTTAGAGTTGATTGGGATTAAGGAAAGGTTGAAAAATGGTGATGATTCTCAAATCTAATAAGAGCTAGTGGTTTATGGAAAGAAAAGTGTATAAAAATGGATTCTTGGAAGAAATACTTTACAAAAGCCAATTATAATTACTTCTATAACATTTTTAATCTATTAAATTAAAGAAATAATATAATAATTAATTAAAAAGTGGTTCACCCTCGGATAGTGGTTGTGTTGTGCATCAGTTGAGTTGATATTCAGTGATCCCTTAAAACTATACTCCCAAGAGTTAGATGATATGCCATATATGCATGGATTCACCATAACTGCACATGAAACATATCATTCGACCGTAGAATGCTGTGAGTTGAGTGTAATGAAAAATTTTCCGTGAAAGAGGAGAAAAAATAATGGAATTAATTTGTTGCCCTATTGTCTCCAAACACCCCTTTTTATAATCTCTTACACAGCCATTTACAATCTTACCCCTCCTCGTCTTGTAGTTTCCTTCCCTACGCCAATTTATGTTTGTTCAAGTTAATTTACATGAACTTCACCAAATTAAGTTACTATTGATGCCAAATACAAATTAATTTACATACTCTAGAATCATTATCTTAATTATTTATGACTAATTAAGGATGTTATGCTGGGAATGACAAAAGCTTCGCCTAATAAAGTGGAAATGATATAGTAAACTCTCTCACAATCAGATAGCAGAAACTGAGAAACAGATGGACTACACAGAAGTGTGGCAAATGCAAGTCGTTGGGGCAGAGATGGATCAAAGATTGGCAAGCTGCTGTATATTGATGGGATAAACAACAGTTTGATCTCCATTGAAAGCCTTCCTCCCCATTATGATGTTCACAGCTTCTGTTGGGTGGAATGCATCCCAAAATATATACTGATCTCTGTTTGGGCATGGCGTTTGGAAGGGTAGACATGTAATCTGCCCGCTGTTTCTCCCGATGCCACAGCACCCACGATTGATGACGCTAAATCCTGTTTAACAATATCAACAATTAACTTCATCTCTGAATTCAGCACTACTTGGCACCAAATGTTACAATCCATTATCCAAACAATAGAAAGTGATGGAATCAAAGCTGTATTTTTTAATAACTTTTAATTATGTTAAAGATCACAGATATGAATTAAATCATATATGCAAGTAATGTGAAACAAGTTCTCGCTGTCACTTTATTTCAGTTATAAATGTGTCTATATATATATATATATATATTATACAGGTATGTAGATTTATGATCAGTTTTATAGAGCATGGAAGCTACTACTCTAAATATGAATTTATTAATTTCCACGTTAAACCTAATACAAATAGAAAACTAAGAGATCTAGAAAATAACAAAACTCAGAATAAATAAAAATTTAGTCATTTTGAAAAATTACGAAGTAGATAAAAAAAGGAAAAGAAAGAAATAAACGTCATCTCATTCTGAATTTTCTACGCAAAGTAATTACAAATCTAAAACTTAATATAAATAGTAAAAAATGTAATGATGATAAATTGAAGGCGTAGACGAATGAAATTGGCTTAAAATTTGAAAATCTGGGACCCAAGTCTCGATTGTTGTACCGTCTTTGTCTACTTTTACTAGAAAATTGGCATCAATTTAGACAATTAACGTTCACATTGCTCTAAAAAAGTCTACTTCCACTTGTTATACATCTATATATATATATATATATATATAATTCTTTTGGATGGATTTTGTAAACATATAAAAACATTTTAAACATTAATTGGGGTCGATTGCAACAAATTTAGGATTCAATTATGGTTTTAAACATTTTAAGTGTGTTTAAAATGTCTAATGTACAATATCAGTACTCTTCTGTTAAACTAAAGTACTTGGTGATTTAAAAAAAAATGGAGAGAGTGTTGTGTAACAGAAACAGAAAACAAAATAACAAAGAGAAAAAAAACAAACACAACAAGAACAAGAGAATACCAAATATACATGGTTCGGCAAACAACCTACGTCCACGGACGAAGCACAGTTAAAGATTCACTATCAAAAGGTGAAGAATACAAAATAGAGTGTTAAAACCGACTCACAAATGTCTAAAAAGACCTCTTGCCACTCTCAGCTCGCATTCTCTCGCAACAATATATTATATAATGTTCCAAACCCTAAAATATAAAAAAGAGGTGAAAATCGCGAAACTAGAACCCAAGTGCCGATCGGCACACAGAGGGGGGGTTATTGGCGCCCGAGTGCCGATTACACCCTCTGAGTGCCGATCGGCACACGTGTACCGATAGACCATTTTTTGACTTTCTCCAAATGCTCTCAAATTTTTTGTACCAATTGATCAACAGAGAAGGGGGTTTTCTGGGTCCAAGTGTCGATCGGTAGACCACCAAAAGTGCCTGAAATGGTTTGGGTACGAGTCAGCTCAAGAATGCGAGACACAAATAACAAATCTCCACCTTGCAGCTTGTATTCCCTCAAGCCACAAGCAAACAACCTTCTTATGTTTTCTTCTCCACAAAATTCCTAAGGATCAAATCAAATGGTGCAAACACCAATCAAGTTCAAAAAGTGTTTGAACTTGAGTAGCGGAATAGGCTTAGTCATCATATTTTTGGATTCTCTGCTGTGGCAATCTTCTTGATTGTAATGTCACCTTGGGACATAACATCTCAAAGAAAATGATATCTGACATCTATCTGTTTGGTCCCCTCATGATACATTTGATTTTGGTCAAATATATTGCACTCTAGCTATCACAAAATACAACAATAACATCATGCTGTAAGCCCAAATCACTAACCAAACTTCTCAACCAAATTACCTCATTCACTGCTTCTGTTGTCACCATGTACTATGCTTCTATTGTTGACAAAGCAACTATAGACTGTAGAGTAGCTTTCCAACTAATCGCACAACCAGCAAATGTGAAGACATAACCTGTTAGAGATCTCTTCTTATCTAGATCACCAACATAATTTGAATCAACAAAACCTACAACGGTAGAACAAAAGCCACAAAATTTATCAAACACTAAGCCAATATTTTAAGTCCCTCTCAAATACCGAAGTATCTATTTCACTGCCTGCCAATGAGCCTTGCCAGGATTAGCCATATATCGACTGACAACACTAACTACCTATAAAATATTTAGACGTGTGCAAACCATAGCATACATAATGCTACCAACTGCACTAGAATAAGGAACACTCAACATATACCGTTCCTCTTCCTTACTCTGCGAACACAATGCTGTAGAAAGTCTAAAATGAAAGGCAAGTGGAGTATTCACTGATTTGGAACTTTGCATAGCAAAACGCTCAAGCACTTTTTCTATGTACTTCTACTGTGACAAGTACAACTTTCTGTCTTTCTTGTATTTGTGAATTTTCATACCCAAAATCTTCTTTACAGCACCTAAATCTTTCATCTCAAACTCATTACTCAGTTGGGACTTTAAACTGTCAATCTCCGATATGCTTTTGACAGCTATAAGCAAGTCATCTATATAGAGTAACAAGTAAACGAAAGAACCATCTAACAACTATCTGTGATACACGCAACTATCAAAATTACTCCTCAAATAATCACTGTCCACCATAAAGGTGTCAAATTACTTGTACCATTGCCTTGGAGACCGCTTTAAACCATACAATGACTTTTTTTACTTTCAAATATGATCTTCTTTATCTTCCATAACAAAATCCTCTGGTTTTTTCATGTAGATAATCTCCTCAAGCTCACCATGTAAAAACGCTGTCTTGACATCAAGCTGCTCAAACTCTAAGTCAAACAAAGCAACCAAAGAAAGCAATGCGCGAATAGAGTTATGCTTTACAGAGAGTGAGAAAACTTCATTGAAGTCCACACCTTCTCTTTTATTGTAGCCCTTTGCAACCAAACGTGCCTTGTATCTAGCATCTTCAACCACTAGGATGCTTTCCTTTTTCTTCAAAACCCATTTGCAACCAATAGTTTTTGAGCCCTTTGGCAATTTCACCAAATCCTATGTCTAGTTTTTATGAAGAGATTCAACCTCTTCATTCATGGCAACAATCCACTATGTAGACTCACTAGCCCGTGACAGCTTTTGAATAGGTGGAAGGCTCTTGCACTGCAATATCCTCTACTATGGTAAGTGCATATGCAACCAAATCTGCATACCCAAATTTATGAGGTGGCATAATCTGTCTTTTTTCTCCACCAGTTGCAATACTATATTGTGGTTCTTCTTCTACACCAGAGTCAGAGGGAGGATTGTGTAGAAATAATGGGCTGAAGTTGAGTGCCCTCTTGCACTCTCTCTAAAACTCCAACCTATAGCTCCACATATTTACTATAACTCTACTTATTCCTAAAAACATCAGAAAACTCCTTTTTCGGGTGGAACACAACAGATTCATCAAAAGTAACATCTCTACTAATAACTAACTTGGTTGACTTAGGATTAATACAACATAATCTATAACCTTTAACCCCTTATGCATATCCAATGAATATGCACTTCTTGGCCCTAGGCTCAAGATTACCATCATTCACATGATAATAAGTAAGACAACCAAATACTTTCAAATTTGAATAATCAGAAGGTGTATCAGACCATGCCTCATTAGGAGTTTTAGTTTCAATATTAGTATTAGGAGAACGGTTCACCAAATAACAAGTTATATTAATGGCCTCAGCCCAAAATGCCTTAAACAACCCAGCATTCGAGAGCATGAAACGAGCTCTCTCTATAAGAGTTCTGTTCATCCGTTCTGTGACTCCATTTTACTAGGGAGTGCCACAAACTATGTAGTGCCTTGCAATTCCCTCATAATGACAGAACTTATTAAACTCTCTATCACAAAATTCCATGTTGTTGTCTGTTCTAAGCCGCTTGACCTGTTTACCTTTTTGCTTCTCAATCAAGATTTTCCATTACTTGAATGTAGTAAAGGTCCCATTCTTGTGCTTCAGAAAATACACCTAAACGTTTCTTGAATAATCATCAATGAAAGTCAAAAAATACCTAGCACCACCCTAGGATGGGATGGTTGCAAAACCTCAAAGATCCGAATGGATGTAATCAATTGTACCTTTGGTTCTATGAATCGTAGTACTAAACTTTACTTTTTTTTGTTTTTCGAAAACATAATGCTCACAAAAGTTAAACTTTCCTGTCAACTGTCCACAAAGCAAACCTTGTTTGCTTATAATTGCTATACCCTTTTCGATCATGTGACCTAATAGCATATGACACAAACGGAAGGTATTTGAATCTGGATCAACTGAAGATGGAGATGAAACACCTACAGAACCAACAAATGTATTGCCATGAGAACGTAAAGGCTATTTACTTTATTACCTTTCATCATGACCAAAGATCCCTTGCAAACTTTCATAGCTCCACCTTTAGCAGAAAACTTGCAACCATTGGAATCCAAACTGCCCAAAGAAATCAGATTTTTCTTAAGTTCGGTATGTGCCTTACATTTGTCAAAGTCCTCACAATTCCGTCATGCAAACGAATTTGAAATGTACCTATCCTAACTATTTTACATATCATGTTGTTGCCCACTAAAACTGAACCACAGTTGATTTCATCATAGGTGATGAACCAATCCCAATTAGGGGTCATATGATAGGAGCAACCCGAATCAAGAATCCACTCCTCATTAGAGCGATTATTAGAAATAGTAACTGAAAGGACATTATTTACAACCTCAACGGTTTCTTGTGCAACACTGGCAACATTAGCAAAATTAACATTTTTCGTTCCTCCTTGTTCTTTGAGCCTAGGACACTCATTTTGTAGTGCCCAAACTTATGACAATAGTAATATTCAATCTCACTCTTGGGTGTTCTAGACTATGATCGACCTCTAGATCCACCTTGGCCTTTTCCTCTACCTCCGCCTTGACCTCTACTCTTACTACTACCAGAGCCCCTTTCATTAGGTTGGCCTCTATTATTAGAGGAATCTGAAAGACCTTTCACAAACAGATCCTTGGCTTGTACATAATCACTGCCTTTCTCATTCAATTTAGTCCTCAACTCTTTCAATTTAAAGACACCTTAACATCTACTAAAGATATGGTATCCCTTCTATATAACATGGAATTAAAAAAAGTCTCAAAAGAATTAGGCAATGAACACAAAACAATTAGGGCTTAGTCTTATTCTTCAACCTTAACATCACTATTCTTTGGGTCCATGATAATTTTATTAAATTCATCAAAGTGCTCATTAATGGACATACCTTTCTTCATTTTGAGGGTTTACAACCGCTGCTTCATATACAAATAGTTGGTGAGCAACTTCTTCATGTAGAAATTCTCTAGCTTTTTCGAAAGCCCATAGGTGTATTCTTTATCTGATACCTCACATAAGACTCCATCAGAAAGAGATAACTGAATGGCGCTATGCGTCTTTTCTTGCATATCAATCTTCTGCTCTGTGGTCAACGTTATTGGAAACGTGCCATCCAAAACCTTTACCAAACTTTGCTATCGTAACAAAATGCGTATCTTGATACGCTAAAGGCCAAAACTATTTTGACCGTCAAACTTCTCTACTTCATATTTTGTAATAGGCATCACCAAAAGCTCTTATACCAATTTGTTATGCAACGGAAGCGGAAAACAAAATAACAAAGGGAAAAAAAATAAATACAGCAAGAACAAGATAACACCAAATATACGTGGTTTGGCAAATAACCTACATCTATAAGTGAAGCACATCAAAAGATCCACTATCAAAAGGTGAAGAATACAAAACGGGGTGTTAAAAGCCACTCACAAATGTCTAAGAAGACTTCCTGCCGCTTTCATCTCTCATTCTCTCGGAATAATACATTATATATGTTCCCAAACCCTAAAATATAAAAAAGAGGCAAAAATCACGAAACTAGGCCCTGAGTGCCGATCAGCACACAAGGGGAGTTGTTGGCACCCGAGTGCCGATTGCACTCTCAGAGTGGGTGCAATCAGCACACACATGTGTTGATGGGCTATTTTTTGACTTTCTCCAAATACTCTAAAAAATTTTATACCGATTGGTCAACAGAGAAGGAGGTTTTATGGGTTCAAGTGCCGATCAGTAAACTACCAAAAATGTCCAAAACGGTTTGGGTGCGAGTCGGCTCAAGAATGGAAGACATAAATAACATAAAGAAACCTTAATTAGTGGAAAACATAAAGTTATAATTTATAATTATTACATTAGACTTATATATAGGTATAGTAAAAGAAAGGTGAGAAAGAGATACCATATGATCTGTAGTTGGTAAGTATATCTTGGAACATATTGTGAACGTCAACGTAAATGACATGGATACCGGGCAGATTAGCACTGAGGTTGTTAATCATTGTCTTGGTGTTAGCATTGAAAGGCAGAACAAGTTGGTTGACTTCCTGGGAGCAAGCACCGATGGCACTTTGGGCCAGGATACTGGGAATACAACCCATTATTCCAAGCCCAGCAAGCACAAATTTCCGGGCTCCAAGATTGTAAAGTCGCTGTAAGTTACAATTGCATGAATATTAATATGTATGTATAAATGAATAAGATAATTGATAAGAGTATTAGAATACTTACAGTGAGTTGCTGGGTGTAGTGTTGGGTCAAGAGATCGGCGTACTGTTGGTCGTCAAACTGATTCCGGGTTGGGTAATTGGGCATGAGGTAGTTGTTAAGGTAGTCATTGCTGCCCATGCCAACAAAGAATATGCACCTTGTAAGAGCCTGCGCTAGTTCAGTTGGACCCAGGTTGTTTCTTATTTCATTCAGCGTGCTTTCAAAGTTACTTATTTGTTGGTTGAATGGTATCCGACCCACCTGGTTGATTGATTCATGAAGATAAGAGAATTCTCAAATTAGCAAATTTTCTTTGTAAAAGTAAGATAGTTATGGGTATAGGTGAGTGTGCTTACAAAATTTCTGCCAGTGATGTCAAGTATTCCAGCCGCGGCGGAGGCATAGTTGACTCCATGAAGCAATTGATCTCCAGATGCTTCAGAGTAGGCCGGAATCAGAGGTAGTCCTAAGAGTTCGGCTGCTTGGATTACAAGCAAAATATCACCACCAAGCATCACTAGTGAAATCAACTTATAAACAAATTTTTCAAAATCAGTGACAAATCAATAATATATGTTATCAGTTAAACTTATTGATGCATGTTACGTATGCAATATTGCAAATATAATAATCCTTCAACTATTTCAAGGCATAATACAGGAATACGGAGGGAGGTATTGTGTATGATGTAGAAAGCTAGGTTCAGATTTTGGTCCCCTTGTTTTTTCAGGAGCTCTAGTGCTAGACGTGCAACTTAACTCTCATCTAGAAATATTGTCCGTTTTGACCTATAGTTTTCGTGAGTTTGTTTTTTGGAACCTTAAAAAAAAGCACCTCTCAAGTAGAGGTATTTGTTTAGTTCCCATCTAAAAGTATTGTCTGCATTTAGTTTTTCAGCCCATTGGGGTGCCTTGGTTTCCGGCCTCTATGGCAAGTCTTCGCGGGCTTTGTTTTTTTGAACCTTAAACTCAAAAAGATCCTCTCAAATGGAATTATCATGAATTGTTTTTATAAGTGCATCACGAACGTCGTCTGCAATTGGTGTGAAAAGACACCAACAAGAATTATGGCTATTATACTAAGCCAAAATGCACTTATTCCACGAGTACTATTTTTCCACAAGTACTATTTTTCTGAGTGTGTGAGAGAGAGTGAGAGAGATGGGGGTTCAGATAGGAAGAAATGGGGACTCGTATTTGTCTTTCAGAAAGCCAACGACAACCTTATTTCTAATCTCAACTCTCATTTCTTGACAGATGATCAATGACAAATCTAGACCCCCAACATCAGCTTGTCAAGTGAATCTTAATCCTAATTCATCGTAAATTCCTAAAGCATATGCATGCAAGTCTACAATCTATGATCAGTTCAAATCATATATTATGCACAATAGGCCTAAAAGAAATCAAAAGAAAAGAAAAACACAGGTCAGGGTAGTGAGAGAGAGTGGTCACCGATTTGATCAACCATGGTGTAACCATTGGAGAAGCGGCCTGTAGGCCCACCGTTGAAATCTATCCCATAAGGGTAATAGTTGGCCTTGGCAAATGAAGGTAGGTCGTTGTTATTTCCGTTGTCAATGAGAGAGTCACCAAATATGAACATAGCAGGTACCATTTCTCTTCTTCCACTCTCTCCTGAAAATGCATCTTCTTGTCCTTGGCTCAAAGCTATCCACATTGTCAACAAAGCAAAAATGGAAGGAGACCTAAGCTTTGTCATGTCTCTATGAGTCTTTCAGCTCTGTGTGAGAGAGAGAGAGAGAGAGAGAGAGAGTTGAATGTTGTAATAGAGGTGAGGGGATGGTGCTTGTGAATGCGGAAGAACGATTTAATAGATGTGGTAAGGCGGTTGTTAGAAAAAAGTAAATGCATTCACCTGTAATTTTCAGTGGGAGTAAATATGTTGTAATTGATACGTCCAGCCATTTGTTTTGGAATTTGAGGGGAGCGGTGAAAAAAAATTATTATTTTCTCTCTCTCTCTCCCAAGAATGTCTATTTTCTACTTGTATTGAAATAGAAGAGACTCTCCGAACTTTTAAAAATTTGCATTTGACTCCTCTCTCTCTCTCTCTCTCTCTCTCTCTCTCTCTCTCCTCTCCCTTCTGTGTTTTTCTTTTGTGAACTACCGCCATTCTGCATTTGATGAGCCTGTCGACCTTTTTCCTCTGGTAATGTGTAGTTGATTTTCTGATATTTATTAATGGAAGAAATTATTTTTCACAGATAAAGAAAAATCCAACACAAATAAAAAAACTGTTTATATATTTTTTAAAGATCTCAAAAGGATTTTATATTATGTCTACTATAAATCGTAAAAACCTTTCTAATATCCCTTTTTGATTAGTAACTATTCACCTAAGTGTTGTTGAGATGAACACCAATTTATGTTAATGTGATATGTTTAGAATTTTAAGATAAAAAATATGATAGGATGATGCAGTACCATACATATAATATTGTTGGAAAAACGAAAGCGCATATAGTTGAATATTAAAAGAAATTTAAAAATTTCAGAATTTTAATTTCTTTAATTATGCATCAATCAATCATGAAAATGAATAAATAAATACCTCATATTTGATTTAGAAAATTTGAGTGCTTCCAATGAATTTAAAGAATTTCAAAACCTTTCAATATTTCTCTCTATTCCTCGATTTTCCGTGGGAATATGTGTCTAACATCGTACTAGTCGGTCACTGCCTACAGTATTACATATAGAGGCTAGAGATCGAGGGTATCATAAGGGATCCATAAGTTCTAACTCCAATGAGATTAAAAGGTTTCTATTATCTCATAACTCTTTCAAAAACCAATTAATTATAATTTATACTACAATAAAATTATAATAGCACTCTAAGACTTATGTAAATTACACATAAGCCACAAGCTTACAAAAAGTGTAAGCCTATACCTCGACCTACTAACTTACTGCAAACAAGTTGTTCTATAATTTGATATACGTAAATAAAATTAGTCAATTTACTATCAACCTTTCTATCTACATCTTATATACCTCGAGTGCTTAATTTAATAATTTTATCACATAATTAATTCATTTTAGTGAACAATTTTTTAAAATATGTCAGGCATGGACTCAAGTGATCAAATTCTATATATATCAACTGCTCTCATAATGAGATTATAAATTTCATATTGAGAATATGTATTCCCAAATTCCATCATACTAATCACCCAAAATATCAAGGTATAGACCAACAAATATCTCACTCGTTGGTAAATCCAAGTAATTAGCCAATAGTTTGGATTAAAGTCTAATACTCTCTCTAGATTAAGAGCCTTTGCAATTAGTAGTTATGAGAATCTAAATCTAAATGACATCAATTTCACGATTGGTTATCGAATCGACCATGTTCAATGCATTATATACACTAACACCCTAACTTAAAATCACCATTTTGATGATCAAGATAAATCACTCTATCACATAAAGGCTAGAATGTTACAGTCCTATCAAATAAATTACCCAAATTTATCCAAATTGTGAACAATTTTTGCAAGCCATAAGTAACTTGTGATTATGATTTTCTGTGCACGAGTCACATACGCCATAATCACATACAATATTGCTTAAGGATGACCATTTATCTCATAGATGTAAATATGTGCTAAATGAAGAAAATATTTCTCATGTATAATAAGTCTTATTAATTAAATGTCATTGTACATAAGGATTTTAGGGCACAAAACCTAACAATCTCGCACTTGCCCTAAAGCATATCTAGCATTAATCGAACTTCCAATTCCTCCATATTAGACTATGAAGTTATTACCGGAGATATTCAAATAGAAGAATCAATTAGATACTATGTAGATATTACCTTGGATATAAATATATCTCGGCGCTACTCTATCTGCGAATTAGGTGATAAATTTGCTCTGTGTTTTCTAATTATCTAGAGCTAACTAGTTTATTTAGTTGTTTCTCAAGCTACTAAATACCCAGCCCCATGGTAGAGTTAACAATATAAAAATCACTTCGCTCTTCCAAAAATAGCTCATTTTCCCAGGATAACACATATCTAGAAGTCTAACTTCTAAAATCCTCGTTTGACTAAATGTCTAAATCTACATACCTAACAGGAACCAACTTCTCATTATGATACACAAGCATATAATCCCTCATTCTCCTAAGATACTTGAGTATATGTTTTACTGTTATCTAGTGTTTTTATCCTAGCTTTGCTTGATATTTGCTAACCAAAATGGCCAATTGCATAATAAATATCTAGTCTAGTATGTAACATAGCATAAATGAGGCTTCTTAAAGCACAAACATTAGGAACCACACTTATTTACTTTACTCTTGAGGTATGTTTGAACATTGCTTCTCAAAAAGAGTAATTCCATACTCAAAAGGAAACAAACCTTTCTTAGAATTATGCATAGAAAACTTAATCAGAATCTTATCTATTTATACAGTTTGAGATAATCTTGACATTTTATTTTCTGAACTCGCCAAAGATTGATCCTTAGAATGTATCCAGATTCTTGCAAGTCCTTCATACCAAACCGATTAATCAAATATACTACTAATGTAGATAATATTCTTACAAAATTCTCAATAAGTAGATATCATGCATCCATATATAAGACCAAGAATACCACCACACATCCTTGACCTTTTTCTTAGAAACAAACATACCTTCATTATAGATACAAGGATATCTGACTTTTGTCCTTTTGGGATTATCTCATAAGATTCTCCCTAGATCAAGAATCTGTCAAGTAGACTATAAATCCTCCCAGTATGATGTAGCATTAATGCACTAAAATTAGTGCTCTGTGGTATATCCTCTTGAATCTCAGGTATGTCAATTGATTAGACTACTGAAGTTATTGACATCTTTTTTAGGATAATTATTACTAGGCTCATAGTTCAACATATAGTCTTCCTTCCAAAAAACTTATTGGTGTTTATAGTTATCTTTATAGTCTACAAGACTATAAAATAAACCACCTCACGTTTCCCTTTTGGACGCCCTAAGATGAAACAGATAAAGTTGAAAGTCTCATAATTAGTGTTCTGTGGTATATCCTCTTGAGTCTCAAGTATGTCAATTGATTAGACTATTGAAGTTCTTGACATCACTTTTAGGATAATTACTACTAGGCTCATACAATGCTCATTAGGAGTTGGTCTAGCCATTTCTTGAAGTGATTTATTTTTCCTTTCAACTACTTTATTTTTTTTTAGGTGTCTTAGGGGTTGAAAAGTTGTGACTAATTTCACATTCATCGTAATATTTTTTTATATCTTTATTATCAATTTTTTTTTTGTATCACTTTTAACATTGTTGATAGTGTATCCCTTATCATTTTGGATTCTTCTACACAATTTTGTAAAGGCTTCATGTGCCTCATCTTTGTGAGAGAGAAATAGTACCTAAGTGTATCTTCAATAGTCATTAGCTATCACAAAGGCATAATATTTTTCTCGTAGGCTTACAACTCTACTATGTCCAAATAGATCCAAATATAAGATTTGTAGTGGTCTATTTGTTGTAATATCCTTCTTCTTTTTTAAGGAGGTCTTTACTTGTTTTCCTAGTTGGCAAGCACCACATACACCATCTTTTACAAATTTGGTTTTGGTTAAATCTCTTACTAGTTCATGTCTAGACAAGTTGAAGATTAAGTCCATACTTCACGTTTCCTTTTTAGATGCCCCAAGATGAAACATATAAAGTTGAAAGTCTCATTTTTAGTGTTCTGTGGTATATCCTCTTGAATTTCAGGTATGTCAATTGATTAGACTATTGAAGTTCTTGACATCACCTTTAGGATAATTACTACTAGGCTCATACAATGCTCATTAAGAGTTGGTCTAGCCATTTCTTGAAGTGATTTATTTTTCCTTTCAACTACTCTATTTTTTTTTAAGTGTCCTAGGGGTTGAAAAGTTGTGACTAATTCCACATTCATCGCAATATTTTTCTATATCTTTATTATCAAATTTTTTTTCTCTATCACTCTTAACATTGTTGATAGTGTATCCCTTATCATTTTGGATTCTTCTACACAATTTTGTACACGCTTCATGTGCCTCATCTTTATGAGAGATAAATTGTACCTATAAGTGTATCTTGAATAGTCATCAGCTATCACAAAGGCATAATATTTTTCTCGTAGGCTTACAACTCTATTATGTCCAAATAAATCCAAATATAAGATTTGTAGTGGTCTATTTGTTGTAATATCCTTCTTCTTTATTAAGGAGGTCTTTACTTGTTTTCCTATTTGGCAAGCACCATATACATCATCTTTTACAAATTTGGCTTCGGGTAAATCTCTTACTAGTTCATGTCTAGACAAGTTGAAGATTAAGTCCATACTTGCATGTCCGAGTCTCCTATGGCATAGCCAGCTATTTTCATTAATGGCCACAAAGTATTGCACATTTTGTGATGTTATATCAACAAAATTAATGAAATAGATGTTAATATCTCTATATGCAACAAATAGAACATTTTCATGGTTGCATGCATCTTTAATTAAGCATTTATTGGCTTCAAATAAAAACAACATAACCTTTGTCACATAGTTGACTAATACTAAGCAAGTTATGTTTTAAGTCATCAACAAAAAGCACATTTTCAATAGATGAAGAGGAATTTTTACCTATGCTTCTAATGTCAATGACTTTTACCTTTTGAGTTGTCTCCAAAACTCACATATCCACCATCTTTTGAAGTGAGAGATGTGAACTTGGCTTTGTCTCCAGTCATGTGCCTTGAGCATCCACTATCAAGGAACCACTTGTGCTTACTTAAGGAGGACTTTAAGCACACCTACAAAAGCAACTCAAGTAACTCATTTTGGTACCCAAATCTTCTTGGGTCCTTTAGGGTAAGTCTTAGGTAAATAAGTTCTTTTTGGAACCCAAATCATTTTGCCTTTGTTTTCCATGCATTTTTTATATTTTCTTGAAGATTGTACGTGAATGGTTGGTATGAGCATTGTATCTGAAACCCACTTTATCAAAAACATATCTTTGTTGTGAGATGATTTTGTTTAAAATTTTACTTCTCTTTGTAAACTTTTTTATGGTGAAATTTAGATCATCCACTTTTTTCTTGAGAAAGGAGTTTTCTTCCTCAATATCCTTATTTTTTAAAATCAAAGAATCTTGTTCGTTCTTTAAAATTTCAATTTGATCATTTGAAAGTGAATAAATTTTCTTTTTAAGATCTTTATTTTTAAAAAGGATTTTCTCAAGTTCCTCATGCAGTTCTTTAAAAACATTTTCTAGTCCTCATAAGAAAGATATGATTCAAGATTAGCATTTAACTAATCTTCTTGAGCCATGACCCTCATTTTCTTGAGCCATGAGACAAAAGTTGGCTACTTCTTGGTCATTTAATTCTTCATCTGATTCATCCTAAGTAGCTTGCATTGCCTTCGTTTTAGGATCTCCTTCCTTCTCCTTTACGTTGAGGACATTCCACCTTTATATGTCTCGGTTTGTGACACTCATAGCATGTTGGGGGTTTTTTCTTGCTTGGATTCCTCTTTTTGTTACTTTCTATTTTGTTGCTTCCTTCGTAGGTAACTTTTGAACTTTCTTGTGATGAAGGCTACATCCTAATCACTTCCTTGATCCTCTTCTTCTTCTTCTTCACTTTTGTGAGATGAAGATTTAAGAGAAAGATTATTCTTTGGCTTGTTTTCCTCTTCATGGCTTCGTATGGTTAGCTCATGAGTCATGAGAGATCTGAGAAACTCATCAAGACTTAGTTTGTTAAAATTCCTTTGTCGCTTGGATGGCCGTCACATTGGCTTCCCATGTTCTTGGTAGAGATCTAAGAATGTTTCTTACCATCTCAACATTAGTATAGCTCTTATCAAGAACTTTCAAATAATTAATAATATTAATAAGCGAGTAAACATTTCAAGTATGGACTCACTAGCATCTACTTTAAATAGTTCACAATTATGAACTAGCATATTAATTTTTTATTCTTTGACTTGATTTGTACTTTCATAGGTAACTTCAAGTTTATCCCATATCTCGTTTCCAGGATTCGCAAGCGAAAATTCTATTGAACTCATTTGCACTAAGGCACAACATAAATTACTCATGGCCCTAGCGTTTATTTGAATAAGTTTGATGTCAATTTCATCCTATTCTTGTTCTTCTTTAGCAACCTTGGTAGTGCTACTAAAACTTTCGGAACTTCATAGGAATATGAGGCC
The DNA here is from genome assembly GCA_008638375.1 of Nyssa sinensis. Classification (NCBI taxonomy): domain Eukaryota; kingdom Viridiplantae; phylum Streptophyta; class Magnoliopsida; order Cornales; family Nyssaceae; genus Nyssa; species Nyssa sinensis. Next base: position 35,317,407 of record CM018038.1, read on the forward strand.
CATTTGTAATGACCTGCCATATTTCATAGTCCAAGACTTGAAGATAGATCTTTATTCTAGCATTCCAATAAGTATAGTTTTGGCCACTAAATAATTGAGGTCTATTTGTTGACTGACTTTAGCAAAGATGGTTCCTAAAATATTTTTCATATCTTTTCTCTTAGAGTGTTAACTCTATTTTGCAAGAGACGAGGCTCTGATACCACTTTTTGCCCAAATATTTACCCTAGAAGGGGGGTGAATAGGGTATTTGAAAATATTGGTTTCTTTTAGAAACTTTAAAAATGAATGTTGTAAATGCACAAATAAATACATAATAGAGAAAGATAGCAAACACAATAATTGATGAGGTTCGAAAAACATCAAAGGTCCTCGACTCAAGCATCCCCACTTGAGTTTTTTCACTATTGTGACCTCCTTGCAAATGGAGACCAAACATTTATAATGCGAAGACCGCAACCCTCTTATCCCAGCAAAGTATACCCTTTTGCCTCACTAGGCTAGGGGGCATCTACCCACAACTCTCACCGTAATGAGATGATACAATATTGTTTAGCGAAAGGCACTCGCTTCAAGAATAGATTTAGCGCAAGAAAATGCTCGCTCTCTACAGATAGATCTGGTGTAAGCTCAAAGTATTTAATATGAGTAGAACTTTTAGATCTAGATTTTCAATGTTTAGATATAAAGTCAATAATAGAGATGTATAAGTGTAAGCATGTAAAAAGATGGCATAGAATGCCCTAGAGAACCTCTATTTATTTCCTTGAAAAGAATATGTCCATTGTTTTTCAAAAAGATTCATTTTCCCAATTTTTGTCTCTTCAAAATTTGAATTCGTGATTGCTAGATCAAAAAATTCAGTCGACCAAATCATCAACCAGTTGACTGGATTGAGGACTGGTCGATTGATTAGGTCAACTGAATTGTCTAGAGGGTTTTAGGTTCAATTGTTTAAGAACAATCAGTCGACTAGTCTTTTGGACCAATTGACTGGTTCTAATGTACATTGCTTTTAGCCTTGAAAAATAATTGACTGGTTCTCCTTGAAGGTCGACTGAATTAGACAGTGAGTCTTAGGTTGTTTTGTGAAAAAATGTCACTCAGTCGACCAATTTTTGGATTTGGTCAATTGGTTTGATCAATGTAAAAATAAGCCTTAAGAATCAGTCAATGGGTTCCGTGAACTGGTTAACTATTTTGGACAGTGAATGTCTTCCAACTTATTTTTCTGAGTGTACTTTTATCAAAACCTTTTGATTTTTCAAAACTTAAAGTATGACATTTGTTTTGTTTTGAAAAATCATTTGAGGTTAGTTCTTAATTGACCATTTTAAATAATAAGAGCTTACGACCAATGATCAATCTAATCTTAAATCACTCAAAACCCAAAATAAGGAAAATAAAAGTCTTCACTTGACTTTTCTTGAATCCTTAGGCTTGAGTGTATCCATTTGTTTAATTCATCATGAGAGCATTCCACTTGTTTTAATTCTTACCTTAAAGCATGTTCTTGAGTGGTATCCTTTAGCTTGATGGACTTTGTCATTTCTTGGTCAACATTTTTCTTTGACCTAGATGACTTGTTTGCAATGTTACTTGGATAAAACATTAGTCCATTTGGACAATGTTTTGTTGTCATCAAAATTATTGAGATGCCCTTGATTGAAAACCTTTAGGGCTAACAGATTTAAGACATTTACATCTTGATATATATACTATATTTTGTTTTATCATTGTATAATTATAATTTTAGTTTGTTTTTTGTGACTCATGTATATGTATATATAAGTGTATAAATTTGTATATACATATACTAGTATATAGTAAAATTTGGAGAAAGAAAGTAGGTGTGTAAACAGGGTGCCAAAAATTGTTAACAGAACTTAATTTCATCAGTTGAATCTTAAAGTACACGAGAAAATAAAGTCATGGGAAGAAAAACGAAGTAAAACGATGCTAAAATGGTTGAGATAAATGCAATCGTAGGTTGAAGGTAGATTTGGTTTCTTGAAGATTTAGATAGATTTTAATATGTTTTAATTAACAAGACATATCCTATAATGTGTAAATAGGTGTAGAGAATATATTAGGTTGAAAATACGTATAAAAAAAAAGGTGAAGGAAAAATAAGTTGGAATAGTAGCAATTGTTGCATCCCAAAAAGTGATTGAAGCATTGTTCTGAAGGGCTAGAATTAGGGTTTGATCTCATGCGATTTAACACAAAATGGGTTAGGATATGGGGGTTCACTATATGATTGAATTTAACCCAATCATGGTAGAGGCCAAGAAATAAACAGGAAAAAAAAGAAGATGCGCCAAATGGGCTGAAAGTGAAGGGGGGCGAGGCGAGTTTTGAACCACAAACCTAAGCATCAAAAGGGAGCATTCCACCAACTCAGCCATCAAGGCCTTTTGATATATTTTGCAATATAATATATATAGTAATTATAATAATACTATAAATAATAAGTATTTTATTCAATTATGCTCATAAAGTCCATTTCAATAATAAGGGTAGTCCATCCTAAGGTTTTTCAACGCTTCATATTTAAATATAATGTCTCTTTGGGCTAATTATGTGCCAAAAAATACGACACATATTTTTAAAAATTACGAAAATACCCTTTTGCTTAATATAGCTATGAAATAAGTTTTTTAAAAAATTTGAAAAACAATTTCCTGAAGGTTTTTGATGCTTCTAAACTCAAAAATGAAGTTAGTTTTTACCAATTAAATTCTGAAAAATTCATTGTTATGTTTCTCAATGTTTTGGCTCCAATTTTAAGGTCGATTATAGCACTAATAAAAAGGAAACATACGGTTACACCTCCATGCATACCACATAGTTAGAGATTGACTTGTAGAAAAGTTAATAGCCTTGATAATGTGTGTAGGACGCCCAATTAATGAAAAGAGAAACTCAGTGTCTATCAATCAAGGTGAATAGTTCCAAATCTCTGAAATGGAAACTTTCCACAACAATTTTCTATACATTAAGAATGTTATTTTGTGTTATGCAAAAGTACTATGTTATGCTATGAAAATGTGATTTACAAGTATATTTATTATTTGTTTCGAAAACCTATGGATAGAAATGTTAAAGGGTTATGTTTCACATACATGTCATTATATAAAGCCTTGTTGGGAGGCACATGTCATCTCTTATGAAAGTCCTTGATGGGGGGCCTATATTGATAGGACCGATAATTGGACTAGATATCTCTTTTGTTGTCACTATGTGTGACTAGGTCATATGTTGACCTTTTGTTAGAATTCGAGTTGACACGGATTCTTTTATTATGATGTCTTGTTCGTATTAATAGGGCATGCTATGTTATGAAATGAAATAAAATGAGATATGATGTTATGATTCTGATACGTGATATGCACGCTATGATTAAACCATGTTTTAAGCTTATCAAAGTATGCTATAATACTGATACGCAAGCTATATTCAAGTATAATGAAAGCTTTCAAATGCAAGTGTTTCCAAGCTTTTCAAAGTATGTTACTGAACTGCTTATGTTCTCAAAAGATTATGTTTATTATCTACACTATCCATGGTATATACTTTACTTGAAAACCCATAACAGTGCTCTCGATTTACTCACCAAGCTGTCAAGCTTATGTTTGTTTCAAACCCATTTTTCATGTGACGAAGCGTGGGACAAGGATTAGTGAAAGAGAAAAGGAAAACTCTAGACTAAATCATGCTCTTGACAATAAAATTAGAAGTATGTAATAGTGGTCAGATAATGATCACTTATGTTTTAGTGTGAAGAGACAATAATCCACCTATGGACTTAAGTTATGTATTAAATAATGTGTACCTTATGGGTACTCAACGATGTTATTTAAACTATGAATGACAGTTATGTTGTAGTAAATGCTTTGATTTTGGCCTCTACTATAAATATTAGTCTAGATCTACATGTATAAATAATGCTGAAAAAAGTACGCTATTTTAAGGCCTTTTCTGGTCAAATTCAAATTCTTCATAAGGTTTGGGATGTGACACTATGCTACCTAGTAGGCTTACACCATTACTCAATCCTCCACATAATCCTTCACATAATGTTCTTGTCCACTAACTATCCCTTTCAAGTTGATCTCTTTACAACAATCACTTCAACCACGATCTGATAGCCTTCAGATCCATATATACTAATGTGGTGATAGTAAAAGTGTCCTAAGATACTCTATTATATGAGAAACATTCACAATCACCAATGTACACTAGGGATGATATGTAATTCATACTATAGAATTGTAGAAGTAAACTCAAGGATTTATAGAGTGCTTAATTGTTCAACAAGAATGAAAAGCTACCTATCTATAATAATAATAAATCGCGACTTCTAATGAAAAACTCAGACAATTAGTGTTTATAAGTAATCCTAAACCTAATTAGATTCGAAATAAGAAAACCAATCAAAATCTCTAAAACATCGCACACGTTCGGACGAAAAGGTTTTTTCTGTTCAAACTAAACTCTGTTCGGATGTAACTAAGATTCTATTCGAATGGTAGCGGCTATTAGTTTTGCACTATTTTTAAATTCGAAAGTTAAACGTGCTATCAAAACCACTAAATGTCAAAGAGACATAATACAACATATTTTAAGCCTATAGTCAAACTAAAAAGTGTCTAACCTATGCTCAATTAAATATAAGTTCCAAGGAGACTCAAAATGTGAATGACTAAACCAACACACACCTTATGAAGGTGCCTAACGTGAATGCATAACATGTATGTGTGTTTATACCTTTCTTATAATAGATTTGGAATAACAAGATGTTATCAATCATGTTAATCTTTAGTCACATGAAGCTATAATTCGAGTTGGGCATGATCAAATCTTCAAAGAAGTGATTGACTAACTCTATAACGATAACAATGTTTAACTAACTTAACAATTACAGTGTCAATAAAGACTTTTAGAATGAATTTTGAAACACATATCTATCAAACGTGTGAGCATAAGACAATAAAAAGTGCTCATACGCGAAACTTTGTTTCTTCTTTGGAATGGGATAGTGGTCATGCTAATAAACAGGAACGCTAGTGTATTTATATTGTTTAAAACGTAATGCTTGATACTAATAAAGGCAAATAGCATCACAGTTGGAGGATTGTGCAATTAGAACGTGGGATTCTGTGGATGATAATCGAAGAATGATGATTGGATTAAGTTGACAAGAAGACTAACCTAGCTGGTAATACTTTGTAGAGTCGTCCAGATACTTTAAATCTCTCATAACTTGTACTAGATTTGATTGATTAATGAATTTTTTATAATAATAGATTTTTTTCTCTGTGGGAATTTTTCCTCTACAAAGACGTGTCCTACTCTTTTTTTATTTTTTTATTTTGCCGGTTTATTTTAATTACTTGATGACTATAAATTATATGCTTAGTTATTCAATATATTTTCTCATGATTCAACCTTGAACTAGCTATTCTGATCATCAATCAATTAAAATCAACCTACACACTAATTCTAAGGTTTAATGTATTAAACACAATTCTCAACACAAGTTTGAATCAACCTACACACAATTCTCATCACAATTTTCAACACAAGTTTGAATCTTGTATTTACCATTAGGAGAAATTCGGTATAAGTTTGAATTGAATAGAAGAATATATATACCAATTTATATAGACGAGAGCAACTATTGAAATTATTAAAGGAGAAACAAACTTCAAAATACTACTACCACTGTACAAATCACATGCCTGGAATTATGCAATATCATTCACCTAATGCTAATTAATCATGACTAACAAATGAGAAATCCAACCATTTCAACTATCACTACTTTGAATTTTATTTAGATCGTATAATATTTTATTACGCTCGGAACAACAGCAAAAAACACCCCCCAAAATAGGGGATTCTATTTATATCTATACTACCTATAAATGTACGGAATCCTCTTATGTGTTTTCTTCAAAAGTGTTTTACACTTTTATTATTGAGTTCACCAAAATACCCCATATCACACCCCTCATTCAAAATCAATGAACCCAATTCACAAACCAACAGTTACAAACCGTTAAGCTCCCACCCTACCTTCTCCCCTCGACACAACCTGTTCAACTTCCACCCTCCCTTCTCTCCCGATATTTTACACTTTTACTGCCAAAATGCACCTATTGATAAATTTGACCAAGGCATCTCATTCACAATTACCAACCAACAACTATTGTTCAAGTTTCCATTCTCTCTTCTCCATGAACCAACAACGACTGTTCAAGTCCTCGCTACACGCCAATTCTTGCTTCCAATTTCCGTGACCACCCGTGATAGTTTTTTTCTTGCCCGTGACCACTCGCGTTAGTTCTTCTCTTCCCCTCAGCTGTGGTTTTCCTTATTTTCCCTGTTGAAAGGTTCTGTACAAGTATGTAAGAATCTCTTCCCTGTGAGTTTTATGGTGTGAATTTTTGTTTCCCCTTTTTTTGTTTTGTAGGGAATTTGTTATCTCCGTGACCACTCGCGATAATTCTTCTCTTCCCCGCAGCCGTGGTTCTCCTTCTTTTTCCTTTGGTTGAAAGGTTCAGCATTCTAGGTATGTAAGAAATCTCTTCCCTGCGAGTTTTATGGTGTGAATTTTTGTTTCCCCTTTTTTGTTTAGCAAGGAGTTTGTGTGTCATGAAGAGGTTTTTATCACCTGTTTTAACACAGAACTCTTGGAAACTAAGAAGATGATGGTCAAACTTGTTGTGTTGACGTTCAACTGGTGATTTGGGGATAAAAAAGGGTCTTAATGGTCCCAGGTAAGCATTTCTCTAAGACCCCCAACATATTTATCAATTATTATTTTTATATATTCTACAAAATCTTCTTGATTACCTTAATTGGGTTGGTGAAATGCATTTATACACATGTATGGTAATTATATTATGGTTTGCTTTTTATTCCAATAGAACAAGTTTCTGCACTGGGATTTCTAAAGAAAATGTGAATGACTATTTTAAACTGTTGTTCTATTTTTTCTTTTTTAACGAATTATAGATAAACTTTTAGCACCAACTTTGATGCTCACAATGAAAGAGGATCTTCATTTATGGGTTTTCATTTATTTTTTAAAATAGATGTTTGGGGTTTCTTGTACTAATTTTTGCTTTGATTGTTTTATTTAGGTTTATTTATTAGAGGTTTTTGGGCATATACAGATTCTGGATTTATGTCTCAAAACCTTTACCTTCATGGATTCTTCAGTGCTTCAAATTGGACAACTGGTGTTGTTGTGTTTTATATGAGTAATTGATTCGATAATTTAATCATTTCAATCATACCTATATGAGTTTACCAATCAGTTTTATGTGAGTAATTGATTCGATAGCTTCAAATTGGACAACTGGTGTTGTTGTGTTTTATGTGAGTAATTGATTCGACAATTGAATCATTTCAATCATACCTAGATGAGTTTACCAATCAGTTTTATAAGAGTAATTGATTCGATCGTCTAATCATTTCGATTATACCTCAATGAGTTTACCAATTAATTTCCATTTTCAATTTATGTCCAAAAAATGGTCAAGCACTGAAGCAGCCAAATGGATTTCTTATTTTTCACAACCAAATAGATTTCTTATTCATCACAAGCAAATGGATTTCTTATTCCTCTAATATCTTTGCAGTTCCCATTTTGACTTAATGTTGGAAAGTGTGATAAACCCCTCACACTTAGATAAATTAATCTCCCCCTAGTAGAATTCTTGCAAGTTTCTTTACTTAGTACATATCTCATTTAGTTTTAAAGTATATGATTGAATTAGTCACATTGTGATTGTGATGAATTCCATAACAAATTCCTTAATTTATGTTCAAAATATAAAATCAATTTTACCTATATGATACTTTACTGATTTCTTCAATCTATTCAATCACATTTGTATTTTGTAGTTTCGATCTTTTAATTGTCATTGGTTTTTTCTTTTTCCTCTTGGATTACAGATGTCGAAAGGGGACATATTTGAGAAGAATCATGATGAACTATATTTTTGTTCTTGGGAAACATCAAAGGGAAAGATTGGAGGATGCATACCAATATTTATGGTAATGGAAGCACAAGTATTGGCAGAGAAGTGAGATATGACCTCTTGTTTGATCCCTCTGAAGAAATCTCCATCAATACAGTCTCCTATGGACCGCGAATTAGATCATGCTATGTAAGCATCTAAAATTTCTAAAATGTTTCTTGGGTATCTTTATTTTCCTTCTTTCTTATAATTTTTGGATTTGGTTAATATTCTTCCAATTTTTGTTAAAATTAGCCATTTAATATCTTAATTGGGTATCTAATTTTCCATTTTTTTAATAAGTAAAATAAAAACCCTGCAACATCTAATTTTTCATCTTCAATGGTTTGTAAATCTCATTCCAACTTTTACTTCATACTTGCTATTAGTTTCAAGTATCACTCTCTTCTTGCTACTTATCAAATAAGTAAGTTGTGGCCTAATTGACTCCATTTTAGAAATTGATACATTAGACCATATTTTCCATATTAAAATACACGATGGAAAGGGTATTGAATTTTGAAGTCTTCTTCATTTTTTTTTCAAATAACGATTTAGCTTTGTTGGTTTCTCACGTGTTCGTCTGGATGCTTTAAAACCATTTGTCAATATGTGAAATTTGTTCAATCTTACAATATGCTACCAATGAATTATTATGTCTATAGGAATTGGGTAGCTCTCATCCAGTCTTCCTTACTAATATCCCCACATGATTTTAATTATCCAAGCTCCTAATCATAGTTACAAATAGATTTAAAACTTACAAAGGGATCTTTTATAGTTTTAACCTACGAAGCCCTGGATACGGATACGAGACGCGAATATGATACAACACGGATACGTAAATACGTTATTTCTCAAAAAAGTAGGACACAGACATGTTAGGGACACGTTGAATATATATATATATATTTATATTTTATATGACCATATAACAAAAATCTAATATTATTTCAATTAAAATTGACATAAAAAGACATAAATTTAAAAAATATTATTAAGATATGAAAATAACAAAGCCATTAAATAAAAATTAAAGAATTTCTTCATTTAATCATCAACATCCATGATTCAAATGTTTGGACACGTGTCGGGGAAGTGTCCGAGAGTATCAGTGTCTGATATGTGTCCTCGGACACATGAGTCAAAATAGAGTGTCTGTGCTTCATAGGTTTTAGCTAGGTTTGTGGAAAAAAGACTTCTCATGAACATATGCAAATGACATCAATTAATTTCTTTTTCTCTCCTGATTCATTGTTGATGTGTTCTTGAACACAACAATAATTTTTCTGATAGGTTAAGGGTACTAACATCTAAAGTGCTCGATAGAGGTGAGAATATACACAATGGCATCTTACAAAAAAGTGCTATGACACTGCACAAAAAATCTACAAAAGTATTTACAACAATTTTCAATCTTCTCTCTAGGACATTCTTTTAAAATACTCAAAAACTACAATGATCTGTTTTATAGGGTAAGAATGTGGAGAAAGCAACAATAAAAACCTCTCCTTCACACAAAAAAGGAAAGAACCACTCAGAGGGCAACCCAAGACTCCATGGGTTATATTTGAACAAGAAATAGTCCATTCTGCATTTAATACACGGTAGCTTATTTTTTTATGTCACAACCACTCACTTTTTTTGTTCCTCTATCGAATCTTGGGCTTGGATGGGATAACCTTAAAGTAGGTCTTATACAATCCATGATCACATATTCTTTTGATGAACTTTTCAAATTTTCTTCCTTCACAAGTGTAGCTTAAGTTCAGTGAATCATGTAATTATTCATTTTCTTGCTCTCCTTTCTCCCAATTTAATTTGTTGAACCCAAAGACAAGGCATCATTCGGAAGAGCGATACGATTTAGTAATACGAAAATTCGGGGTAACATTTGAAGTTTGTAATAGTGGTATGATTTAATAATGCTACAATTACATGAGGTTGTAATTTTAGAATGTTTATTATACTTCTGATCAAGAACAACATCGCCTTTAATTTACATCCTAGATCCATCTCTAAATTATATATGCATGGACATATAGTTTCATATATAATACAAATACACAAGCACATATATAGATCGGCCAATTAATTAATTGGAGAGAAAATCATCAATTGAGCACTTACCATTTAAGAGATCATGATGGGTCCTATTAGGAAGGTAGTCAGTCATATATGAGGAGCTTCTCCCCTCTCTCTCTCTCTCTCTCTCTCTCTCTCTTTCTCTCCTTAATAAAAAGCTATCAAAGGAATCAAATTCTCCTGGTGAACTCAGCCCTGATGCTTTATTACTAGCAAACATGACGCTTTCAACAAAAATAGCAGCAGATCTACTGAAATTTTTTATCAAACCCAAGACTTCATTATGCTACAAAAATAAAGCTCACCCCATTGTTTAATTCTCTCTCTCAAATGTGTAGGAATGGTATTTGATCTTCCCCCTTCCTTATTGTGCCTTTTCCTCTTCTATAATATGAAGTCATGATATTATTATTTCTCAAGTAGGTAGCTAAAGAAATTGTTCCATGATTGGATATTTGTTTTATGTTTCTCTTTCATTATTTTTTTTCACTTCTAGATGCACAAACCACTTTCCAAGTTGACTCTATTTAAGAAAACAAAATGCTATTAAGAAAAGGAATGCATGCATACAGAAGATTTGAATGGTAACCATAATCACATTCTCGAAAAACTAAATTAGTGGTCAATGGTTTTGATTCCTTTCAAGTTTGAAAACTTAGTAGAACATCCTAGATATAAAATTGATGTCTCATGGAAAAACCTTGTATATGCATCAATGCTTTATCTAGTTGCTAAGAAGGATGTTAACATTTTTATGTCTTCCTTCCTCCTCTTTCATCATCTCAGCAGCTAAATAGAGCACAAGATTTTTCCACTTGATAAGGATTCTGATATGAGAATTAAGGACATTAAGCAATTGTCATAGCTTATTGTAACCTGTATCTGTGCACAGTTTTTTTTTATAAGTAATAATTTCATTAAAGGCACCAAGGGGGGTGCACCCATGTACAAAAATACTATACAAAACATACTAAGATACGATATCCAAAACAATTTCCATAAGTACCATAACAAAGTGGATTCTAAACAACCCCATAAAGCTAATCAAGATTAGAAATAGAAAATTAGATGGCTAAATAGAAAGTTTCTCATCTAACCCAAAATCAAAATCAATAATAAAAAACATAAAAACAAGAATCTAATCAGAGAGGATTTGATGTCCTTCATTATTAAGTTTTCCTACTGATTTGTCTATAGCTGGATCTGTTGTCGTACATAATTATTCAGCATATGTCATTGAAATGCTAATAAATTGTACATATCTATTAAGTGTCTGTGGATTGGCCTATTCTAAAGGAAGTTTCTAAATTGTATATATCTATTATATGTAGTTCTATAAGATACTAATCAACAAGATTATTATTTTTTTTGCAGATTTGTTAGCTTCTGTGTTCAGGTATCGTCAGATCCCTTCGCTACACTAATTCATTTATAAAATAATAATAATATATATCTAACTATACTACGTATTAATGTATGGATCCACTTATAGTATTTTCTTCGAAAGTGTTTTACAATTTTATTGAATTCATCAAAATGTCCCTATTAAATAATAATTTAACCAACACACCTCTCATTTAAAATCAAAAGACCCACTCTATCATTTTCTTTTTAATACCAACCAACAATTACGACTTTCAAGTTTTTTCACTTCAATACAAACCAACCGTATGTGAATACCTCTTTTTTCGTTGCGATCACACTTTTGAAGACCATAACTTTTCCCAACCGCAACGACTCTCCTGAATTCTTCCTGCGTCATTCCTTCTTTGGAATCTTCCTATTTCTTCTCTCTTTTCTGCAATCACTTGCATGAAGGCCGTAGCGACTCTTCTCTATCGCACGTCCGATTATCTGCTCTATCACAAGGCTGATTTCTTCTTGTGCCATTTCTTTCGTGGCTATAGGTTTCATCGTCAGGAATCAAATTTTAGGTTGTGGTCTGTTCCTATTTCCTCTCTTCGTTACGATCACTTTCTTGAAGTCCATAGCAACTCTTCTCGGCTACCGCAAGACACAACAATCAGGAATTTTGTGGCTGTAGATTTCGATATCATGATTTCCTCTCTTTGTTGCGATCACTCTCTTGAAGGCCATAACAACTCTTCTCGACTATTGCAAGACACAACAATCGGGAATTTTGTGGCTGTGGATTTCGATATCATGGTGCTAGTGGTATGTGATGATCTCTAGTTTATTCCTCTGTTCCAAATGTGGGTGGGTGTGTATGTATGTGAGGAGATATTTTTACCCCCATTTTCTCCAATTCTTTCCTCTGTTCCAAATGTGGGTGGTTGTTTATGTATGTTCTTCTTTAGAAAGGAGTGGGGGAGATACAGGGAGGGGGGCCTTAATTGCCCTACTTTCTAGTTTGTACCTTACATGTTACACTGTCAATTACATGTCAACAAAATCAAATATATGATTATTGAAATTTCAACCGCAGTTTCTTATATGAAAGCCAAAAAAGAACAGTTGTGGAAAATTTTATGCTTCTAATATCTAAAATATCATAAATGCATCCAGACAATCATCCTAGCTCTTCTTTAAATGGAGTAAGCTTTTGGATCACAACAGACTCGCTACCCTCAAATCCTTGTTCCAAGCCATTAAGATATTTGGCTGTGCGAATCATTTATAGAGCTTATAGGCTTATAGCGATTGGTTTCTGCTAATTTTATAATTGAAAGGAACCCTATAAGAACTACAAAGGATGCAGAAGAGCTCCTTATACTAGAAATCAAGCATTGAGCTTCGGGGTTGTGCTGGCTTGCTGCTAGTTTCAGGCAAAACAAAAGCGCTTTAGCTACTGTTTGGGCACAATTGTCTACGAAACATTCACCTTTCTTTCAGTTAGTCTTCTCTCTTGTGATTATGGAAAGAAAGATGAGTTAGTTAATATGTTGAATAATGTGGAATTAATTGTTAGAAGAATATAAAGACAGGATGAAGAACACAAATAGTAACATTTCACTTATGATATCCTTTATCAACAAATTTGGGAAGTTATCTGCTTTTAGTTTGATGTCATACTGTGTTTTGATTGTTTTGTGAAGTACTGATCTGTCAGTATAATACTGTTAGCTACGTCTAATTATTTATTTAATTCTTTGAGTTGATACACTTTGGATGTGAAATTCAATCAAAAGAAATTGTCTGTTGTAGGTGAGATGTTCAGTTTTTCCCTTTTGGGGTTCTATGAAATAAGAAAACATTCGAACTTCCTTTTCTGGCTGAGTAGTATGATACTTTTGAGGACTTAATTCAGGTTTCTCTTTAAATTTATTAGTCCTGGCCATCCAAATTAAAATATAATAAACTGAAGATTTAGGACGATTATAGAATGAATTTGGTGAGGATTATCGCCCATGGATGAATTGGTCTTCAATAGTTTTATGAATGGTTAGTCATTTGGAATATAAGACATGCTCTGGAGGATTTTTCCTGGTATTGGATGATTCTTAGGGCTGAGTTAAGAGTTTACTGTTATCTAATAAATTTGGTCTCAGGAGATGACAATTTATTGAACACAAAGACTTCTAATGTATTATTTAATATTACACAATATATTTGGTCTAAACAAACACATGGGATCTTCCTTTTTTGTCTTTTTCTTTTTTCTTTTGATATGCCAATAATAATTAGTGATTGAGAAAAAAAGACTTTAATGCCCAAAAAGGAAAGAGAGAATTCTTGAAATGCATACACTATAGGGTTAATTTGGGAATAATGACAGGTAATCTCAACGAAAAGCTCCAAAAAATTAAAAAAAAAAAAAAGGATTGGAGTAAGGCTTGTATAATCTCACTCTTAGACAGACGTATAGGTACCCATGCATGCACACATGCATAATTTGATTATATATGGTAGATTATTTTTTTCTCACTGAGTATACCTGTCTAAAACATTTGTTTGACTATTACTAAATGAATAATAGTATCTTTTTATATGCATTCTCCCTCTTGATTGCAATTTTTTGTATTGCAGAGTTGCTCCTGGTAGCAAAACAACTTATGTTGCCGCTCTTATGAAAAACAGTGGTATGTGATGATCTCCAGTTTATTCCTTTGTTCCAAATGTGGTTGGGTGTGTACGAATGTTCTTCTTTAGAAGGGAGTGGGGGAGATATAGGGATGGGGGCCTTAATTACCCTACTTTCTAGCTTGCACCTTACATGTTACACTGTTAATTACCCCCATCATTGTGAACATGTACATATGCATATTTGCTATATATTTTGTCAATTGGTTGATTTTTTTGTCAAGTGTCTGTTCAATGTCCATATGTTTTTATTTTTTTTTGTTGGTACATTAATGCAATTGTTACCAGGTGTAATTTTTCCAAATGAAATGAAGGGGCCAAGAGTCAAGTCACTTACTAGAAATTTACATCGTATGGGGGTGACAAACACCATAGTTTGTAACTATGATGGGAGAGAGGTTACTATCTTGTTTTATCTTCCTTAATACTCCTCTAATACATCATGAAGTTCTTTTTATCTTTTTTTGGATTGGTAAAGTTAATACACTATGGAGTTCATTTTATTTTCCTGTGTTAGCATCAGTTTAAGTTTAGATGCATAATTTATCATCGCTGTCAAGGCTACTTTATTTGGTTGAGAAAATACCTTCTTTTATATAGCAAATTACTTGTATTTATAATTTGGACATAGAATTGGGAGACTGTTTTTAAATCTTCTTTTTTTCTCTTTGATTCTATATTAATTCAATTGTTTATTATCCCCGATATGTTTCCAATGTTTTCTAAAACCTTGAAAGTATTTTTGACAGTTTTCTTTTGTAATTTTGCCTGTTCATGTTTGTTTCATGAATTGAATAAGAATGAATTTGTTCTTTTCTTCATTAATAATGATAAGATTAGTAATTTCAATAATCTCTTTTTATTATTTTATTTATGTTCTAAGTCAGTATTTATTCTCAATTCTTTTTTTTTTCTTTCTTCCAAACATCAATTTCTTCCTCAAACCAACAAACAGACATGCTCAAATGAATAAACTAACATTGGTAATAATTACCAATGAGAATCACTAAATTTAGTTTTTCTTTTTTCTTTTTGTTTTTTAAACTAAACTTTGACCCCTTAAACCTCTCTTTAAATCTTAAGTTTAGGGGGATAAAAATAAAAAAAGTTAAAAGAAGTTTTATTGCAAGAATATTAAAAAAATTGGGGAGGTGGAGGGGGGGTTCTTAAATTGTTAAAAAAAGTTATAAAAAAGAGAGGGAAAAAGTCAAAATTTCAAAATTTGGAGGAATGGAAACAACAAAATATATTAGAATTATAACAAGATCCTCAATTTCTGTCAACATATCTAATACCTTTTTTTACTTCATTTTTGCCCCCCCGCCCCCAATTTCAGCTGCCCAAAGTTTTGGGTCACAACACAACTGATAGGATTTTATTGGATGCCCCTTGCAGTGGTGCTGGGGTAAGTGACTAGACTTGATATCAATCTTTGGACTTCATCAGTGGCTTCTTTTTATTAGTTACTGCTCAATGAAATTAGATGAGTTTTATTTACTTTGCACGCTATATCTAAAGATGAGTCTGTCAAAACCTCTAAAAATTTTGACTGATATACAGAATAGTTCCCGTTTGCAGAAGGTATATTATATTCTTTTAATTATATATAACTTATTAGATATATTTGGTTTATCTGAATCAATTATGTCACATCAGTTTCTGGATTACTAGGGAAAGAAGTTTATGATTCTTTGATGAATACAACTTGACATTGCTAATAGTGCTTTATAATTATTCATTTTCTTATGCATGTTGAACCTATTGAGGTGCATTGAGGAGCTACGGAAATTATTTTCTAGCAAAATTCAAAGTTGACTAGATTTTCAGTAGGTGGAAAGAATCATCGGGATATTATTGTAAATCAGGAGACATTGGATCTCATCGACCAAATGAGGAAAAAAAATTTCACATGGTGCAAAGCCTTATCCCAATTATTTGGAATCTTATCGTTGATGCACAACCAAGACAATGAAAGAGAATTTGCCTCCAACAGCAAAAAAACTAAAAACTAAAATAAAAATACATGACCATAAGACCCAATGCACTGTTAATTTAAGGGAGATAAGTTTCTAGGAGACAATCTTATCACTGATCTTTCCAAATCTTAGCAAGTCACCTAGAGCTTCATTCCTTTCAATCCCCCTCAGAGAAGAAAATAGCCATGTTGCATTGTATGATCAAACCATCAAAACTGTCACTCACCTTCTTGTGACTATCCCTTATGCTTCTAGGAACCCCTTGCCAAATCATCTCACATTTGTTCACTCCAACCTCGAGCTTGTAGCTGTAGTTATTTGCCTCATTATCATCACCTATGAACCGCAAGAAAACTACGTAGATAGGAGCCATTCCCAAGCGCAAATGCCTCAAAATGCAAACAAAAATTGCCCAAAGCAATTAAAAACCTAGAGATTGGAAAAAGATGCACAACACCAATTACATAATCCAGGATCTCTATAAGATAAAACATGTTGCTCACATGATAGCATTGTAAGGTATAACTCAAGGTTTTTATTTCATGTGTGCCATGGTAAACATTTTTTCCTTTTCTCATGATTCATCCATTTGTTGAAAGTATTGATCAATCTTGAGGATAGATAAAATTAAATTAAAGTTCCCTGGAGGCAAACTAAGGACTGTTTAACAGCTTAAGTCAATTATCATATTTCTTTTCAGCTCTTAATTTTAGTGAAAATTTTGTTAAACTTATAAATTGGTTAATTTCAACGAGTAATATAGTATATTTGTTCAAATGAATTGTATTTAGGGAACTATTTTTTTTTTTTTTGATAAGTAGTAAAGGAACTGATATTTATCACACTTGTTTGTTTATCTTAAATCCATGGCTTAAAGTGACCTGCCAAAACTCTTCAAGATTTAAACATAGGTGAAGCGATAACCTTTTATCATGTATGCTTATGACTATGAGATTATACTCTTGCTTTTTGTGGACTTGCTTAGTTTGCTTGATTGTTTATGGTACAATTATGAATATTTGATCTTGCAAAAATAGTAGGAAATACCATTGTCAGATTGTTCGCTCTTCTCTACGAAGGCTGCAAAGCGATCACACGATCTCGTGTTTTGAGTTTCTAAAACAATGTAGTTTCTGCAGTTTATGGTTATGTAATTCACTATAGGGTTGTCAATGTATCGTATCTTGATCCACATTCGATCTCTTTATCAAATATGGCATAAAAAATTTGATGTGATGATCCAATCTAATCCAAATCCAGCAACTCTTTAGTTAAATGCATCAGATATGATTAAACTAATATGATCAGATTTGACAATATATAACATGTATATTAATTTTTTATATATATTTTATTAAAAGTATGTATTTTAATTTAGGAATTTATAGATCTATTACAATTTCCAACCCAATCCCATAAATAGATTATGGATTAACCTTGATCTGATCTAATCTGAATATGAATCAGAACCCAATCCGTTTATAGGCCTAATTCATTGTTATATTGATGGTTTTAAATTTTGATCTTCAAATTGTTAACTTGTTCATGATTTGGATTTAGGGGCTGAGACTCATATTTGAATTTGCTTATAATTTTTTCTTGTACAGTTCAGTGTTATGTTGTCAAATGAGAAAGCCCAATTTTTTAAGAAAAATGCTAAACATAATGGATTCTCTCTTTTAGACTTACCACCTTGTGGCTAGGAGTGAGAAAATACTGTTGCAAAAAAATTGTTATGTATAACATAGCTCTTTTTTTTTTTTATAAAAAAAAAAAAAAATCACTGGTTAATATTTACCTAAGCTTATTCACCGAATGATGTGACCAAGGATGTGGCAGTCAACATGTTCCTTTAGGCAAAAAAGGAAAAGGAAAAAGAACAACTTGACTAAAAATATGAATGTATTCTTTTAGGCATAAAACATCTCTAAAATATAAGGAAAGTAAAATTTGAAAAGGAAAGGTCTTCAATGATCAATCACAGAATTAAAACATGATAAAGCATAATTCCCATTAGGTATTTTATAATTGTGTTAGAATTGTAATTCAATTTCTTTACTTTTTGAACTCTAAATATTGAGTCTCCATTTATTTATTTTGTACTACTATTTTTCTTTTAGGATTCTAATAGCATATGGCTTTCTTTCACAACATTATTAATTTTGTACAATTATTTTTCTTTTAGGATTCTAATACCATTTGACTTTCTTTGATAATATACTTCCAAGAGTTTGCACAATTCTTTTTCTTTTAAGTCACATGTCTTATTCATCAATTTTCTTTTATTTGTTTATTCTTCCATCAAACTTCATTACAAAACATGAAGAAAGATCTTGATAAATTTATGAATTGAGTATGCATTTGCAGATGTGTTGTTATGGAAGTACAAAAGGTTCTTGGCAGCGCTTCTGACTTGAGATTGCAGTAATATGGTTTCTTCTCACCGCTTGGAGTACCCAAAAAAGGTACTTTTATCTTTTTTTTCCTTCCCTCTCTCTTATTGACTTGGTTAATGAACAAATTCACCAAAAACATTCTCCTCTTCCCTCCTTCCGAACATACTAAAGAATGTGAGATATGAAAGAGAGGGAATTATGTGTAATTAGTTGATTATTAGCTCAATTATTTAAGGAACCATTAAAGGATTTAAATATTCGAGTAAGATATTCAGTGATTTCGAGCCGGCAATGATTGAATATCATTGTAGAATGATATATTTGGGTTTATGTTCAAATGTGACTAGACTGTGCACAGTTGGTGTTGTGTCAATAAGATTATGATATGTTAACGTTGATAGGAAGTGATTTTTACATGTTAAAGGTGTTGATAAATGTTTTACCTCTATAGATTTGTTTGTCTTATTATGTTTATGGTCTCAGTGTGGTTTTCATTATTGAATTTGGTAACTACTGTATTCTTTCATTTAGTTTCAGCCTTTGAAATTGATGCCAACAATTAATAATTTGTGCTTCCATTTATTTATTTACCAATTTCACTCAAATGATGTGCATATGTTTTAGCTTTAATTCTAATTATGTAATGCTAATGATTTCTTCAATAAGGTTTGCAGCTTATCAAGAAAACAAATTCTGTGAAGGATCACAAAAATGAGGGCAAAAAACCTCCAGTTCCATGATCAAGTATTTGACCTCATTCAAATCTGTCGAGGATCACAGTTTTATTGCAAGACAAAGAAGTAGAAGGTCTTCAAGTTTTCAAAAATAATATTAGAGTTCCTTAATTCCTCGCGCACTTTTGTCAATCCTAGCAAGCAGATACAGGTATATAGACCAAACTATACGACATACTATAAATGTGCCTAAATTGGCATTCTGGCTCTGTTTAGCCAAAGTAGGCACATGAAATTTGTCAAATGAATGGGTAATGTGATATTCATTGTCATGTAAGGTGAAAAAGGATATTTATTTTCTGATGTCATTTGAAATGAATTTAATCTGCATTTGCATGCTTGCAAATGAGATAGCAATCTACACTAAACATCCCAATTGCTTTTATATGAATTTATGCATATGTTGAGTAATGGGCTATGAAGCATGGATACTCTATTTTGGCTCACATGTCTGTGTCAGAAATGTGTCGGACACTGACACTCTCGGACACTTTTCGGACACATGTTTATAATGCTAATTATACCGACTGCTGTTTATAATGCATATGAGCGTTCATTAATTATATATTTTGTTTTTGATCCTTTGCCTTTTATATTGTAGCTTTTTAGTAGTTGGATTTTCAATTCTTTGTTAATTTTGTTGGTTGTCATAGCTAATTCTCTTTCTAAATATAAGATAATTGATGTTATAAGTGTTGTGAAAAGGAAGTATGATGCAATTAGATTTACCAATTGCAACATAAGCCAAAGAAATATATGATAGTTGACTGTTTTAAGTGTTATGAAAAAACATGTGTTATGCATCTATTATTCTAGGTATGGATTAATTCTCTCTTGAAATTCCTTTCGTGTTATTTTTACACCAATTTATACAGACGACACCGACTATAAAAATTATTCAAGGGGAAACAAACTTCAAAATACTACCACCACTGTACAATCATATGGCCAGAATTACGCGATATCATCACCAAATGCTAAATTAATCATGACTAACAATGAGAAATCCAACCATTTCAACTACCACTACTTTGAATTTTATTTAGATCGTATAGTATTTTATTACACTCAGAACAACAACAAATACCACCCCCCAAAATAGGGGTTATATTATATTTAAAAGTCTTGAAAATTGGATTTAAGATGTGGGAAGATGCCACAATTCAAGTTCACATTTTCATCCTTTAAAATCTAAGCAGTTGTTTCAAGAAATGGATAATCAGTGTAGCCAACAACAGGATCCGCTGTATAGAACGTCTCTCTGTGGTACTTGTTGAGCTGAGCACAGAGCTCAAATCTCTTTGGCAAATCAGGGTTCGCTAGGAATAAACGACCATAAGCAACAAGATCAGCGTGGTTGTTAGCCACAGCTTTGTTACCATCTTCCTTGTCATAACCCCCAGCAACAATGAAAGTACCATTGAAAGCCCTTCTTATGGGCAAAAGACTATCTGGGCATTCACTTTTCTCTCCTACAGTTTTCATCCTCGGCTCAATCATGTGGCAGTAGAGAATACCATATTTATTCAAGGATTCAACCATATAAAGGCCCAGAGCCTTTGGATTCGAGTCTACTGATTCCATGTAATTTGCAAAGGGAGAGAGCCTTATACCAACTCTATGTGCTCCTATCTCATTAGTGACTGCTTCAACTATTTCTAGAGCGAACCGTCAACGATTCTCCAGAGACCCTCCGTACTTGTCTGTTCGGTCATTAACTTGGTCTTTCATAAACTGTTCTATCATGTAACCATGAGCTCCATGGATCTCAACCCCGTCAAAACCTGTAACAAACAACATTAGTTAATCAGCGAAATGAAAGGTAACAACAATGTCGAGCAAAGAAGCTAATTCGTCCTTGATACCGACCTAAAACTTCTTGGTAGGAAATTTGTTTTGTGTTACAATGTAGAACTTGTGTGCTTCTTCTGGTCTTAAATTGGGCATTCTAGAATGCAAA
Organism: Nyssa sinensis; assembly: GCA_008638375.1. Taxonomy (NCBI): domain Eukaryota; kingdom Viridiplantae; phylum Streptophyta; class Magnoliopsida; order Cornales; family Nyssaceae; genus Nyssa; species Nyssa sinensis. The sequence goes on from CM018038.1 coordinate 35,338,632, forward strand.
CTATAGTGCTAGAGTCCATGGCCCCGATAGTCATAATTTTTGCACTTGAAAGTCTTTAATTCTGCTTATTGTATCACGATCAGGCATTTATTTCAATATCATAAAAATTATTATTATTATTCACAGGCTTCATCATATCTTGCCTGTTTCACAGGTTGCAGTGGCTATTTTGGTTTTAATTATTGGTATTTCAAAATCCAATTTCAGGCTACGAATGGCCTGAGATGTGGAACAGCATTAGTGGGCTGTACATTCTATGGGTATGCGACACACAAGCTATCACAACAAATACCTCCTACACCAAGATCACCCTGAACCTCAAGGAACCGGCTTGAGACTTGAGTTGCTCTGCCTTGTATATGATAAACTTTCTTTGGGTCAATTAGAATAATTTTTTGGGGGATTTACTTTTATTTTTATTGATGTGAGTGTCAGGATTGTACAATCATTTTAATTGAAATGCCTTCAAGACAATTTCAACAAGTTCACATGAAAGACTGAAATGCAGTCTAGCTAACCAGACAAACTTTGAATAATATTCAAACCATCACAACATTTGCAGCAGAAATAATACTGCATCTATGATTTCATTTTTATTTTATTCCCCTAAAGATAAATCATAATGTAATCAGTAAAAAATCCAATAAATTTTTTTAATTCATTTCATTTTAAAGATTTGGGAGATCAAATACCATTTAGCTTGCTTAAGTTCAGGAGCAACTTCATTTTTCACCAAAAGTTGGAAGTAGCTAAAAAGACTTACCAGCTTCCATGGCATTCCTTGCAGCAAGCCTAAAATCATTAACAACTTGAGGAATTTCATCTGTACTTAGGCATCGAGGAGGGGAAAATTCAGCAACATCAATACCATTGCTTCGAAGTTGAGGAGCCAATGGCTTGGCGGTACAAGAGATTGGAGCCTGCCCATTTGGCTGGAAACCTGTACGGAGCAATTGGTTAAATTGGTTGAGAGGAGAAGCACATGTAAAAGAGGCCTGAATATTCAATATAGTAGGTTGGCTCGTCATAGAAGATAAAAAAATAGTCATTATACAGAAGTTAAAATGGGAAAGGTACTTCACAAGTATATCAAAATTGATTTTGTTCAGAAAAACAGAGATAATTTTCACCTCTTATAATATGCATATATAAATACAGTCAGTCATTGCAAAAATCCTCAGGAAGAAGTAACCACAGAGATAATTTTCAACTCACAAATATATCAATACACTTGATGCTCATCAAAACAAAATATGGTGAAGCATCATGCCAAGGAACAGCAGTAAACGAATGTCCAGCAGAAATGGAAGTCATGAATCGAGGTTCCATGACACCTTCCAGGTTTTTCAATAATATTGAAAATGCAAAGAAATAGTTGGCATTCAGGATAGGGTAGCCCTTGGAGGAAAGAGGCTTCTAGGACAACCTTACAGGTGACTCAGAAAAACAATGCAAACATAATATTTGCATAATGCACAGCCCACTTGCTCTCACTCTATTCATTTTTTTTTTTTTTTTGGGATAAATAATCATTTGTATTAAAAACAAAGTCACCAAAAGGGGCGAAACCCATGTACGAAAACAATATTGAGAGCTACATTTGACCTTCAATACAATTCAGCTCTCGCAAAAGATCTAAAAAGCAAAGAGCTCTATTAATACACCAACTACATAGCAAAATTAGAAGCCAGCAGAAATATAAATATGCATTCCAAAATCTCCAATTTTTTTCTAAATAAAATGTTGCTCGAACATATTATTTAATTAAAACTAATAGAATAAGAATTGAAAGATTATCACCCTACAAAGTTCACACAATTATAGAGCAGTCAACATTGTGAGTGGATATTGTACTGTAGGCTGCCCAAGTCAATCTTGATAAAGATATTAAAGGAGAGGCAATGGACACTCCCCTCACTTTATTAACTCAAAAGCTTAAGGAAGTAAACAAGGTGATTAACGCAGTAGCCCAATGTGACTAGACTCTATTAAATTAAGTATATATTTGCTCACATTATGAAACCTAAGCTTTCAAGAAAGATAAAAATATCACTCTTGCAAAGGAGAAACTTCCTCACTGAGGCACAAATCAAGAAAACTCATATTTGGAGTATCAAATTCAGTTAATGTAACAAATGTGATATTCTATTCGTAAAAAGAATAGGTAACAGTGCTACAGAAAATAGTGTTTGCTGCGATAGACACAAAACTAATAACCATGTAGATTATGTAATCAAACAAAATTCTCTAGATTTTTTTTTAATGGGTACAGCAAACTTGTACACTCCTATCAACCTTGTGTTAAGACTTGAAGAGTAAAGGGGTCTTCTGCCATCAGGACAGTTTTATCATGGCACATGCCATCAACATGTAATTACTATTTCAAAAATCCCTTATTCCACGTAATTGCAATTGGCAATATAAATCATCCTCCACCATTACTTGTTCAGTTGTTCATATGAAAACAGTAAAACAATTAAAAAGATTATTGGCCATTTCTTTGACTAACCTTAAGTGGCCATTTCTTTTGGTTTAATTTAGAATCATCTTGTGTAAATTTAAGAACATATTACTCGTGAATTTCTACATTACATCATCTTCTAAAAATGCCTTGTTTTACGGTAGAATGTTACCTTATTTTGACTAATCAGGTAATGGAACTTATGTATAGCTATGCATTTTTAATTTTATTATTTATTTAATGGTGAGTAAAAGGAATTTGCATCTTTCCAGCTTCTTTCATGGTAAACCGACACAAAACCCGTTTATTGAATTAGATGACCAAGCAGAACCAAACTTTCAAGACATATTTCACCTATAATTTTGTCCGCAAAATACAATAGAAATTAGACTGATACAAGTATACTTTTTTTTTTTTATATAAAAAAAAAAGGAGGAATATATAAATGTACATGAGATGCGACATCAAAAAACTAGCATGCAAAAAGTTACTACAAATGTTTATCATGTTACACAAACAAAGGAAGCTAACTCGGGGAAAAATGGCAGGGAAAAGAAAACTAAAAAGATGTATTTTATATTTGATAAATCATAGTTCAAACCAATGTTACCTGGAACGTGGATCGTTATGGTACAGGGAACGGGAACATAGATCATCACTTGTTATTGAACATGATACGTTAGGGGTATGCTTCTTTAGATCGCTTTGTTAGAACGAAATACGTTTATTTGGAACGTGATATGCTTTTTTATTGTATTTGTAATAATATTGGTATGTATATATAAACACCAAAAAGATTTTAACGAATTCAAACCATTATAATATAAAATTTCAATGATGTTGTGTATTTTGTATGATATTTTTAAAACTTTTGATATTTTAGATTAGGAACGCTAAATCTTGTGTTCCAAATCGCTAATGATCCATATTTTGAATCGTGCGATCCCAATTCGCTAGGGGAGTAGCGAATTGTGGTAACCGTAGTTCAAACTTCTTGATATGAATATATCAAGGGCATAAAAGGATTCACCATGGGATGCATCCAAACAATTCCAAATCTTTCAAGTATTCAATTTTTTTTGTCAACAAAAGCCCAGCTTGAAATTTTTGATTAATTGAATTTAACCAATGCTCAGTTAAAATTCATCCCATAATGAAACAGAAGACAAAGTTAAGAAATCAAAAATATACCTTGATTTGAAACCCTTCCTACATGCCAGATCTGACAAAAGAAGATACCGCCTTTGGCATGCACGGCGTCTACAATGGGTTTCCAGGCTTCTACTTGTTCCTTGGTCCATATACCAGGTGTATGTGGGTAGCTTCAATTAAGAAAAAAACATAAGCAATTATAGAATTATGAGAAAAGAAATTACATACTCAAATGTATGCATTGCTCTTTAAATATATAAGCATAAAGAACTAGAATAAAAAATATTACCCTCGAGCTGTATCAGAAACAACAGTGGCTTCTGCAATGAGAAGGCCCCCTTTGGTGGTTCTCTGAGAGTAATATAATATAGCATGTGGCTGAGGAACATTGTTGAAAGATCTCTGCCTAGTCAGTGGTGCCAAAACAATTCTGAAAAATATGGAGCGCGTAAATAGTTAACTACATGAAGCATTGGAGCTTCTGGCCAATGGGAGTACTAAACTAGCATAACTACACCTCCCTAGCTGCAAGCAGTTTAAAAGAAAATTAGGTGATTCACTCATCACAACATCTAGCTTAGAATTCGGAAAATGCAAGAAAAATAAAGAAGTAAATAAAAGAACCATCTCTGGAACACGAATGGGAAAACCTTAATTTTAATGATGGCCTGATAAATAATTAATCACAATTAGAAAAAAATTACTGAGATGCCAACGTAACATTCAGTTGTGTCAGTATAAGCTTTTCTCTAACTACATAAGAACATGCATGCACCACCGATCATAAACTATAACATTAATAGAGAGACAACAAAACGCAGCTGCATCCATAGCAAAAGAAGAGAGAATAATCTCATTACATAAAGCATCTCTCGTCCCAATTGTTTGCCATAATTTGTTCTATTCAGAAATATTCAGAAGCATGTAAAGAATTTTATGTTTTGATAAATCTATTATAGGAATATGAACAAAAAATATTCAAAAAACAAATGAAAAGGAAAATGAAAAAAAAAAATAGCATAGGAAGAAAGTGAGCCACATATACCAAGAAATTTAGAAAAGAACATTCCTCATAAAATTTGGAGAAGAATGCTTATGAACGAGATGCTACCTTACCATCCATCTTTTGGAGTACGAAGACTAAGAAAGGATAATTTTTTATAAAGATATATCAGATCAATCTTCTCAAACCAATCTGCTTTTACTCCATTTCATTTTGTTTCCTCGTTCTTTTTCTTACCGAAACAGAGTCAACATCGGCATGGGAAACTACATATATGCAGAATAGGGAATTGGGAGGAACTGCTAAGTGCAAGAAAATTTAGCTTCTCTGGGTAGGAACTATGAACAGTTCAATTTCTAAGGCAACAGCTATTTATCAGGAGAAAACAATTCTCACACAACTACTACATATGCTAAGGAAAGTGACTAGAATGCTGCTATTGACTATGTTCTCCCTTATCTCAATTGGCACCAGTATTAGCGATGCCAATGCTGAAGAGCATCTAACCGTTAATAGCTAAGGACATTTATTCCCTATGACATATCTACAAGCTACAGAGTGTTAGATTTGGTGGAATAACATAAAAGAGATGAGAAATAGAAAAGAAAGAGAGAAGAGAGAAAAGGGAAAAAATTCAAAAGACTACATTGTATTAGACTGAATTATTCTGAAACTAAACAACAAAACTACTTATATAGGAGGGTTATGAGTTTGTAAATGAAAAGTATTAATAAAAAAAATAAATTATGAAAACATAATCTTATTAGCATTACACAATAATATATATGTGGAACTATTATACTTCTAACACCCTCCTCAAACTCATGGTGGGAGGTAGACCAACTTGAGTCTGCAAATAAAAATCTCTAGAAAGTCAGACAGTTGACTTGTTGGCGTTAGTGATTGAAATGTAGATGTTACCCAAGTTGGTTGTTGGGCTTGTGATGGTGAGAGTGGAGAAGATGACAGTATGACTGAAGGATTTTGCACGATGATGAGAAATTCTAGTGGTGCAATAGTGAGTGAGTGAGTGTGTGTGTTGCAATCTGATGATCTTCGGTCTGTGACTGAACAACGTTTGATTGGGCGATGGTGTTTAATAGTGATGTTGGATGACAATAGATGAAGGATTGGTGATAGAGGTGATGAAGATGTTGTGGACAGTGAATTTTCTTTGACGATGGTTGAATCTACGAGGATGATGAATCTAAGGATAAATCCCTGGCTATGATCGGGATGTTTGCAACAGGCCAACGACCTAAACAAAGACGCTGATGGGTGTAACCGATGGTGCTGATGTGGAATGATGATGTGGCGATACCGTGTGCGTGCAGCGCGTGCGTGAACTGTAAGGTGCGTGGAGCACGTGGGCATGAGAGGGATTGCTGGTGCGTGGAGCGCGTGCGAACCACCTTGCCAGCAAGTGGAGGCGCATGGAATGCGTGTTTGGCTGGGCAGACTATTCAGGCCGCACGTTGGGGCCCGTGCGATGGTGCATTGGACGTCAGTTGGTGGCGGATTGATATGGATGATGTGAGGGAGTGGTTTGTGGTGTTTGTTGGTTGAAACTCTGAAGATTGATAGGAGTAGATGGGTGAAAACAGTGTTGTGAGGACCCTCGGATGGGCGGTGTTAGATCGGCGACCCTCAGATGGACGGTGGCTTTGGCGGCGACAGTGGTTGAAGGATCAGACTGGCTCTGATACCATGTTAGATTTGATGAAATAACATAAAAGAGACAAGAAATAGAAAAGAGAGAGAGAAGAGAGAGAGAAGGAAAAAATTCAAAAGACTACATTGTATTAGACTAAATTATTCTGAAACTAAACAAGAGAGCTCCTTATATAAGAGAATTATGAGATTGTACATGTAAAGTATTAATACAGAAAACAAGGGTAATGAGATTGTACATGAAAAGTGTTAATAAAGGAAATAAACTATGAAACCATAATCCTACTAACATTACACAATAATATATATGTGGAACTATTATACTTCTAACACAGAGTATGCTTGGGCTAACCAATAGGCAATGTTTTTCAGGTTCTGCCACACCCTCCTCCCTTATTTCTTTCATTCCAATTCTTTGAGACTGTATTGCAGAAAACTTCATTCCAAGTTTTCACTTTTCTGAAATAAACACACTTATATTTCTCTTGAAGCTTAGAAAAGCTTCTACAAGTTTTGACACAGAAGATGAATGATTTTGTCACACAAATAATGATAGATTATAAATATTTGGTGATACCAAGGAAAATTCATTTTCCTAGGTTTCGCTACTTGAAACTTGAAAGTGCCAACTTCAGAGCAAATCCTAGAAGCCTAAGCCGGGTGCAAAAGGGATTTACTGGACAGGCCATTTCAGCCAGAGACTCAAGTGACAGAATTGTCCTGTTCTTGAAAGGATCCCGTGGAATTCTTCCTCCTCTTGGCCTATCATAGGCACGGATCAAGTAATCTAGAAAAGCAAAGTTAGCAAGAAAAGGGTATTCCATAATTATGGGTAACATAATCTTGAGGGCCTAACATATTATTAATAAGAACTTTATCTTTGACAGAAGCACTCGCTTGATGGAATAGCAGCAGAATTTAATTAGAATAGGTTGCAGAATCATGTGGGTCACATAATATTGAGCGCCAAGGCCGCAGTTCCATTGGTTCACAAATCATAAAGTAATCGACACTACAAAGATGTTTTGCAATATATATATATATATATATATATATATATATATATATAATGTGTGTGTGTGACAGCACATTTTTGATAGGAAATAATAAATAAAAAAATAATAATAAAAAATAAACAAAGAAGATCGATAGTTTAGGGTTCAGTTTTTGATCAAGTAATCGACTGAAACCCTGTACAAAGATATCTTTACCAAATAATTTCACAAAATCAAAACAAAATTCGTTGAACTCAAAAAAGTTAATTTATTGGCAACGAACTAGTAAATTTAATAAATTAAAGTACTTCCCAAGTTGGATTTTTCTCAAAAACCTGTGCACACAGCCATTATCAAATTATATAAGCAAAGTATAGAAAATGACCACTTCCTAACAGATCAAAATGAAAAAATCAAACCAAAGAATTCAAGTGAAAAATATGAAAAACTGGTAGTGTTTGCAAGACATATATACCTATGTGAAAGTTGGAAGTTTCCCAATTTGTATGGAGTGAGAAGTGGGAATTGAAGGGCATGATTTTCCTCTTGTCCTTCCTTGACTTTCCTTTCCATCTGTTTTTTTTTTTTTTTGTTTCTATTTTATCACCGAAAGTTGTTGAAGGAAAAATGTATGATACAACCAAGTGAAACTGGATAGTATTTATAGAGGCCTGAGGGAGTACGCATCGTCCAATGAGGCCAAGGTGTGGACCACCAGGCGGCTGAGAGCATTAAATTATGCTTTCCCACATCCACAGAGGAATTAGTCGGTGGTATTTGGAGCATCAGGACAATTTCATTCAACTTTTTCTCCCAACACACACACACACACACCACCATTTTAAATTTGGTAACTGAAGTGGACAATGCGAGTAATGCTTAGTCATATTTTTAAATTTTATTAAAATTATTTAATTTTATGAATTAATAATATTATATTAATTGAATACATCATAATTTGATACCCCCATCAATATAATATTCTCAACTTATTGAACTAAATATTTTTTAAAAATTTTTCAAATAAACCTAGTATTAATATTATTAGGGACAATATATACATATACATTTCACTTTAATTATCTTATTTATAAATAAAAATATACATATATGATTACAAAATAGTACAATTGATAATAAGACATATATCATTATTTTTATTAAATAAATATATATATATATATATATATATTCTATCTCAATTGTCCGTCTTATTCTCCACCTTCTTACTATCCTCACCAAAAAAAAAATAAAAAAATAAATATATATATATATATATATTCTATCCCAATTGTCCGTTTTATTCTCCACCTTCTTACTATCACCAGCAATGGGATTTACTAATAGTAGGTCCTCCGCTGGAGGGGCGATGGATTAGGGGTGCACAATTCCAAATTATGGTCCAGATGCATTTGACATGATGCACCGCATGACGACTTACTTTCAATTCGTATGCTGTAACGTCATCTCTTTTTTATTTCTTTCTTTGATTTGTAAATTTATGTTTTTATATTATAAACTGGTTCACTCTTTTGATATTTTATTTTTTTCACTAATTTTTTTATTATGACTTAAATAAACAAAAAGTTGAACAAAAGTAAAAAAAAATACTTAATTCTAATTTCTTAAATTAATTAAATTTATAATTACTCTAAATATAAATAATGCATTTTAAACTTTTTTATTAGAATAGAATTGTTTTTAACTTGTTTATTATATTAGGATCATTTTAAAAATTATTTATTTAAAAAATAATTTTCATATTGAAAAGCGTCTTTTGAAAAGATGCTTTCTATATAAATTCTAATCCTTTAAATTTTATCTTTAAAAACCATTTTTTGAAAAAATGTTTTCAAAATGGTCCTAATTTTATAACTAAGAATGAAACAGCCATAAAATAAAAATTAAGTATTTTTTAACATTAATTCAGGATTTAACTCATAAATTTATAGCATAATTTTTTAATAAAAAATAAATATTTAGTCAAAATTATCTTTGCAAAAAATAATTTCATCTTTAAAAAATCTCTCATAACTTGTACTAGATTTGATTGATTCATGAATTGTTTATGATAGTAGATTTTTCCTCTACAAAGACGTGTACTACTCCTTTTTTTTTTTATTTATTTATTTTGCCGGTTTATTTTGATTACTTGATGATTATAAATTATATGCTTAGTTATTCAATATATTTGCTCATAATTCAACCTTGAACTAGCTATTCTGATCATCAATCAATTAAAATCAACCTACACACTAATTCTAAGGTTTAATGTATTAAACACAATTCTCAACACAAGTTTGAATCTTGTATTTATTTGTGTATTGAATTGAATAGAAGAATATATACACCAATTTATACAGACGACACCAACAATAAAAATTATTCAAGGAGAAACAAACTTCAAAATACTACCACCACTGTACAATCATATGCCCGGAATTATGCGATATCATCACCTAATGCTAAATTAATCATGACTAACAAATGAGAAATCCAACCATTTCAACTACCACTACTTTGAATTTTATTTAGATCATATAGTATTTTGTTACACTCGGAACAACAACAAGAAACACCCCCCAAAATAGGGGTTATATATATATATTTAGAAGTCTTGAAAATTGGATTTAAGATGTGGGAAGATGCCACAATTCAAGTTCACATTTTCATCCTTTAAAATCTAAGCAGTTGTTTCAAGAAATGGATAATCAGTGTAGCCAACAACAGGATCCGCTGTATAGAACGTCTCTCTGTGGTACTTGTTGAGCTGAGCATTGAGCTCAAATCTCTTTGGCAAATCAGGGTTCGCTAGGAATAAACGACCATAAGCAACAAGATCAGCGTGGTTGTTAGCCACAGCTTTGTTACCATCTTCCTTGTCATAACCCCCAGCAACAATGAAAGTACCATTGAAAGCCTTTCTTATGGGCAAAAGACTATCTGGGCATTCACTTATCTCTCCTACAGTTTTCATCCTCGGCTCAATCATGTGGCAGTAGAGAATACCATATTTATTCAAGGATTCAACCATATAAAGGCCCAGAGCCTTTGGATTCGAGTCTACTGATTCCATGTAATTTGCAAAGGGAGAGAGCCTTATACCAACTCTATGTGCTCCTATCTCATTAGTGACTGCTTCAACTATTTCTAGAGCGAACCGGCAACGATTCTCCAGAGACCCTCCGTACTTGTCTGTTCGGTCATTAACTTGGTCTTTCATAAACTGTTCTATTAGGTAACCATGAGCTCCATGGATCTCAACCCCGTCAAAACCTGTAACAAACAACATTAGTTAATCAGTGAAATGAAAGGTAACAACAATGTCGAGCAAAGAAGCTAATTCGTCCTCGATACCGACCTAAAACTTCTTGGTAGGAAATTTGTTTTTGTGTTACAATGTAGAACTGTGTGCTTCTTATGGTCTTAAATTGGGCATTCTAGAATGCAAACTAATGGTGCTAGAGTCCATGGCCCCGACAGTCAAAATTTTTGCACTTGAAAGTTTTTAATTCTGCTTATTGTATCACAATCAGTCATTTATTTCAATATCATAAAAATTATTATTATTATTCACAGGCTTCGTCATATCTTGTCTGTTCACAGGTTGCAGTGGCTATTTTGGTTTTAATTGTTGGTATTTCAAAATCCAATTTTGGCTACGAATGGCCTGAGATGTGGAGAGGCATTAGTGGGCTGTACATTCTACGGGTATGCGACACACAAGCTATCGCAACAAATACCTACTACACCAAGACCACCCTGAACCTCAAGGAACCGGCTTGAGACTTGAGTTGCTCTGCCTTGTATATGATAAGCCTGATGATAAGGTCTTATTAAGAGATTGTTAATGCACTGCTTTTATTTTTATTTTATTTTTCCCCCGCCCGGGGGGGGGGGGGGGGGGGGCAGTTGGGAGAAGATAAAAAGAAAATAAATTAAGAAGAGATTCAGATCTTTGTGCAGGTGTAAACTTTCTTTGGGTCAATTAGAATAATTTTTGGGGGGATTTACTTTTATTTTTAGTGATGTAAGAGTTTACAAAATCTTGGTAGAAAAGAGACCCCATCCCTAAAATACTGTGAGTAATTATGTAGAATTAGTTATGATGATGGTTCCCATTATCTCGATGGCCCCTACAAAATAATGGATCTTTTTACCTTTCGAAGTCAAGTAAAATAAATAAACCATACCACTCAGTTTCTTCAAGACATTTAGAAGCCAAGTGTCAGGATTGTACAATCATTTTAACTGAAATGCCTTCAAGACAATTTCAACAAGTTCACATGAAAGACTGAAATGCAGTTTAGCTAACCAGACAAACTTTGAATAATATTCAAACCATCACAACATTTGGCAGCAGAAATAATACTGCATCTATGATTTCATTTTTATTTTATTCCCCTAAAGATAAATGATAATGTAATCGGTAAAAAATCCAATATAAATTTTTAATTCATTTCATTTTAAAGATTTGGCAGATCAAATACCATTTAGCTTGCTTAAGTTCAGGAGCAACTTCATTTTTCACCAAAATTTGGAAGTAGCTAAAAAGACTTACCAGCTTCCATGGCATTCCTTGCAGCAAGCCTAAAATCATTAACAACTTGAGGAATTTCATCTGTACTTAGGCGTCGAGGAGGGGAAAATTCAGCAACATTAAAACCATTGCTTCGAAGTTGAGGAGTCAATGGCTTGTCGGTACAAGATATTGGAGCCTGCCCATTTGGCTGGAAACCTGTACAGAGCAATTGGTTAAATAGGTTGAGAGGAGAAGTACTTGTAAAAGAGGTCTGAATATTCAATAAAGTAGGTTCTTGTCATAGAAGATAAAAAAAAAAAAATAGTCATCATACAGAAGCTGAAATGGGAAAGGTACTTCACAAGTATTTCAAAATTGATTTTGTTCAGAAAAACAGAGATAATTTTCACCTCTTATAATATGCATATATAAAGACAGTGTCATTTCCAACATCCTCAGAAGAAGTAACCACGGAGATAATTTTCAACTCACAAATATATCAATACACTTGATGCTCATAAAAACAAAATATGGTGAAGCATCATGCCAAGGAAAAATTGAAAGATTATCACCCTACAAAGTTCACACAATTATAGAGCAGTCAACATTGTGACTGGATATTGTACCCTAGGCTGCCCAAGTCAATCTTGGTAAAGATATTAAAGGAGATGGCAATGGAAACTACCCTCACTTTATTAACTTAAATGATTAAAGAAGTAAACAAGGTGATTAACGCAGTAGCCCAATGTGACTAGACCCTATTAAATTAAGTATATATCTGCTCACATATATGAAACCTAAGCTTTCAAGAAAGATAAAGATATCACTCTTGCAAAGGAGAAACTTCCTCACTGAGGCACAAATTAAGAAAACTCATATTTGGAGTATCAAATTCAGTTAATGTAACAAGTGTGATATTCTATTCGAAAAAAGAATAGGTAACAGTGCTACAGAAAATAGTGTTTGCTGTGATAGACACAAAACTAATAACCATGTAGATTATGTAATCAAACAAAATTCTCTAGATTTTTTTTTTAAGGGTACAGCAAACTTGTACACTCCTATCAACCTTATGTGTTAAGACTTGAAGAGTAAAGGGGTCTTCTGCCATCGGGACAGTTTTATCATGGCACATGCCATCAACATGTAATTACAATTTCAAAAAACCCCTTATTCCACGTAATTGCAATTAGCAATATAAATCATCCTCCACCATTACTTGTTCAGTTTGTTCATATGAAAACAGTAAAACAATTAAAAAGATTATTGGCCATTTCTTTGACTAACCTTAAGTGGTCATTTCTTTCGGTTTAATTTAGAATCCTCGTGTAAATTTAAGAACATGTATATTACTCGTGAATTTCTACATTACATCATCTTCTAAAAATGCCTTGTTTTACGGTAGAATGTTAACTTATTTTGACTAATCGGGTAATGGAACTTATGTATAGCTATGCATTTTTAATTTTATTATTTGTTTAATGGTGAGTAAAAGGAATGTGTATCTTTCCAGCTTCTTTCATGGGAAACCGACACAAAACCTGTTTATTGAATTAGGTGACTAAGTAGAACCAAACTTTCAAGACATATTTCACCTATAATTTTGTCCACAAAATAATTTTGTCAGTTTCAAATCGCTAATGATCCATATTTTGAATCGTGCGATCCCAATTCGCAATTCTCTAAGAGAGGAGCGAATTGTGGTAACCATAATTCAAACTTCTTGATATGAATATATCAAGGGCGTAAAAGGATTCACCATGGGATGCATCCAAACAATTCCAAATCTTTCAAGTATTCAGTTTTTTTTTGTCAACAAAAGCCCACTTGAAATTTTGATTAATTGAATTTTAACCAATGCTCAGTTAAAATTCATCCCATAATGAAACAGAAGACAGAGTTAAGAAATCAAAATTATACCTTGATTTGAAACCCTTCCTACATGCCAGATCTGACAAAAGAAGATACCGCCTTTGGCATGCACAGCGTCTACAATGGGTTTCCAGGCTTCTACTTGCTCCTTGGTCCAAATACCAGGTGTATGTGGGTAGCTTCAATTAAGAAAAAAACATAAGCAATTGTAGAATTATTAGAAAATAAATTAAATACTCAAATGTATGCATTGCTCTTTAAATATATAAGCATAAAGAACTCGAATAAAAAATATTACCCTTGAGCTGTATCAGAAACTCCAGTGGCTTCTGTAATGAGAAGGCCCCCTTTGGTGGTTCTCTGAGAGTAATATAAGATAGCATGTGGCTGAGGAACATTGTTGAAAGATCTCTGCCTAGTCAGTGGTGCCAACACAATTCTGAAAAATATGGAGCATATAAATAGTTAACTACATGAAGCATTGGAACTTCTGGCCAATGGGAGTACTTAACTAGCATAACTACACCTCCCTAGCTGCAAGCAGTTTAAAAGAAAATTAGGTGATTCACTCATCACAACATCTAGCTTAGAATTGGAAAATGCAAGAAAAATAAAGAAGTAAATTAAAGAACCATCTCTGGAACACGAATGGGAAAACCTTAAATTTCATGATGGCCTGATAAATAATTAATCACAATTAGAAAAAAAATTACTGAGATGCCAACGTAACATTCAGTTGTGTCAGTATAAGCTTTTCTCTAACTACAAAAGAACATGCATGCACCACCGATCATAAACTATAACATTAATAGAGAGACAACAAAACGCAGCTGCATCCATAGCAAAAGAAGAGAGAATAATCTCATTACATAAAGCATCTCTCGTCCCAATTGTTTGCCATAATTTGTTCTATTCAGAAGCATGTAAAGAATTTTATGTTTTGATAAATCTATTATAGGAAAATGAACAAAAAATATTCAAAAAAAAAAAAAATGAAAAAAAAAAATAGCATAGGAAGAAAGTGAGCCACATATACCAGGAAATTTAGAAAAGAACATTCATCTTAAAATTTGGAGAAGAATGCCTATGAACGAGATGCTACCTTACCATCCATCTTTTGGAGTATGAAGACTAAGAAAGGATAATTTTTTATAAAGATATATCAGATCGATCTTCTCAAACCAATCTGCTTTTACCCCATTTCATTTTGTTTCCTCGCTCTTTTTCTTACCGAAACAGAGTCAACATCAGCATGGGCAACTACATATATGCAGAATAGGGAATTGGGAGGAACTGCTAAGTGCAAGAAAATTTAGCTTCTCTGGGTAGGAACTACGAACAGTTCAATTTCTAAGGCAACAGCTATTTATCAGGAGAAAACAATTCTCACACAACTACTACATATGTTAAGGAAAGTGCTAGAATGCTGATATTGATTATGTTCTCCCTTATCTCAGCACCAGGATTACCGCTGCCAATGCCGAAGAGCATCTAACCGTTAATAGCTAAGGAGATTTATTCCCCATGACATATCTACAAGTTACAGAGTATGCTTGGGGTTACCAATAGGCAATGTTTTTCAGGTTCTGCCACACCCTCCTCCCTTATTTCTTTCATTCCAAGTTTTCGCTTTTCTGAAATAAACACACTTATATTTCTCTTGAAGCTTAGAAAAGCTTCTCCAAGTTTAGTCATTCGATAATGATAAGCTGAGAACACTGTGTGACACAGAAGATGAATGATTTTGTCACACAAATAATGATAGATTATAAATATTTGGTGATACTAAGGAAAAATCATTTTCCTAGGTTTCGCTACTTGAAACTTGAAAGTGCCAACTCCAGAGCAAATCCAAGAAGCCCAAGCCGGGTGCAAAAGGGATTTACTGGACAGGCCATTTCAGCCAAAAGACTCAAATGACAGAATTGTCCTGTTCTTGAAAGGATCCCGTGGAATTCTTCCTCCTCTTGGCCTATCATAGGCACGGATCAAGTAATCTAGAAAAGCAAAGTTAGCAAGAAAAGGGTATTCCATAATTATGGGTAACATAATCTTGAGGGCCTAACATATTATTAATAAGAACTTTGTCTTTGTCTTTGTCTCAAACCCTGTACAAAGATACCTTTACCAAATAATTTCACAAAATAAAAACAAAATTCTTTGAACTCAAAAAAGTTAATTTATTGGCAACGAACTAGTAAATTTAATAAATTAAAGGACAATCCCAAGTTAGATTTTTCTCAAAAACCTGTGCACACAGCCATTATCAAATTATATATGCAAAGTATAATCCTAACAGATCAAAATGAAAAAATCAAACGAAAGAATTCAAGTGAAAAATATGAAAAACTGGTAGTGTTTGCAAGACATATATACCTATGTGAAAGTTGGAAGTTTCCCAATTTGTATGGAGTGAGAAGTGGGAATTGAAGGGTATGATTTTCCTCTTGTCCTTCCTCGACTTTCCTTTCCATCTGTGTTTTTTTTCTTTTTATTTGTTTCTATTTTATCACCGAAAGTTGTTGAAGAAATGATGGATGACACAACAACCAAGTGAAACTAGATAGTATTTATAGAGGTTGAGGGAGTACGCATCGTCCACCAGGCGGCTGACAGCATTAAATTACGTCCTTCCCTCTCTCTCTCTCTCAGTCAAAGGCGACGATGTGGCCGCTTCCTTTCCCACAGCACACAGTAATTAGTTGGTGGGATTTGGAGCATTAGGACAAATTCATTCAATATTTTCTCCCAACACACACACGCCACCATTTTAAATTTGGTAACTGAGGTGGACAATGCGAGTCGTATTTTTAAATTTTATTAAAGTTATTTAATTTTATGAATTAATAATATTATATTAATTAAATATATTATAATTTGATATTATTTTAATATAATATTATCAACTTATCGAACTAAATACTTTTTTAAAAACTTTTAAATAAACTTAGTATTATTAAGGACAATATATATAAATACATTCCACTTTAATTATCTTACTTATAAATAAAAATATACATATATGATTATAAAATAGTACAATTAATAATAAGACATATATCATTGTTTTTATTATATATATATATATATATTATCTCAATTGTCCACCTCCTTATTCTCCACCTTCTTACCATCCTCACCAAGAAATGGGGCGATGGATTAGAGGTGCACAATTCCAAATTATGGTCCAGATGCATTTGGCATGATGCATTGCATGACGACTTACTTTCAATTCGTATACTGTAACGTCATCTCTTTTTTATTTCTTTCTTTGGTTTGTAAATTTATGTTTTTTTATATTATAAACTGGTTCACTCTTTTGAGATTTTATTTGTTTCACTAATTTTTTTATTATGACTTAAATAAACAGAAATACTTAATTCTAATTTCTTAAATTAATTAAATTTATAATTACTCTAAATATAAATAATGCATTTTAAACTTTTTTATTAGAATAGTATTGTTTTTAACTTATTTATTATATTAGGATCATTTTGAGAAATTATTTATTCAAAAATAATTTTCATATTGAAAGCATCTTTTGAAAAGATGCTTTTTGTACAAATTTTAATTCTTTAAAATAATTGTAATTGTCTTTACAAAAAATAATTTTTTCTTTAAAAAACGTTTTTTGAAAAAATGTTTTCAAAACTGTCCTAAATTGATAAATAAGATTAAAACAGTCATAAAATAAAAATTAAGTATTTTTTAGCATTAATTCAGGATTTAACTCATAAATTTATAGCATAGTTTTTTAATAAAAAATTAGTATTTAGTCAAAATTGTTTTTGCAAAAAATAATTTCATCTTTAAAAAACATTTTCAAAACGGTCCTAATTTGATAAATAAGCTCGAAACAATCATAAAATGAAAATTAAGTTTGTTTTTTAACATTAATTCAAGATTTAACTCATAAATTTACGCCATAAAAAATTAATATTTAGTTGAAAATAATTTAGAGTTGTAACAATTTAAAAGTTATTGTGTACATTTTTTTAAGCAATAAGAATATTCATCAGCCACCCGTTCTGTTAAAATATTTGAATAAATATATAATTGTTGATTAAACAGTGTTTACGTGCTCTGCTTATGTAAGCATGTCAAGATTGAACGGACAAGATGCCATTTTCGGTGAAAGAGACAATACTCTGTCCGGCTGATAAAGCGTGGGAGATGACAATGGCCATGACGTAGACATATATGGCCTTTTCTCAACGCCAACAATATAACTCTTTTGAATGGCAATAATTTAAGGATAAAGAAAGTTCCTTTAACATGGGATCCAATCAGATGTCAAAGCCATTGTAAACCGTAGTTGACCAACAAAAGCCGCCAAAACAGCGGCGCCAGCAGCACCGCCGCGAGAGAGAAAAAAAAAAAAAAAAAGGGGGAGGGGGCGGGGGTGCAAAATTACATTTAAAGACTGTAGTGGTATAATTTTATTTCATCCAAGAAAAAAGAAAGGGGTTATTATAAGGGGGATAAAATACTATTAAATCAAAATACATGTGGGTAAAGTGTAAATTTTACTTCTAAAATTTAATTTTGTCTTCAAATAAAAAGGATGTAATTTTGATCATTTTATATTTTTTTATAATTATGTCACAATTGATATTTTTATGAGGATTATTATTATCATGTTTTAAATAATAGAGAGTTGAAGTAAAATCAGACAAAATCGCATGCCGTGTAAATATAAAAATAATATTATGTACTTGTGCACTTTTCTATGTTTTATTGCTTTTATTTTATAAGGGGAATTAACATTCAATTAATTTTTTTTTATCTATATTTGTAAATCAGTCAAGAGGAGATAAAAAAATTAGGAGGATATCAACTTAATGATCAAAATTAAAAAGACAACAAAAAAATTAGAGAAATATCAACTTTATCTCTTCCATATCTTGTGTGACAAAAGTATCATTTGACGGAAAAAAAAAAAAAAAAAGAAATTTACAAACTTGTCCATTTATTTAACCCTATCTAACTCTCATATTTTCTTTATCCACAATCCAAGAGAATGGTTATACATGTTTATCTCTTCCATCTTGTTATAAAATTTCATTGTCCGTTTGTCTTCTTTATCCATCATATTTTCTCCTAGAGTCTCTCATCTTGAGAATATGAATCGAGGATAGGATCGTCCCGGATGAGGGATTCCTAATGGAAGACGAGGAGGAGAGCTAAAGAAGAAAGTCGAGAGTCAACAAAGTAGCTCTCGCACCTAGCTAGCTAGGCCGAGTAGGACATACAGACAGGTGGTGGAGAGCGAGAGTGAGGACACTAAAGAGGAGGAGGAGGAGGCTCCTCCTGGTCAATCTTGACGACGAGGGCGCCGTTAGATGAAACTTCTCTTTTTTTATGAACACTTTGTTTGATGAACAATTTGTCCTTTTTCGATTTTCTTGTTTTTGAATTTTTTAATTTTTTTTTGTTTTGAACAATGAATGATCAATGCATACACTTTTATTTATGAATGTGTCCATAATCGGCAAAAAATGAATAGGAATTGGTATCCGACATGTTTCAGATTGAAAAAACAAGAGGAAAACAACGAAAATAGGCGAAACTAGGACATAATGGCCTAAATTTTCTATGTGCCGATCGGCACATAGAGAGGGGGGTTTCTTCCATTTGTGTGTCGATTGGCACTCAGGGTATGCCGATCGGTAGTGTGCTCTGCCTTGGGAAATTTTGCGGCCTGTTGCGTATTTTTGCATATTTTCCAAACATTAGTCTCCTAAGCCAACTTGGAAACGGATTCACAAGTATTTTAGGATATATTGCATACCCTAAACCTCCCAACTCATCATATTCAGCCTCTTGACAGCCCCATTATTGTATTTTCTGCCTTTCTGCTCTAATGGTTTCTTGAATCATGGATGCGGCTATTTTTTACGAACAAATCATACATGGCTGTATTGTCTCTTGGGCTCGGAAAAGATTAACTTGGGGGCCTTGAGACTGAAAGCCATTTTCTCTCTTGCCCAACCTACTGTAGACTAACATCTGTTGCGAGCTTGTGCTTGCTATTAGGATCCTGTTGATCACTGCTTTCGCTTTCATCTAGAAGAAATATGTCCAATATTTGAAGAGTTTTGTGCTCTTTTTGATGTCACAGTTCAAGGTAAACTAATTGTCCCTTTTGTACAGTATGGTTATTCTTCCTCTTTATCCTCTTTACTTGACTTGGATGTTGAGAAGGCAAAAGAATTGGTTCAAGGTGAATCATTTTCCTTACTTCCCATATTGAAAATTTTCAAAAATCAAGAGGCTAGTTACACCAAGCTATGTGTTTTTGCTCTGTGTATTATCCCGAGGTTCTTGATTGTTCAAGAGCCTGATCATGCTAATGTTCACCCAACTGATGTTATGACTGAACTGAACAAAGGCAACAATGTGATGGGCATTGCTCTTGTTGAGACTTTGAATGGCTTGGACTTGGTTCATGACTGTTCAAATGTTTTTAAAGGTAGCCCCTTGTTGGTGACGATGTGGCTGCGTGATAAGTTGAAACTCTTGGCACATTCAGTTACCATCCCTTATAGGTTAAAACACTATTGTTCAAGGGCCTTGTTGGTGACCAAAGATAATGAGAGAGATTGGTGCGAGTTCCTTGCTTAAAATTTACCTTATAATATTGATTGATCCACCGTTCACTGGCAAAGTAGAGCCCCTCGATCGCGCTCTCCTAGTTATTCTTGTGTTATCTTGGAAGGCTTGAGAAAGACCTCATTTTATTATCCCATCTGGATACTATGTCAATTTCGGTTTATGCAGGTTGCTCTGAGGACTTAGGGCTCTCATGTCATTATGGAAAGGTTGACTCTATTTGTATCCACGAAGATATCCAACTATTGGGAATGTGCTCATGTTCTAGACTTGGATAATACAAATTATTCCGACAAGTGCTTATGATGAAAGAATATTTATGGTGGCTCTATGTCCTAATCAATGAAAAGGAAGATCTTAAGGATTCTATCTTTTTTGAAGAGACTAGAATAGACATTAGTGTGGACATAACTTCAAAGTTAGAAGCGATCAAAGAAGCTTACAAGGACTTCGAAAGATGAGGAATGGTAAAGTTGGACTGGGAAGTAGTAAGCCAACCACGTTGTGTGACAGAAAACAGAGGCAGCAACCCCTTTAAGCTTGAAAAGGAAGCGAGGAAGACCTAAGAAGACACCAGAATTCAAATGTAACAATGGTGAGTTGGACTTTGGGCATTTTTCTCTACATGTAGACTCAACAATGAATTACCTGGGTTTCATTGAGAAAGAAACAGGTTGCTGCTTTGAGTTGAAGGGAAGGTAGGTGGAGAAGAAAGAGTGAAAAAAGGATCTGAGTATCCACTAGCAATGAAGATTTAGAATTTTTCATTTTTTTTTTTTCTTTTAGAGGAGTTAGTTCCATGTTAGACTTAGACCAAGTTGATAGGGTTTTTACCTGTTATTGAATAAAAGATGATCTTTAACTTTCGGATTTGAAAGAATGAAACTTTTATTACAATTTTTGATATTGCACTCACAATAACTTCATGAGCTACCTACGTACCCCCCGTATTACATGTGTAGCAAAAATATGTAATAGGGGGTCAAGTCATCGTAGTTCAGTACAATGGGAAACTTGCCACTAAATAAAATATTTTTTAAGCTGGTCAAGGTTGGTAAGTGATGAAAACTTGTCTCCATCCATATCTGCGAGCCATATGGCTCCTCTAGTGGCCATAGATTTGATAATGAATCGGCTACTCTAGTTGGGCCTGAATTTTCCTCTCGGGTCGAGTACCGATGCTCGATTTTTCGTTAAAACTAAATCTGTTACTTTCAGGCCTCTCTTTTTCACCTTCTTGTTAAAGGCCTAGACTACCCTTATGTGATACCCTTGTGTTTGATATAAATCTTTGATGCGTCTTTCATCTAGGAAGGCCAAGTCATCGTATCTATTAGTTTTAGCAACTTGATTCTCAAGAAGTACCTTGAGCGAGGTTATTTTTAGCTTGATTGGTAACACTGCCTCCATCTCGTATGTTAGGGAGTTTGGGCTTTTTCTGGTAGGTGTTCTGATAGATGTACAATACCCCCATAAAGCAAAGGGGAGTTTTTCATGCCAATTTCTACTGGTTTTTGTTGTTCTCCTCAAAATGTTCTTCAGACTTTTGTTCGTCGCCTCTACCACCCCGTTTGTTTGAGATCGGTAAGGTAAGGAATGATGATGGGTGATTCTGAACTTTTCGACCAAATCAGTAACTTCCCCTTCGAAGTGCAAGCCATTATTTGAAATAAGTTCGTGGGGTACTCCATATCGGCAAATGATGTTGCCTTAATGAACTGGGCCACTTTTCTTGCATTGATGACAGCATAGGAAATAGCCTCTACCCATTTGGTAAAGTAATTGATGGCTACCAAAATGAACTCATGGCCATTAGAGGCTTTTGGTGTGATTTTGCTAATAATATCTATCCCCCAAATTGCAAAGGGCCAAGGGGATGTCAAGTTGTAAAACTCTCTAGGAGGGAAATATTAAAGATTGGTGTGTATCTGAAATTTGTGGTACTTCCTAACAAAGTCAATATAGTCTTCATCCATGGTATTCCAATAGTAACCTTGTCGGACTATCTTTTTGGCTAACATGTGTCTATTTATGTGAGGTCCACAGACTCCTTCATGAATTTATGTCATGACATTTTCAGCTTTATGTTTATGCAAGCACAATAGATGTATTCCATTAAAAGACCTTTTGTAAAGTTTTTTCCCATAAATGATGAATTAAGTGGCCCATCGTCTCAGGGTTGCTCTATCCTCCTTGGTATATCTTTCATAGTACTCTGAGTGTCTCATGAATGACCAAACCTCATTGTACCAAGATAAAGATGTCGAGTCCTCTGTGACTTCATCGATGTTGCAACAAGATATCAGAATTTCTCGAGTTTATACCAAGAGTACTTTAATTGTGGCTTCTTTCGGGATGTCTACCATTGAGGCAAGGGTGGCTAAGGCATCCGCGAAATTGTTCTTAGCCCTAGGCATGTAGTAGAACTGTATATCTTTGAACTTGGTTATTACTGTCTCTAGGTACTGGTGGTAGGGTAGAAGTTTCTCCTCTTTGATATTCTATATTCTTTAGACTTGGCCAATAACAAGGGTTGAATCCCTATATACATCTAAGAATTTGACTTTCAGTTCTAAAGATGCTTGCAGGCCCACTATACAAGCTTCACACTATGTAGTATTATTGGTAAAGGGGTACTGCAACTTTATGGCTAGAGGCGTGTATGACCCGTCTAGGGCTACCAGAAGCATGCCAATGTCATATCCCTTTCTGTTGGCGGCACCGTAAAAAAAAAATACAACACATATCTTCATGAATCTATAAGATTTCCTTATCTGGGAATTCAACTTCCTTAACAATCTTGCCCTTAACTAGGCAGTCTGCTAGGTAGTCAACCACGACCTTTCTTTTGATGGATTTCTGAGTTATGTGCACTATGTCAAATTCAAAAAGCAATAGTAGCCACCGAGTAGTGTGGCTTAATAGGGTTAGTTTTTCAAAGAGATACTTCACAGGGTCCATGCGAGAAACCAAATATATTGTATAGGCCATCATGTAATGGTAAAGCTTTTGGGTAACCCAGACAAGAACAATGCACGTCTTTTCGAAGGCATTATAGTTTTACTCATAGGAGATTAACTTCTGGCTCACCTAGTAAACGACCTTTTCCTTTCTTTCATGTGTTTGATTTTGGGCCAACATGGCCGCAACAGTTGTATATAGTAACAAAGGAAAGTCGAGTTGTGGGGGAACTAGAACTGGTGGGTTGGTCAGATATTCTTTGATCTTTTCAAAAGCCTCTTGGCATCAGGGGTTCCACTTTTTGGGAGAATATTTCTTCAGGAGTTTGAAAATGGGTTCACAAATAGTGGTCAACTACGATATAAATATGCTAATGTATTGAAATCTCCCTAGGAAGCCCCTAACTCACTTTTTTATTTTAGGCAGAGGCATCTCCATAATGGCTTTGATTTTTGCGGGATCCACCTTTATCCCTCTTTGACTTATCAAGAAGCCTAGGAGTTTTCCTGACCCCGAACACACTTTTGAGGGTTTAGTCTCATTCTGTATTTCCTAATTCTTTCGAAGAACCTTCTTAGGCAGTCGGAATGACATTCTCTGCCTTTGAATCTTATGATCATGTTATCGACATAGACTTCGACCTCTTTATGAATAAGGTCATGTAAGATGGTAGTGGTTGCCCTCTGATATATAGCCCTTGCATTTTTCAAGCCAAAAGGCATGACTATATAGCATTATGTCCCCCATTGTGGTGTGAAGGCAGCTTTTTCCATGTGATCGAGGTGCATCTTGATTTGATTATACCCCGCGAAGCCATTTACAAAGGACATCATGGCATGTTGAGCTGTGTTGTCTACCAAAAGGTCTATGTTCGGCAAAGGAAAGTCATCTTTTGGATAAGCTTTGTTGAGGTCCCTATAGTCAACGCACATGCGGACTCGCCTATCCTTCTTGGGGACAAGGATGATATTGGCTAACCATTGCAGGTATTTGACTACAATCAAGAACCCTACAACTAACTATTTTTCAACTTCTTCTTTGATTTTGAAGGACCACTATTGCCTGAGTTTCCTTAATTTTTGTTTGATTAGGTTAGAATTAGGATAACTCGGTATTTTGTGTTAGACTATGTTTACGTCTAAACCGGGTATGTCCTTGTTGGACCATGCGAAAATATTTTGGAATTATCTTAACAGTTCAGACAGGATTTCTTGTTCACTTTGGCTAAGGGTTGCACCGATCTTGACCTCTCTAGTCTCACATTCTAACCCTAGGTTAAGGGTCACTGTTTGTTCTATGACAAGTTGGGCCCTATCTTGAGATTTGGTGACTATTTTGGCCAAGTCTATTAGAAACTTTCTATTCTCTATGTCAAGATTATTGTATTCTTTAAATTCATCATCATGTTCATTATTTACAATTAAAAGATACTCAGAAAAAAAATTTATTTCATTGAAAGAAGGAAAAATAAAGTCAGCAACTTCATCAATATTAATGAAATCTAAAGAAAGAAAATCCTCGGACTTGGAGTCAAAAGTATTGTCAGAATCTATATTAGTTAAGTTTGAGTAATCGAATTCCTACTAAAGTTGTTCAGCTGATGCTGCACCACTTTGACTAGGAGCCAATTATTGATTGGAGCTTGGATGGGCATAATGTATTTGACTGGATCCTCTCACATGTTACATGTGGAGATCATGTCAACCATATCATCAGTGGGCTCCATCTTGGCAAAACAATCTGTTAGTCCTCCGACCTCTTCGATCCAGTCCTTCTGCTAAGGACCATGTTTTTCAACTGGTACCACCACTTCCTCATCGAAAACACAAGTCCAGTCGCTGAATATTTCCCAACCGGGAACTCTAGTCTTGGACTTAGCATTGTACCATGGCTCAGGGAACCCATAATAATGATAATTCTCTCTTTGTTTGATAAAGCTCCTATTAAAAGTAGGGAAGTAAGGCTTTATTTCTATAAGCCTAGGGATGGGGCAGCCCATGTTCTTTAGCAATTTTATTGGCTCATGCGGCCAAAGACTTTTCACGAAAATCTACCTCGATGGGTGAGTATTCGAGCCCAAATGTGTATATCCCCTTTCCGGTTGGCAGAATGGTGTAGGTAGACCTTGTAAATTGAATTCAAGGTCTTTTCCCCACACATATCCCATGTGGACCATCATGTTTATCACGGCTTGTTTGTATAAGCCTCTATCAAGTACTTGCTCTATCTCAAGACTCTCTATACAGTCGAAGCCTAATAAAGGTAAATCATTAGATCAACATCCCCATGTATGGTGACTACCCTTGTTTGACAGATGAATTTGACCTTTTGATATAGATAGGATGCTACAATTTTCATTTCATGTAACCATGGCCTTCCAATAGCAAATTGAAGGATGTCGGGATGTCTAGTACTTGAAAATATGTTGTGCCTTCAACTGGTCTGAGGTTCATGGTAAGTGTCATAACCTCTACAACTTCCCTCCGAGTATTGTCATATGCCTTAACTACTTGAGTTGGTGGAGTGAGATCAGCTACCTCTAAGCTAAGGCACTTTGTAGTCCTAAGAGAAAAAACGTAGAGCAGAGCCATTGTCAATGAGCACCATAGGTATCCTCTTTCCAAGGGCATCTGCAGTAATATACATAGCCTTAGTGTGGTCGACCCTTCCTTTGGTTAAGTCACGATAGTGAAAGTGACGATATTGTTGAATTGGACCCCCTGATGATTTTCGTGAGTTATTCGGGGGTAGTAGTGGTAGGAATTTGTGCTTTATTGAGATGCCTCAAAATAGCCTGTCTGTGTGGAAAGTATAATGTCAATAAACCCCATACTGATATGTTACCTTGTGTTTTCTTGAGCTGTTTGAGTAGCTCATCTTTGATAGGAACCTAAGGTAAGACTCCTATAATTGTTTGGGCTTCAAAACCTCTGTGAGTGGATCATCTGTTTATAGAAGAACGGGCTTGAATGGTCTCCCCCCTCGTGTGACATATATTGTATTGGTTGAGCCAGAATAACTCTTCTTACCCATGAGTTCATCCCAAGTGATAGTGCTACACCTGAAGGCGTTTGTGAAATCATTGATGAGGCCACTTGGATCTGAGTCTTCAAAACTTAAAATGTTGATATTAAGTCGTTTATTGTGGGCCGGCAATGGGTTGGTGGTGACATTAGGCTTTGCTGGTGGAGTCTTTATTGTTCCTCCATCAATTAGGCCTTGAATTGAGTGCTTTCAAGCTCAGTACTGATTTGTGTTATGTCCATTACCTTGATGATAGGAGCAATGCTGGTTCAGATCAAACCGCTTAGGTAGAGGGTTTGGAGTCGATCTTGGTCCCAAGGGTTAAAGAAGCCCCTTCTCTAAAGTTATTGTATATTTTACCCATCGGTATTGTTAAATCTGAGAATTGCCTTTGAGGGCATTTCTATGGGACACCCTGTGATGTTGGCCATGAAAATGACCTTGATGTGTTGACGACAGTGATTATGTGGGTCGGGCCACTTGGTTTTGAGGTTGGAAAGATCTTGCAAGGCTTTGGGTCACTTGCTTTAAGAATGTCATCATTAAACCGCATATTCTCCTTGTGTTTCGGCCCCCATTAGTGCTTTGAATGTCTCAAAGTATTGGGCAAAGAGAGTTTCATAGTGAACTGGAAGAAAGTTCTTTTTTATCATTTGAACTAGTCTGGCCTCATTTGGTTGGTTGATCATTTGAGCCGCTTTAGTCCGCTACCTAGTGATGAACGTGGACAAACTTTTTTTCAGTTCATGCTTGGTGGTTTCAAAGTCTCAAAGAGTGATATCAACTTCATTGTTGTACTTCTACTACTTGACAAAGGCATTGCGTAGTTCCTCCCAATCTTTAGAAAGTGCATCTTCTAAGTTCAGGTGCCATCGTAGAGTAGCTCCAGCTAGGGTTTGGTGAAATATCTGGACCAAGACATTGGTGTTGGCCCCTAAAGGTTGCATGGCCCTTACATATAGCTTAAAATGAGTTCTTGGACATGTAGTTCCATCAAATTTGTCAAGGTTCGACATTTTAAATTTCAAAGGAAGCCGAATGTCTAGATAGATAACTTGTGAATGTCGACCATATCATCACCTTGGTGAGCTTTGTAAAAGAGAGTCTCTATTTTTTCCAACTTGTGAGCAATGCCCTCTTTTTGTTGCTTCAGGATTTCTACGGGTCCGTACCATTCACCCCAATTATAAGGATCATAGGCAGACGGATCTTGGTTTTCCTAATGCTGTTGTTGTTATCCATCTCTAGGCGGGACTAGTGGCTTTTGGTGAGGATTGTTATTACCTACCGGGATAAGAGGTGGTAGGGGTAACCTTTTTTGTACTAAATTATGAACTGTGAGGAGAGTATCTGGTTCTCCTCTCAGTAATTGCCTATGTCTTTCTTGATGTCAGCTAGAATCTGAAGTATCTGTTTAGGGTCCATTGCAACGGGAGTTGTACTTTTCTGATTCGTTAGAAAGTCATAGGTTTGGATCAATCGGCCTCGACTAGTCCGTTTCCAAGCCAGTTGTGGGTACCTGTTTTCAGAAAACACCTGTGTTATTTAACTTGTTTGATGTCAAGAAAAATCTACGAAAGTCTCATTTCTAGCCCCGTTGCAGCTTGAAAAATTGGTTTTTAGGAAAAAATTAGAATTCTTTGAAAAAATTCAAAAAATTGGACAAAATTTTGCAAAGCATGAGGGACTGCTCTCTATGTCGATCGGCCAACAGATAGGGGTATTTTTTTTTACTTTCTAAATTTTTCTAACTTCACGAAATTGTGCGAAAAACTCAGTGTGTCTTACCAAAATTGGGTTTAAATTCTTGAATCATGAATTTATGGCAAATTATATACATGACGCTTCGATCGAGTAAAGGTTTCAAGGCTCCCTTTCTAACAGGACGTACCATATACCTCCCACAGCCATTACATTATAATAACTATGGTCAAACGGTACCGCATCGCCTATTTGCATACCATCCCAAGGCCACTAGAATGTAATGTCCCCGGTTAAGCAGTATTTGATCAAGGAGTGGAGGGCTTTCACCGGCGACACCTATCAAGCTGAGTGAGTATACGGGGTGAAGGCTACTAATTGTCCGAGGTTTAAAGGGTATGTAGTGAAAATGCATATCTTATGGAGTGACGTGTGTGCAAGGTATTCATATTTTAGTAATTTTTTGTTCATCCATCCATACATTCGAGCATCTATACATCAATACATCAATCATAAAGCATAAACATCAAATGACTGTAAAGCAAAAAACAAAATAGCCTTGAAGTGAATACTTTAACGAGTCTAGCCCTCTTTAGTTCTCCAACAGAGTTGCCACTATGGGCGCCAACATCAGAAAAAAGGGAAAACAATATGTCATCCTTTTTTGTGGATTTAGAGGGATCATGGCTGTCTCTTTCCCTTAAGGTGGGAAGGAACACTTCTTATGGGAGATAGATAGATTGAGGAATCGCTAGCTTATTTTTGGGCAAGAAACAAGCAAACCCGTTACAGCAGAACATAATCAAAAGAAAACTGAAAAGAAATGGAATACTCAAAATTTACATCGCCTTGTCTCCTAATTACATTCTAAAGATCCCATGACATGGATCAAATCAAATAAGACACTAAAATAAAGCGAAACCAAAGAAAACATGGATCCGGGGGCTAAGGTATGGAGTGGGAAGTGTTAGGCACCCACCCTGCCGATCCAAATAGATCGACTTCGAATATTCACTAGTAAGGCTATTTTGTCATGAGAAAAACAAAAAAGATAGATGTGAGTCTGGAAGAGATAAATAATAGATCTAGTGTAAAGAGGTAAAATAGAATAGAAAAGACAAAAAGAAGATCTGGCTCTGGCCCAACGGCTTCCTACGTATCCATTCAGAAAATGAAATCAAAGTCACGTAGTTCTCCGGTTTACCCTCTTTTATTAAGAGTGATAAAAGAGATGAGATCAACTGGATCTAAAGAAAAAGAAACTGTTAAGGGTTAGAGAGCATACCTTATTCAGTCATGAGAGTCGGGCAACACTTCGGTTAAGAAAATTGGGATCAAAAGGCTTCAATCGGACAAATCTCCGGCTTGTTCTTCGATTTGGAAAGCGTTACTTCGGCGTGTTTCTCGAAGGGAGGTTGTCACTTTGGCAGGGCTTTGGCCTCGGGAGAGGGAGAGTTCTCGTAGAGATAACATTAGAACTAAACTAACAGCGTGAGGCTTTGAAAAATGTGTCTTTCTTCATCCCCTAAACCTGATAGCCTGAGGGCTCTATTTATAAGAAAATATAGAGCATTGATCAAAAGGTCTAAGATGAAACCCTAAAATTGAGGGGCTAGGATCATGTCTTGAGTGATAATTATCTAATTAAATAAATAAAAAATTAAATAAAAATAATTATCCTAACTAAATGAATTAATAAATAATTATGACAATGCACGAACCAATAAAATTAGTGTTTACATGCAAGAGCTAATGAGATAAAAGAGAAATAGAATTCAATCGAGAAAAAAACTCCAAAATAAAAACATCTAGATTCGATGTATCTCCATTTAAGGAAATATCAAGGAACTAGATTTATAGAAACTTTAAAAGTGGAAAGTCCTAATTAAGCCTAAATAGACTACTATCACTCAATATTACCAAATTGCACCAAATTCGATAGAGAATCTCTAAATTACCACAAGACATGTGAAATGGCCAAATGGGCCCAATTCGTCACCAAAGGGCTAAAATTATCAAATTACCTCCATGTGGGTAAAATGGTATGGCAATTACAAAAATGCCCATCAAGTGACTAAGAAGTCCTACTGAAGGTAGGACTATGCCAAAATTACCAAAATGCCCCTAACGGGTAAAAAGGTACCGAAATTACCGAAACACCATTCAATGGACAAAAGAGTCCTAATAGGAGTGAGACTTTGTCAAGAAGAGTCCTACTTGGACTAGGACTCTGGCAAGAAAGCTTAACAGAAGTGAGATTCTATTAGAAAGAGTCTTATTTGGATTGAGACTTTAATAGGAACAATCCTAATGGAACTGAGACTCTAGCAAGAGAGTCCTAGCAAGAATGAGACTCTGGCAGGAGGAGTTTTAATGGGAATAGGACTCTGTTAGGAGGAGTCCTAATGGAATTGGGACTCTGGTAAAAGAGTCTTAGCGGGAATGAGACTTTGTCATGAAGAGTTCTAATGGGAATAAGACTCTATTAAGAAGAGTCCTAATGGATCTGGGACTCTGGTAGGAGAGTCCTAGCGGGGATAGAACTCTGTTAGGAGAAGTCCAAATGGAAAACGGACTCTGTCAAGGGGAGTCTTAATAGAACTGGGACTCTGGTAGGAGAGTCATAGTAGGAATAAAACTCTATGAAGAGGAGTCCTAATAGAACTGGGACTCTGGTAAGAGAATCTCAACGGGGATAGGACTTTGTCAAGAAAAGTCCTAATGGGAATAAGACTTTGTCAAGGGGAGTCCTAATGAAATTGGGACTCTGGTAGGAGAGTCTTAGCGAGAATAGGACTTTGTTTGGAGGAGTCTTGATGGGAATATAGGATTCTATCAAGGGGATCCTAATGGAACTGACACTCGGGTAGGAGAGTCTTAGCGGGAATAAGACTCTGTCAGGATGAGTCCTGATGGGAATAGAACTTGGTCGGGAAAAGTCCTAATTGAAGTAGGTTTCTTGGTATAATTACCGAATTGCTACTACTTAATCAATGGTCACGAAAATGAGGTGTCTACAATTAGCATTAGTCAACTAAGTGATGACCACTTCAATGTCCTACCTATTCCTAAAAGGCATATAAAAACAAATTAGGTAAGAAAAAACAAATTGAAGGGTCTTGAGAGAGAGTGTGCTAGTCACATCTCACAATTTTCTTCTTCCTCGGGAAGAGAAAATTCATCTTTTGGTTGACTAAGGGGGACTTCAACAATTTAGGAATTCAACTCTTCATTCTCATCTTAAAGTGTTCCTATAAATTGCTTTGTCACAAATTACTCATTTTCAATTGAAAATCATTTCTTTGGGTAAGTCGATCATTTTCCATAGTTTAGGTAAACCTTATGTTAGTCATTTACTCTAGGTTTATGGATTTTTTTTGTTGGATTTTTGTTGTTATTCATACCTAGTTGTATTTCTTCCCTTTGTGAATTCAAAAATTCAAAAATATTTTTCTTTTGTTTTCTTAGCTAACGATGATCCCATCATCTTTTAAAAAAGAAAAATAATTTTAATTTCATTTTGAGTAATTGAGACTATATCTTGTGTACTTCCTTGTATCTTTATCTTCACTTAGTTTCATTCACTTAAATGCATTCAATATTTCAATTTACTTGTGAACTCATAGTCTTGTCATTGCATATTTATTGCATGAAATTTCATTATAGATAGGTTGGACTTAGTGATTTTATGTTTATATATCAATAAGTCTATAGCTAGAAGGATTGACTAAGGTTTGAAAAATCAGAAGACCAAAAAGAAAAATCCAAAAAAAAAGATAATGGCACACACACATACAAAAAAAAAAATCAAAGAGTGGAAGGAAAAGGATACCTTTGAGATAGTGTGTTTACTAGCATTGAAAATATTTTGAAAAGAACAACCTACTCAACTGAGTGAAAGTCGCCTTGCAAAAGGTGAGAAAATGCAAATTCAAATTGCGTAGTTTGGCTTTTGAGTTGAGAGACAATTTCGGTTGTAATTGGTCAAAAATCCCTAAGTTGATTGACTATGGTTGTTTTCTCTTATTGAGACATAAATTATTCAACATCATAGAGTCGGCTTTGACATAAGAACATTCCACGGTTGAATCTATTGCACATGTTTAAGATCTATGTTTGAGTGATAAAAAAGTTAACTTGCATGAGTTTAAGTGATCTAGATTACTTAAATGTATTGATTCAATGTAAAACACACACTTATCTCTCTATGGCACTCAAAATGTTCTTCAATTTTTTTTTTTTTTTTGATATTGCATAAAAATATTGGGATTGTTTTTAGCTTTGATGATAAAGGTTTTCTTCTCAAAATTGTTTTTGCAAAAAGGTGATGTTTTTCCTTAAAAATTTTGTTTCCCTTATTTTTGTTTAGTATTTCAGGTAGAGGATTGATAACAGAGCATGAAACTCTATTTTTTTGAGAGTTGTGAAGCTACGGGTCCTCGTTCGAATGAGAGCCTGATCAGATTCAAAACGCATGACAAAGGCGCCAATTCTTCACATTTCTTCATCTTCCCACATATTTCTATGAAATTCCTCACATTTGTCTTGAGACATTATCTTAGAGTTCGTCACTCATTGATTCCGTTTCAATTAGTGTGATCTACTCATCAAGGGCTTCACTTTCACTGTTTAATTTCTCATTTCTACCGGTCATTGGTTTGGTAAGTCCTTGGGACCTTTATTTCACTTTCCCTTATTCTATTTGATTTATCATCTAGTTTTTAGGGTTAGTGTGGACTGTTAGATCAGTACACTTAACGTATAATATTCGGTTGGATGCAGTAACTGCAAGTACTTGTTCGGTTTCCTACACTGATTGCCTAGATACAAGGCAGGCACCATGCTATCCCGACCAGTCCTAGCAGAGAGGGTTGCCACCATAGAGGACATACATGAGACTCTCACATATAGACTCTTTGAGTTTCGTGGCTGGTTATCTCTTCTCATTATGACAGGTCCCGCAAATGAGACCGTGGTTCGAG
Organism: Nyssa sinensis; assembly: GCA_008638375.1. NCBI lineage: Eukaryota > Viridiplantae > Streptophyta > Magnoliopsida > Cornales > Nyssaceae > Nyssa > Nyssa sinensis. Next base: position 35,371,588 of record CM018038.1, read on the forward strand.
AGTTTTACTCGAACCTAGGTTCTCGATTTGCACGAGGAGGATATCCGGTTAGAGTCTGTAGTATTGATATGATTCTTACAACATACTTAATTGCTAAGACTCTAAGCCTACGCCGAGTCGAGTAGCCACGTTTTCCATACCCTCAGGGTGCCATTCTTCCACCTCCAAATCTTATCGCATCTATTTTTCATATGGATGGTTCCGCTATCTTCAGTACGAAGGGGGCCACTTTAGAGTATGGGTATCTTCATGAGGGTTATTGTATCCTCAACCTCATCGTCTGTAGCATTTTACACCTAATCAACCACATGAACACACTAACGCACTCCCACGCTACACTTCACTATGCCATAGGCGCTGCCATTCCGATTGATGCACCTTTCTACATCTTAGGAGTCATTAACTCATCCACTATATGTATCAAATGCACTGCCACTCTTCCATTCGACAGTCTGATCACCAAGATTTGTGCTGTATAGGGTGTAACACCCCGACCCTGTTTAATTAATAAATACTTTATTATTTATTAATTAGCACTGACTTAAAGAATAATCATGAAGATTAATCGAAAATCTCTGGATGGTCACGATAGACCGATAAAATAATTAACTGCTTCAGAAAAGAGGGTGTAATACCCGGGCCGAATTACTAATTAATTAGGTAAAAATGATGTCGTTTTAATACTGACGGAACTCGAATTAACTAGCTACGAAAATTCCAAATAAATAATAAATGACACAGGGCCTTTGACATTGTGGTTAACTGAAATACGAAACCCTCGGAAGAAACCGCGTCGTAAAAGGAACAACGGAAAAGAAATTATGGAGGAAATAGCTAAAACAGTATTCTATGCAGCCAAACAGGGCATAAGCCCAAAATATGAAAAAATGCCCAAAATGAGGCCAAGGGGATTTGAACCCTTGACCAAGTGGGGCAAGACCTCATGTACCCAACAAGTTACCAAGTTGGCTGCCAACATCTTTGTGCCTATATATACAACAGAATGGTATATAACTCTAAATTATCCTAGGTTGCCTCCCAAACTGGCCAATGGCCATACATGCAAACCCTTCATCATTACCGGAGTCACCCCACATCAGCCCACTTCAATTTCTGTATCAGCCACATGATCACGCTTGGGCCCATAAGTGTATACATATATGTATATGTATATGTATGCAATATTATATTCATATATGAACTATGCACCTTGGGGACCCTAAAAAAATATGTATGCTACATCCTCCACCGAGGGAAGGAAAATCAAAAAACTGCCTGTGTGTTCTACAATAAGGTCTGTTAAAGAAAGAAAGACCTAGAGAGAGAAACAAGTGTGTATGTCTATGGTGTGTGCATGGTGCTTCCATGGAGGTGCATAAACGAGAAGGGACTTAGAGGCTCACAACTAGAACTGAGGTCTAAGGTGCCAAAAATTAGGACTGAGCCATGAATGAGGGAGCAGTGGTCGACCAAGGTAAATGCCAAAAAACCCAGAAAATTTCCTTTTCTTTTTGCTTACTGTTTTCAGTCATTTGAGGCCATATAAACTGCATGTATGAGCTACTGTGAGACCTAGGAATATTTATAAGTTAACTGGGAGGGTCGGATAGGCTTGAAAACCCCAAAACAGTGAGAAACCGCCATGGATGGACCTTAGTGGTGCATGTCCGAAACGACCCTCACCAAATTGATCTTTAATGATTTAAACCTGATCTAGACCTCATGAGGATTTGAAAAACCTTAGACCGCGACCCAAACACTCAGATTTAGACCATTGAAATGAAGGTTGCAGGTCTCGGGTTTCAAACCCAGACTCTGAAATAGATTCCTAAACTTGATTTTAGTAATGGCGACTTGAACCCCGTGATGCATGGATCATTTTAAGCCAAGCCATGCGAGTTTTGGTGATGAAATGGAGATTTACAACCGAGTTGTAGGTTCGGTTATCTCTTCATGGACCGAGCATTTGAGCTTGATTCGAGGCATAAAACTAATGCCAAATTGTTAGCCTAACATCCAGAAACAATTTGGGATAGATGGTAGTAAGAAATCGTGGCCAAAGTATCACAAAATCAAAAAGAAAAGAAATCAAAAATTAGGGCAAAACTGGGGAAGAAGAAGGGAAGAAGACGAACAGTGCGGGCCGGACTTTGGGTAGGTTTCGGTTTCGGGTCGGGACCCAACCCGTCGCATAAAATGGTTTAAGTGAAACTACGTCGTTTGGTTAAAAAGATTCTAAATTTTAAAATATAGGGCTGACATCATCATGATGTCAGCATTACGCATTGAACCAGTCAAACCGGTTGGTTCGGTGAAATAGTAGACCGGTTCAGTTACGAACCAACTAGACCCTTTGGTTTATTTTAAAAGTTTTAAAGAATTGCATTTGTAGCCCCAGCTGTTTAGAATATTTTACTAAGGCCCAGATTTTAAAAAGGAAATTTCAATGAGCCCCTGGAAAAATAAATAATTAATAAAGTAAATTATTTAATTATTTTATTAATTGGGTCAAATTACTATTTTACCTTTAGACATTAAATGACTCAAACGAAGTCCAAATTAAATAAATAAATAGTGAATTTTTACTATTTCGGGCATTCCAGACTCGATGGTGGAGTCCAATTGATGAAATTAAGTCCTAAAAAATACAAACACATAAATGTTAAATGACTATATTGCCCCTAATACAATACGAAGTCCAAATGAAGTCCAAATTAGACGAAATTGATACCAATGGAAGCCCAAATAATTATGAACTTGTATATATGACTAAAAAATGATTTGGGGGTCAGAACGTCATAAAATTTAAATGATCGATGTGTCCCTATGATCAAAAGCAGATACCAAATGAAGTCCAAAAGACCTAAAAATTTACGTATAAGATATGTAAAATATTCTGAGGACCATGATAGGTTCGAGGCAAGAAAAATAAATTACCATTTTTCCCCTGCATATGCCCAAAGCCGAGAAGGCCTAAATTGATTTTCTTCGACGTTCCAAATCCAATGGTGAGGTCCATGATACCAAAATAGGTACCGAAAAATAAGTCACATGAAAAATAAAAATCATTAAGTTACCACGAGTAGATCGCTAAGACTAATCCTAGGAAGTTAGGATACGTCGGGTCTAAGATTAATTAAAGAGCATCAATTTAGAGATGATTTGAAGTAAATGAGGAATTAATTGAAGTCTTGATGAATTTGATTTTGGGAATTTCAAAGGGAAAGGGGAATCCCACCAGTAGTGCTGACTTAGGAGAACAAGGTGAGTAATTCTGTACTTTGAAGTAGAGGTTTTAATCTCCATGGATTCTGAAGTGATTTGAAGTTCAAGTATTCTGAAGTGTTTTTATGAAAATATCTGCTGTATTTTAAATACTAAATTCTCGTATTTATATGCTTTATATTTCAATGTTCTATCATTTTGTTTATAAATTCTAACATGGCATGCAAAATTCACTTCTTGATATTGCTGACAGTTGATACGTTTATTTTCTGCATGTCCATGTAAATGTCAAATTTTATTAGATGCCTCCGAAAATAAATGCTTTTATTCCATCTATGCTTTAATAAATCCCTGTCCATCGCGATTTAAATTCCTGAAGCTCATGTGTTAACTGTTTCAAGTATGGTCCTCCAAGTATTTAAGAAACTCTGTTAAACTGTCCATGCTTTAAATACTCATGAAAACTCACCCTTTTTATCGAAGCCATATTTTTATACTCATGAGAAGCATCTATTTGAAAGTCATATTTCAAACACTCATGAAAAGCTTATATTTGAAGAAATTAGGTTTTCAATGCTCTTTGAAAAGCATTAGTGAAGAATTGAAAAGTTTTGTAAGATAATGATGCATAAGCATCGCAAATTATTGAGCTCCCTTCGGGTTCTCAATTCAGAAGAATGCCCGGTAGCAGGATCTGATCCCCCAGGCATGAGATCTCTCAGAAGTAAAATTAGGGTCTGGTTCGAAACGGATCCTTGAGTTAAAAAGTGAAAAGATGAAAAAGTTTTCAGAAATGGTCATAGGTTTTAAAACCCCATTATCTGAAACAGGTTTTTATATAACCATTTGAAGTTTTGAAGAAGAAGAAATTTACATCCTTCTATTTTCATGGAAAGGATTTCAAATTATTTCCTTGGTCTTCAAATGGCCACTCTACACATGTTTATAAATTCTGTTGCATATTAAATACTTTATTGAATGCTTTAAAAATGCATCATGCTATGTGATTTGAAGATTTCTTGTATTCTGCTGATCATTGAAGTACGTGCCTAGCTTGAATGCCTTGTATGCTTCACGTTATCTTTTTGAAGAATTCTACTTTCTGTATCGAAGTATACAATTGGTAGTGTATGTTTATATGAAGTCTCTCTTGAACTAACCCACTACCAATTGAAACCCATGACAAAGTACTGGAATTACTCATTGGGCTTTTCAAAGCTCACCCCATTCCCTAATATTTTTCAGGTGATAATGATGGTTAGGAGCCTTGCCCAATTTGAGGATTGGTGATTGGTAGCTCCATTTGATTAGGAATTTTGGAAGTACTAGGACCCATAGTTGGTCAAATTTTGATGTAGTAAATTTTGGACAAATATGTACTTAAGCCCGAGAGGCAACGGATATGTAAAATTTATAACTTTAAATTTTTAGAATGCTCTGAATGTATATTATTTGTTTACCGCTCCGAAGAAGAAGAAGAAGTGACAGTACCAGGCGGGCGTGCGAAAAGAAAAAAGTTTTCATGCTTCTGCAATTTGCCAGTTCTAGCCCTATCGCACAACCGTTTGGCGCCGTTGCTCACGTGAAGCCTTGCCCTAAGGCCTTCGGGCCGAAAGGCGGCGGTCGCGATTCGAAATCCGCACAGGCTGGGTTTCGGGTCATGACATAGGAGATTCTATTTTATACAGCAAATCTTCTAGTCCTCCCTCTCGGACCTTCACTCGTAGGACTTACGAGGTCTCGAGGCCATGTTTTCGCAATAGGAGCAGGCATAACATGAGCAGCCACAGATAGAGCAAGAATAGGCTCAAGCGCAGGCACAGCCTCAGAAGCACTCTAGGTCGCTACCGCAACAAACTTAAGAGCACTTACGTGTCGAGGAATTTTTGGTTGACCAGACTCCACCTCAGTTTCGTACTCCCTTAGGTAAAGATTTCCATGAGTTAGCCAGAGCCTCCTCATCTTCTGCCAGTCGTCCTGTGTCTAAAGATGAGTTAGACGAGAGGCTAGAGTACCATCATGGTAGGATCTGTGCCTGATCTTGATAACAAGTTACACCAGCACGACGCTCTGATCCGTGATGATTTCTATCTACCTATGATGGAAGAGATGGCATATCTTCGATGAGCCATTCAAAGTCTCAGTTAGGCACTCACCCAGGCTTTTCCTTCTCCACCACTACCAGGAGATAATTAGTGATGCTTCCTTAGTCTACATGAGTAATGAGTGACATATTATAGTGAGGTTTACCTGTATATTTTTTCCCACTCATCAGACTCATGTACTATTTTGTTCAACATTGTTCCCATTTTTTTATAATTATAGTATTATCATTTTGGATTGATCAAGATACATTATATGTTATAATGGTTCATATTTCTTTACATTGCGTCTGTTATCTGTGTTATGTTTTTTGTTATCTCATTATGCATGACTATATTACTATATACTTCATTCCTCAGTTCTTTATGTTTGATTTTTTTCTTCCTTTGTCATCATGACAAAAAGGGGGAGATGTTATAAGAGCACTTAGTGAGAGAGAGTTACTTAGTGCATATATTTCACATAATGAGAGGGAGCATAAGGGGAGTACTTTTTTTTTTTTTTTTTGCATATGATTGAGATATCATATATTTTTCACTTGTTATATTCGTTGGACTTAATTTTATGGTTAATGTGTTTACTGCACCTAGTCTTTACTTTGATATTCATCTATTCTCGTGATTTCATCTTATTTGGTTTTTATATGTTTTTGATGTGATCTCACGTGGAATTGTTGAGGGTGTTGTGCAGTAAACAGGTAGACTACATTTCAGTATTGTTAAGTGAGGTGAATAGTATATAATACTAGGTCAAAATGTATAATTTCCTTTTATTCAGCTCTTTGGAGGTTATGTATTTTGATGTATTGTATTCTTGTACTAACATAGCAGTTTTGTCACAGATTGCTAAAGAGGGAGTTTGTTAGGACCGTGGGATCCATTGTTGTAATTGGCTAATTCGAATTTTGACAAAACATGCTTTCAATGTAATCACACATTAATCCTAAGCTTAGTATACCTTAATGCCTGTTCCACGCTAAGAAGGCTCAAGCCTTATTATCATGATTGTCTACCGGCTGCTTTGGTGTTTGAAGGGTAATTGAGTAATTTGGACATTTGTTGTGATTTGGATCTCGCACACTCACATATTGCATGCATAACATATAGTGTCTTTTTAACATCATATGTGTAGTGGTCTTATGTTTGTGAAACAATCTTCCCAAATATGCATATTTCAATACTGTAGGAAAATTGATTTCACAAGACAAGTTAAAGATGAGCAATCTACTGTTGCTCGTTTGAACGAACCAAGTGGCTCCTTTGAACGAACAACTAAAGCTAGATTTGCTCGTTTTCATTCATTCAAATTGTCTAAATCAAACGAAAAGCTACAACCTCTGATCTTTGCTTGTTTGATATTCGTTTCATACTGGTTCGAACGAACCCTGTGTAATAATAGAAAATTTTCTATTTTCAAGTAGTTTTTAAGATCTGATCTCTCAATTATAAAGTTAAAAAAATTAAATTTTTGTGATAGAGAACAAAGTAGAGAAAGTTCATTTTTGAGAGAGCTTTGAAATTGTTATATCTAAGAGAGCTTCCTTGAGAGAACATCATATATTGAATATCATGCATTTCTCTACTCAATTCACTGATTGATTTTGATTAATTTCGTATGATCCTAATCATCACAAAAGCCCTAATTCACTTGATTTCAGCATTGGAGAAGAGAGTTCAACCATGAGGATTCGACGTTGAGTAATCAGTAAATATCGAGGTTTTGTGGGTTCACAATTGCGAGAGGCCTTATCGGAGGAGTCCAAGATCGAAAGAGGATCCGATTGCATGGAGAACTCATCTATGAACCCAGGACTAGAATAGGAAATACGTAAAAACAATTGACAAATATTATGAAAGACACAAGTAGTGTTTCCTTGTAGTGGAGCGAGGATTGGGACTAGGACAATGTCCTGATGTGTTGATGTCTATACTTGCTATGTTATTCACATGATATATTTTTTGTATCATTTGATACCTTTCCATTACATTATCAATGTGGTGTGATTATTATATTGAATGCTATGATGTTGGATATTTGCATGATGGTACCAGATACATATGATTATCACGTTGATATTTATCATAATTTTTGTTTCTGTCACGGATATATATGATTATTGTTACTCTTATATCTATTCGTTAAATCATATATCATCTCTTATGGTTGTTAGTATTGTTGTGGATGTGAATGATGCTGATATGCATATGGTTTACTATACCTAAGCAGCGTGAGATTTGAATGGATATTGATGTTAATGAGCACCGTTTATGGTATGGATTGAGATATTGGAATTGTGGAAAAAAACATATATGAGAAAAAGACTCGGGATGGGAATTAGTCACATCTTTTGTGTGCTATTAAGCATGGTGATATTGTGCTTTACCCGAGGTTCCATTTATGATAGGGATGGTGTCTTCCCTCGGCTTGCGAGCTGTAAACCCGCGCAGGTGGTCGTTTGTTTTCATCGGGTTAATAGCCCGTAAAGCACATAGGCTTACTGGAAGCCCAATTAGGTGGACACTCATGGGATTGAGATTATTGAGATTTTTGAGAGAATGGAATGAGATGAATAAGACTTTATCCCTTTTGTTGAGGATTGATTTACTTGAAATTATTTCTCTTGACTTATTTGTAATATTTTATTATGATTATTAACGGATTGTACATCGTTAGTTGTGATACTATGGCAATTGTGAATGGTATTAGAGTTTTCGTTTTCGAATACCTAGGGACAGTAAGAGAGGTTCAGACCTTAGGTTATTTGGGCTGGTTAGATTGCCTGGTATGTGTGTGCTTATTACATTAGTTTATGTAGTTGGCATTGTGTTTGATTTTTCAAATGACTGGGATTATGTAATAAACTCTATTCACTGATTAATTGAAATTGTACACTTATGTTTGTGTGATAGTTCTTATGTTTTGTGAGATAGACTATATGCTTAATTCTCTATAAGATAGGTTGTGTGCCTAGTTTTATATATATATGGTAAGTCATGTACTCATATATGTATATGTATGTCAATGGGATGGATTTTGTGTTTTTGGGCTTTTGTGGTTGGTATTTATCATTCATTACTTGTTACTTGGTGATTAACTATATATATGTGCTAGGTTTGTAGCCGGTGTTCATGGGTTACAATACCATGACTATAATATACTATACAGACTGAATTGGTCTTAGGTCTTGCGTTGTAGTTGATGGATGACATCCTATCAGCCAGCAATAAAAGGAGTTGTGATCCATGAAGGGTTATCACCTAACTATGATAATGAAAGGATAATGAATAATTATAAAATGTTAAGTGGAAAAATGTCGAGAAGGCTATAAATTGTTTAGTAAAAGAAAAATAAGACTTGTAAAATGTTAAGTAAGAAATAAGACTTTAGAGATTCTTGTGTTTGGAGCTAGAGCAGAGGATGCTTTGTATACTCTACGTTTAAGATTTTGGGAATGTTCTTGTGTTAAACTCTCTTGTTGAGAAACGTATTATCTTTGGATTGTATCCACTCATGGATGAGTATCGTGTATCAGAGTGAGCTATTACTGTAAAGATTATATATGATAGACCTCGTCAGTCTTCTAGTTGTTCAATTGGGTTGGTAGTTTAACCCTAGTATGCTCAGACTCAATTTGGGATAGAAATGAGTAGCGTAGCTTCAGATATAACATTAGCGATAGTACTTGGTGTAGAGAATTCTAGATTCTCTCACAAATTAGTGATTTGTTGTATCACGAGAGGTAGCTTGAATTTCGCAGACGAAATTCTTATAAGGCAATGAGATTGTAGCAACCCGAGAAATTATTAGATAATGATTCGATAATGCCCTCTTTAGAGTAACTGAATTTTGAGGACGAAATTTTTATAGGAGGTGGAGATTGTAAGAACCCGAAAAATCATAAAAGGGCAATTTGGTAAATTTTCAGCATAGACTGGGGACAAATTGGAGATAATTCAAATATGAGTTAGATAAATTGTAAAATGAGTCGAGAAGTCATCAATATGACACTATGAGGTAAAAAAATGAATTTTTGGTGATGTATTCAGGATTGGTGTAAGTCATAAGACTACACAGTCATTTACAGGACACAAATATATATATTTCTCTTTCCTTCCTTCCCTCATTTATGAATTCTGTAATACCCTGACCCACATGGTAACCGAATAAGCCATGTAATTCGAGCCGTTGGGCTTCTTGTTTGCTCGAGCAAACCACGAATGGATACCAAAATAAAAATGAAATTAAAAATAAGATAAATAAAAATAACAAAATGAATAAATAAATAAAAAAAATAATAATAAATTAAAATTTCAAAGATAGAAATGAAAGTAAAAGGTTACTATTTATATACGTGTGTATATATATATATATATGTGCTCCCACGTGTATTATAGGTATATACATATGTAAGGTGGGCCGTGTGTGCGTGTGTTATATGTAGGTATATATATATATATATATGCACGTAAAGGTGGAAGTGTGTATAGCAGTTATAAACAAGGAACTCAAAAGAATAGAGAGAGAGAGAATGAGGGAATTGAGAGGGGGGCGTTACAATTAGGCATGCATTACATGCGTTAAAAAAAAAAATTTGAAACGGGGCGGAACAGAAGGGATTAAGAGAGAGAAAGAGAGAGAGAGAGAGAGAGAGAGAGAGAGAGACGTGAGGCACATGCACTGATATATGATGATACACACGAGTTGTTGGTAGGAAATGGAAATCCATTTTTGGTAGCGAACAAGGCATTGTATTTAATCCCACTACAACAAATGAAAGGCTATTTGATCTGATTTGAGTGAGTGAACAAATACGTTCTGCTACAGCTGGAATAGTATAGTTATTTGAAGGGAAGAAGAAAGGAAAAAGGGGAGGGATATTGCGCCTGACAAACCCAGAAAAAGGTATGGAATCTGATTTCTTGTTTTAAGATTTTCATGCATGCAAATTTAGTTTTTGATGTAGGGTTTTGTAGAGCACGAATTCAGGATTTTAATTAAAAAAGAATCGGTTAGACATGAAGGAGAACGAAGTAGTTACAAGTTATTGAGAATAATTTGGGTCTTGAGATTTCATGCATGAAATTGGGTTTGAATGTTTAGGAAATATTTCTGTAGTGTACAGCAAGTATGCAGAGTTAAATTTGGCTTAAAACAGTAGTGAGAATGGCATAAAATAAAAAAAAAAAAAAAAAAGAGGAAAACCTCCCTCACCGAAAAAACTCCAACACCGGTCAGCCACTGTTGTGGCAGTTTTTAGCAACTTAAAATCCCACCATTATGAATTCTAAGGGTAGATATGAAACACTCTTGACATGCCTAACTGATCCCCATCGAGACAACTTAAGAAAATGATCGCCGGCGAGTCACCGTCGTCGGAGAAGACGACCGGCAACTCGCCGAAAAAATATGGGTGACAGCCATGGAACGAGCTGTTTTGTGCCATTTTGCTTCAGTTATTTTTATAAGACAGGGGCTGTTTGGCTTCAGGAGTTAAATGGGATGGACTGTTTGATGTGGACTCAACTGTTTCATGCGTTTTTAAATTGAATGGGCTTGATGGGTTGGGAACTGATGCAGTTTTAAAAAAAAAATTATATATATAACACCACAAAAGCTGCTGCCCCCACGGCTCGACCTCAGGATCTGAGGGATTATCAGGGAGAATGGACCACTGTGCCACTAAGGCACATGTGATCCTTTCTGCCCCAAATAATATATATATATATATATATATATTATATTAGATATAATTAATTAATTTAATTAATCAATTTGGTTAATTATTAATTTAATTCCCGACATGCATATTAGTCAAATGAATAGTATAAACTTACTGTTTTGGACCTTCTGGATTTAATGGTGAGGTCCATTTCATGAGACGGAGTTTCAAAACATAAAATACCCGTAGAACACCAAAATGACCAAAATGCCTCTACGTCGAAGGTGAGTCAAACGGACTCCGATTTAGTTAAATAAATAGTAGATTTTTATTATTTCAAACTTACTGGACTCAACGGTGGGGTTCAAATTATGAAAACAGAACCCAAAAAGTAGAGACATGTAAACGACCATTTTGCCCTTGGGTAAATTAAGTTCAAAACGGAAAACCGTAAAGCATAAATTAGCAAAAGAGATATTTGGAGTAGCGAGGCATAAATTTGCTAAATGACATGGAAGCCGAAATGTGTTTATTGATGTATAGGCAAGTCAAAAGGAAAGGAGAAAGTCACGGGATACTAGAATACTGATAAAGTAAGTGGATTTCTATTTTTTATACGTGGTTTCCCAAGCCACGATCCTTCCATTACTGCCAAGCTTGTACTCGTGTATATATGTTCATTGTTATTGTTTCCACCATGGATATTGTTCTATCTAATGGATTTGATGAGTTATTGCATGTCAATACCTTGATACGATTTATGTGTATTTCCTTAATGCTCGAATACTGAATAATATATGACACACGTTGTTGAGAATTTATAGAGGATGGCGGTACGTCCGCACTCTAGGTAAGAATCTCTAGAGGATGGCGGTACGTTCGCGCTCTAGGTATGAATCTTTAAGGGCGGCTTAGAGCTAAGAAGGATGGCAGTACGTCCGCGCTCCAATAGGCATCTTTGAGGGTGGCTTAGAGCTGAGGAAGATGGCGGTGTGTCCGCGCTCTAATAGGCTTGGGTTGGTCACACTAAAGGGGGAAAGTATGGAAACTTGAAGTTGACTTAGCGATGAGGATGGCGGTACGTCCACGCTCGTAGTTGGTTGTTATGCCTTACTGTTCATTGGCTATTCTGGCATCTTTCTGCTTACTGAAATTGCTTTCAGGACTGGCTATCATGTTCATTTATGATCTTATATGTTCTATGATTACTCTAATCCGTATTTGAGATAGGCTTTTACTTACTGAGTTTGTAGCTCACCCTTTACTAATTTTTTTTTTTTCAGGTGAGAATACTATAGAACCACTGTAGGAGGTCAGGAGCTTAAGGAGACGGTTGTGAAGCATGATAGTAGTGAATAAGTCTCTCCCATGTACTCACCACCTAAGAGTGGTTGTGTTCAGTTATGTTAGTTTAGATTTCTGTTGTCAAACAATATTTGTAATTAAGGCTTCCGCATTTAATATCATGTTCACATAATTTACTGTTATCACTGGTAAAATAATAAAAAAGTAGGGACGGCCATTGGGTCGGCCCCACGATACGAGATCCGCATAGGGTGGGTTTCGGGTCGTGACAAATTCTTTCCCCTCTCTCCCACACAACTCTCTCTCATTCAGACTCTATATATATATATATATATATATATATATATATATATCTCTAGAGGACCCCATGGCCAGATCTGTGACAATATGAGTGTGTGTGTGTGTTAGACACAGTGTGAGTGTGTGAGAATGCTGTGTGTGCTGTGTATTTTGTGTGTGTATTTAAGAGAGAGACAAAAGTAGTGAGAGTGTGTGACTGTGTAAAACAATGTGTGTTTGTGTGTGTGTGTGTGTGTGTGTGTGTGTGTGTGTTTGAACACCATGAGAAGCTGAACCAAAGGCAAAGAAATGTAGAAGAAGTAAGGAAAGAAAGAAAAGAAGAAAAAGGAAAAGGGGGAAAGAGAGGCTAGATGGTTGGAACAACGGCAGTGGCAGCCATGAATGGCCTCTCCAAGCTTTCTCTCTTTATGGGATTTTCTCTCTCTAGAGCTGCAAGCTTTAGGTAGGGATCTTTCACCCTTCTAAGACTCTGTTTAAGTATTTGAGATCTTTGCATGCTTGGAAGCCTGATTGGGTGGATGAATGTGTGTGAACACAATGGTGTGAGACCGTAATAGACCCATTCTGGATCTTGATCATGAAAGACATTTTGACGGGCTTTGTTGTGTTGTATGAGTTCGTTTATATTGTAAAAAGAGGAAGGAAGGAAAGTGGGTGAAGGATGGCAGCTGAGAATGGATATTTGATAAGTTATAGCCGCTTCACGGGATAATTAGGTTTCGTCAGAAACCTTTGTTTTTGGTAGATTTGATCCATGAAAACTCATAAAAGATGTTGGGGAAGATGTTTAAAATAGTTTAGATAGAAAGAGGGTAAAAAATAGTAAGAGAAAACGCAGGAAATAAATTCACAAAAAACTGTAATTTTCGGCAAGGGTTTCGGCGAACCCGTCGGAGAAGACGATCCAAAGTTGGCCAATGGTGGTCAACTCTGGTGAGTTGATCGGTCAACTAGGTTGACTTGGTTAATAGTCAAACGGGTCGAGTTAAAGGTCAATGGGTCTAGCCAGCAAGTATTCGGGTCGAGTTCTAGGCTGACCTATAAGGTAGTTGGGCTTAAGGGCTGTTTGGCTACTGGTTCATGAATCGGGGTGTGTGGGCGTAAGGTAATGTGATTCGTTGTTTGGGGCTAGTGAATTGGAATAGGGGTAGCCCTATTCCTAACTGGATAACGTTTTCAAAACGGTCCTAATTTGATGAATAAGATCGAAACCATCATAAAATAAAAATTAAATATTTTTTTTAACATTAGTTCAAGATCTAACTCATAAATTTACAACATAAAAAATTAATATTTAGTCGAAAACAATTTAGTGTTTTAACAATTTAAAAGTTATTGTGTACATTTTTTTAAGCAATAAGAGTAGTCATCAACCACCCGTTCTATTAAAATATTTGAATTTAAATATGACCTTTATTAAATGATATTTTTCAATAAATATATAATTGTCGATTAAATAGTGTTTATGTGCTCTCCTTACGTAAGCATGTCAAGATTGAACAAACAAGATGCCATTTTCGGTGAAAGAGGCTATACTATGTCCGGCTGAGAATAACTCTAACGCAGGGTGCCATCCGAGGTGCTAAATTCATAACCGTCGAAATGGCATCTGAAACTCAAAATTTTTCACTCGAACGGGGGTGGCATCTACAGTTGCAAAATGACACCCAACAGTCTGGGGTGCCATTTTTACAAACTTTGGAAAAAGAAAAGGGAAAGGTACCATTTGACGGTTGTGGCCATTTCCATTTTTACTTTTACAACGGCTACCATTTCAAAGGCTTTATTTCGACAAAAAAAATCTATAAAATACAGAAAAAAAAAAAACTTGTCAAAGCCTAGAAAATACAGGAGGTTTGTTATTTTTTAAATTATTTTTTTATAATTTAAAATGATTTTTTTATATTTAATTTATTTTTTAAGTTATGATTTTTTTGTTAATTTAGGATGATTTTATTTATTTAACTATTTTTTATTATTAAATAATTTTTTTAATTTAGTTAATTGTTAGAATTTAAATTAATTTTTTAAATTAAATTAATTTTTGTAATTTAATTTAAATCAAACCGTTATGAAAATTATACTCGTTAAAATATAATAGTTAAGTTTAATTACAATTTTTAATTAAAAATATTAAAATGGCATCCCATTTTGGTACCTACCATTAAAACAAATTTATAATTCTAAGGTGGCATAACACTATTTAAAGTTACAAACATATTTTTTGGTACCTCAAAATGACAACTCCCTTTAGAATTGCTCTGATAAAGCATGGGAGATGACAATGGCCATGACTTAGACATATATTGCCTTTTCTCAATGCCAACAATATAATTTAAAGGATAAAATATTAACTTTTCTCAATGGGAATAAGAGTAATGCTATTCTTACTTTTATATTTTATCAAAATTATTTACCTTCATGAGTTGACAGTATTGTATTGGTTGAATATCGTATAATGTCACATCATGATGTGATATACATCCAATATAAGACTGCCAACTCATGAAGGTAAACACTTTTGGTAGAGTTTTAAAGTAAGCCTAGCATTATTGTGGCAACAATTGAAGGATAAAGAAAGTTCCTTTAACATGGGATCCAATCAAATGTCAAAGCCATTGTAAACTGTAGTTGACGAACAACAGCAGTGGAAACAGCGGCGCCAACAGCACCACCGCGAGAGAGAAAAAAAGGGGGCGGGGGGCACGGGTGCAAAATTACATTTAAAGACTGTGGGTGTATCATTTTATTTTCATCCAAGAAAAAAGAAAGGGGTTATTATAAGGGGGATAAAATACTATTAAATCAAAATACATGTGGGTAAAGTGTAAGTTTTACTTCTAAAATTTAATATTGTCTTCAAATAAAAAGGATGTAATTTTGATCATTTTATATTTTTTCATAATTCTGTCACAATTGATATTTTTATGAAGACTATTATTATAATGTTTTAAAAAATAGAGAGTTGAAGTAAAATCAAACCTAATCACATGCAGTGTAAATATAAAAATAATATTATGTACTTGTGCACTTCTCTATGTTTTATTTCTTTTATTTTATAAGGGGAATTAACATTCAATTAATTTTTTTTTATCTATATTTGTAAATCAGTCAAGAGGAGATAAAAAAAATTAGGAGGATATCAACTTAATGATCAAAATTAAAAAGACAACAAAAATTTAGAGAAATATCAACTTTATCTCTTCCATATTTTGTTTGACAAAAGTATCCTTTCACGAAAAAAAAAAAAGAAATGTACAAACTTGTCGATTTATTTAACCCTATCTAACTCTCATATTTTCTTTATCCACAATCCAAAAGAATGGTTATACATGTTTATCTCTTCCATCTTGTTATAAAATTTCATTGTCCATTCGTCTTCTTTATCCATCATATTTTCTTCTAGAGTCTCTCGTCTTAAGAATATTAATCGAGGATAGGATCGTCTCGGATGGGGGATTCCTAGCGATATACGAGGAGAGCCAAAAAAAGAAAGGCGAGAGCCAACCAAGTAACTCTCGCACCCAGCCAGCTAGGCCGAGTAGGACATCGAAACAGATGGTGGAGAGCGAGAGTGAGGACACTGAGGAGGAGGAGGCTCATCCCCGTCAGTCTCGATGACAATAGGGAGGACGGCGAGGGCACCGTTAGATGAAACTTCTCTTTTTCTATGAACACTTTGTTTGATGAAAAATTTGTCATTTTTCGATTTTCTTGTTTTTGAATTTTTTTTTTTTGGTTTTGAACAATGAATGATCGATGCATGCACTTTTATTTATAAATGTGTCCATAATCAGCAAAAATGAACAGGAATTGGTATCCGACATGTTTCGGATTGAAAAAATAGGAGAAAAACAATGAAAATAGGCAAAACTGGGAGAAAATGGCCTAAATTTTCTACATGCCGATCGGCACACAGAGAGGGGGGTTTTTTCCATCTGTGTGTCGATCGGCACTCAGGGTATGCCGATCGGTAGCGTGTTCTATCTCGGGCAATTTCACGGCCTGTTGCGTATTTTTGCATATTTTCCAAACATTAGTCTCCTAAGCCAATTTGGAAACGGATTCACGAGTATTTTAGGATATACTGCATACCCTAAACCTCCGAACTCATCATATTCAGGCTTTTGACAGCCCCATTGTTGTATTTTCTGCCTTTCTGCTCTAATGGATTCTTGAATCATGGATGTGGCTATTTTTTACGAACAAATTCGTACATGGCTGTATTGTCTTTCGGGCTCGAAGAAGATTAACTTGGGGGCCTTGAGACTGAAAGCCGTTTTTTCTTTTACCCAAGCTACTGTAGACTGACATCTGTTGCGAGCTTGTGCTTGCTATTAATGTGAGGTCCGCAGACTCCTTCATGAATTTATGTCATGACATGTTCAGCTTTGTGTTTATGCAAGCACAATAGATGTATTCCATTAAAAGACCTTTTGTAAAGTTTTTTCCCACAAATGATGAATTGAGTGGCCCATCGTCTAAGGGTTGCTCTATCCTCCTTGGTATATCCTTTATAGTACTCTGAGTGTCTCATAAATGACCAAACCTCGTTGTACCAAGATGAAGATGTCGAGTCCTCTGTGACTTCATCGATGTTGCAACAAGATATCAGAATTTCTCGAGTTTGTACCAAGAGTAGTTTAACTATGGCTTCTTTCGGGATGTCTACCATTGAGGCAAGGGTGGCTAAGGCATCCGCGAAATTGTTCTTAGCCCTAGGCATATAGTAGAAATGTACATCTTTGCACTTGGTTATTACTATCTCGATCTAGGTACTGGTGGTAAGGTAGAAGTTTTTCCTCTTTGATATTCTATATTCTTTAGACTTGGCCAATAACGAGGGTTGAATCCTTGTATACATCTAAGAATTCAAATTTTAGTTCTAAAGATGCTTGTAGGCCCACTATACAAGCTTCATACTATGTAGTATTGTTGGTAAAGGGGTACTATAACTTCATGGCTAGAGGCGTGTATGAACCGTCTAGGGCTACCAGAAGCATGCCAATGTCATATCCCTTTTTGTTGGTGGCACCGTAAAAAAAGAAGACAACACTTATCTTCATGAATCTATAAGATTTCCTTATCTGGGAATTCAACTTCCTTAACAATCTCGCCCTTAACTAGGCAGTCTGCTAGGTAGTTGGACACGACCTTTCTTTTGATGAATTTCTGAGTTATGTGCAATATCTCAAATTCAAAAAGCAATAGTAGCCACCGAGCAGTGTGGCTTGATAGGGTCAGTTTTTCAAAGAGATACTTCATAGGGTCCATGCGAGAAGCCAAATGTATTGTATAGGCCATCATGTAATGACAGAGCTTTTAGGTAACCCAAACAAGAACAATGCACGTCTTTTCGAAGGCATTATAGGTTTACTCATAGGAGATTAACTTTTGGCTCACCTAGTAAATGACCTTCTCCTTTCTTTCATGTGTTTGATTTTGGGCCAATATGGCCCCAACAATTGTATATAGTAACAAAGGAAAGTCGAGTTGTGGGGGAACTAGGACTGGTGGGTTGGTCAGATATTCTTTGATCTTTTCAAAAGCCTCTTGGCATCAGGGGTTCCACCTTTTGGGAGAATCTTTTTTCAGGAGTTTGAAAATGGGTTCACAAATAGTGGTCAGCTACGATATAAATCTATTGATGTATTGAAATCTCCCTAGGAAGCCCCTAACTCACTTTTTTGTTTTGGACGGAGGAATTCTATAATGGCTTTGATTTTTACGAGATCCATCTTTATACCTCTTTAACCTATCATGAAGCCTAGGAGTTTTCCTAACCCCGAACACACTTTTGAGGGTTTAGTCTCATTCTGTATTTCCTGATTCTTTCGAAGAACCTTCTTAGGCAGTCGGAATGACATTCTCTGCCTTTGAATTTTATGATCATGTCATTGACATAGACTTCGACCTCTTTATGAATAAGGTCATGTAAGATGGGAATGGTTGCCCTCTGATATATAGCCCTTGCTTTTTTCAAGCCAAAAGGCATGACTATATAGCAGTATGTCCTCCACGGTGTTGTGAAGGCAGCTTTTTCCATGTGATCGAGGTGCTTCTTGATTTGATTATACCCCACTAAGCCATTTACAAAGGACATCATGGCATGTTGAGCTGTGTTGTCTACCAAAAGGTCTATGTTTGGTAAAGGAAAGTCATCTTTTGGACAAGCTTTGTTGAGGTCCCTATAGTCAACGCATATGTAGACTTGCCTATCCTTCTTGGGGACAAGGATGACATTGGCTAACCATTGCAGGTATTTGACCATAGTCAAGAACCCTACAACTAACTACTTTTCAACTTCTTCTTTGATTTTAAAAGACCACTCTTCCCCGAGTTTCTTCAATTTTTGTTTGATTGGTTTAGAATTAGGATAACTTAGGATTTTGTGTTAGACTATGTCTACATCTAAACCAAGTATGTCCTTGTAGGATAATGCAAAAATGTTTTGGAATTATCTTAACAGTTCAGACATGATTTCTTGTTCACTTTGGATAAGGGTTGCACCGATCTTGATCTCTCTAGTTTCACATTCTAACCCTAGGTTAAGGGTCACTGTTTGTTCTATGGTTGGGCCCTATCTTGAGATTTGGTGACTATTTTGGCCAAGTCTATTAGAAACTTTCTATTCTCTATGTCAAGATTATTGTATTCTTTAAATTCATCATCATGTTCATTATTTACAATTAAAAGATACTCAGAAAAAGAATTTATTTCATTGAAAGAAGGAAAAATAAAGTCAGTGACTTCATCAATATTAATGAAATCTAAAGAAAGAGAATCCTCGGACTTGGAGTCAAAAGTATTGTTAGAATCTATATCAGTTAAGTTTGAGTAACTGAATTCCTGCTGAAGTTGTTCATCTGACGCTGCACCTCTTTGACTAGGAGCCAATTGTTGATTGGAGCTTGGATGGGCATAATGTCTTTGACTAGATCCTCTCATATGTTGCATGTGGAGATCATGTCAACCATATCATCAGTGGGCTCCATCTTGGCAAAACAATCTGTCAGTTCTCCGACCTCTTCGATCCAATCCTTCTGCTGAGGACCATATTTTTCAATTGTTACCACCACTTCCTCATCGAAAACAGAAGTCCAGTCGCTGAATATTTCCCAAACAGGAACTCTAGTCTTGGCCTTAACATTGTACCATGGCTCAAGGAACCCATAATACTGATAATTCTCTCTTTGCATGATAAAGCTCCCATTTAAAGTAGGGAAGTGAGGCTTTATTTCTATGAGCCTGGGAAGGGGGGCAACCCATGTTCTCTAGCAATTTTATTGGCTCATGCGGCCAAAGACTTTTCACAAAAATCTTCTTCGATGGGTGAGTATTCGAGCCCAAATATGTGTATTCCCTTTCCGGTTGGCAGAGTGGTGTAAGTAGACCTTGTAAATTAAATTTAAGGTCTTTTCCCCACACATATCCCATGTGGACCATCGTGTTTATCACGGCTTGTTTGTATAAGCCTCTATCAAGTACTTGCTCTATCTTAAGACTCTCTATACAGTCGAAGCCTGATAAAAGTAAATCATTAGATCAACGTCCCCATGTATGGTGACTACCCCTATTTGATAGGAGAATTTGAGCTTTTGATGTAGATAGAATGCTACGATTTTCATTTCATGTAACCATGGCCTTCCAATAACAAATTGAAGGATGTCAGGACGTCTAGTACTTGAAAATATGTAGTGCTTTCAACTGATCTGAGGTTTATGGTAAGTGTCATAACCCCTACAACTTCCCTCTGAGTATTGTCATATGCCTTAACTACTTAGGTTGGTGGAGTGAGATCAGCTACCTCTAAGCCAAGGCACTTTGTAGTCCTAAGAGGAAAAACGTAGAGCAGAGCCATTGTCAATGAGCACCATAGGTATCCTCTTTCCGAGGGCATCTACAGTAATATACAGAGCCTTAGTGTGGTTGACCCCGCCTTTTGGTAAGTCATGATAGTGAAAGTGACGATATTGTTGAATTGGACCCCCCCAATGATTTTCGTGAGTTATTCGAGGGTAGTAGTGGTAGGAACTTGTGCTTTATTGAGATGCCTCAAAATAGCCTGTCTGTGTGGAAATTATGATGCTAATAAACCCCATACTGATATGTTACCTTGTGTTTTCTTAGGCTATTTGAGTAGCTCATCTTCGATAGGAACCTAAGGTGGGACTTCTATTAATTCTTTGGGCTTCAAAACCTCTGTGAGTGGGTCATCTGCTTATAGAAGAGCGAGCTTGAATGGTCTACCCCCTCGCGTGACATATATAGCATTGGTTGAGCCAAAATAACTCTTCTTACCCATGAGTTCATCCCAAGTGATAGTGCTACACCTGAACGCGTTTGTGAAATCATTGATGAGGCCGCTTGGATCTGAGTCTTCGAAACTTAAAATGTTGATATTAAGTCGTTCATTGTGGGCCAGCAATGGGTTAGTGGTGACATTAAGCTTTGCTGGTTGAGTCTTTATTGATCCTCCATCAATTAGGTCTTGAATTGAGTGCTTCTGAGCTCAATATTGATTTGTGTTTTGTCCATTACCTTGATGATAGGCGCAATACTGGTTCAAATCAAATCACTTAGGTAGAGGGTTTGGAGTCGGTCTTGGTTCCAAGGGTTAAAGAAGCCCCTTCTTTGAGGTTATTGTATATCTTACCCATTGGTACTGGTAAATCTGAGAATTGCCTTTAAGGGCATTTCTGTGGGACACCCTGTGATGTTGGCCATGAAAATGACCTTGTTGTGTTGACGACAGTGATCATGTGGGTCGGGCCACTTGGTTTTGAGGTTGGAAAGATCTTGCAAGGCTTTGGGTCACTTGCTTTGAGAATGTCATCATTAAACCGCATCTTCTCCTTGTGTTTCAGCCCCCACTAGTGCTTTGAACGTCTCAAAGTATTGGGTAAAGAGAGTTTCATAGTAAACCGGAAGAAAGTTCTTTTTTATCATTTGAACCGGTTCGACCTCATTTGGCCAGTTGATCATTTAAGCCGCTTTAGTCCGCTACCTAGTGATGAACGTGGACAAACTTTCTTTCAGTTCGTGCTTGGTGGTTTCCAAGTGTCGAAGAGTGATATCAACTTCATTTTTGTACTTCTACTACTTGACAAACGCATTGCGTAGTTCCTCCCAATCTTTAGAAAGTGCATCTTCTAAGTTCAGGTGCCATCGTAGAGCAGCTCCAATTAGGGTTTGGTGAAATATCTGAACCAAGACATTGGTGTTGGCCTCTAGAGGTTGCATGTCCCTTACATATAGCTTAAGATGAGTTCTTGGACATGTAGTTCCATCAAATTTGTCAAGGTTCAGCATTCTGAATTTCAAAGGAAGCCGAATGTCTAGATAGATAGATAACTTGTAAATATCGACCATATCATCACCTTGGTGAGCTTTGTAATAGAGAGTCTCTATTTTTTCCAACCTGTGAACAATGCCCTCTTTTTGTTGCTTCGGGATTTCTACGGGTCCGTACCATTCACCCCAATCATAAAGATCATAGGCGGACGGATCTTGGTTTTCCTAATGCTGTTGTTGTTATCCGTCTTTAAGCGGGACTGGTGGCCCTTGGTGAGGATTGTTATTACCTGTAGGGACAAGAGGTGGTAGTGGTAACCTTTTTTGTACTAGATCATGAACTGTGAGGGAGAGTCTCTAGTTCTCCTCTCGATAATTGGCTATGTCTTTCTTGATGTCAGCTAGAATCTGAAGTATCTGTTTAGGGTCCATTGCAACTAGAGTTGTACTTTTCTGACTTGTTGGAAGGTCAGAGGTTTGGATCAATCGGCCTTGGCTAGTCCAGTTCCAAGCCAGTTGTGGGTACCTGTTTTTAGAAAACGTCTGTGTTATTTAACTTGTTTGATGTCAAGAAAAATCTACGGAAGTCTCATTTGTAGCCTCGTTGGAGCTTGAAAAATTGGTTTTTAAGAAAAAATCAGAATTTTTCGAAAAAAATTGAAAAAATTAGACAAAATTTTGCAAATCATAAGGGACTACTCTCTATGTCGATCGGCCAACAGATAGGGGTATTTTTTTTTACTTTCTAAATTTTTTTGACTTCGCAAAATTGTGCGAAAAACTCAGTGTGTGTCTTACCAAAATTGGGTTTAAATTCTTGAATCATGAATCTATGGCAGATTATATGCATGATGCTTCGATAGAGTAAAGGTTTCAAGGCTCCCCTTCTAACAGGACGTACCATATACCTCCCACAGCTAATACATTATAATGACTATGGTCAAACGGTACCGCATCACCTTTTTGCATACCATCCCAAGGCCACTAGAATGTAATGTCCCCAGTCAAGTGGTATTTGATCAAAGAGTGAAGGGCTTTCACTAGCGACACTTGTCAAGCTGAGTGAGCATACGGGGTGAGGGCTACTAATTTTTCGAGGTTTAAAGGGTATGTAGTGAAAATGCATATCTTATGGAGTGACGTGTGTGCAAGGTATTCAGACTTTAGTAATTTTTTGTTCATCCATCCATACATTCGAGCATCCATATATCAATACATCAATCATAAAGCATAAACATCAAATAACTGTAAAGAAAAAAAACAAAATAGCCATGAAATGAATACTTTAACGAGTCTAGCCCTTTTTAGTTCTCCAATAGAGTTGCCACTGTGGGCGCCAACATCAGAAAAAGGGAAAACAATATGTCATCCTTTTTTGTGGATTTAGAGGGATCATGGGTGTCTCCTTCCCTTAAGGTGGGAAAGAACGCCTCTTATGGGAGATAGATAGATTGAGAAATCGCCAGCTTATTTTGGGGCAAGAAACAAGCAAACCCATTGCAACAGAACATAATCAAAAGAAACTGAAAAGAAATGGAATACTCAAAATTTACATTGCTTTGTCTCCTAATTACATTGTAAAGATCCCATGACATGGATCAAATCAAATAAGACACTAAAAGAAAGCGAAACCAAAGAAAACATGGATCCGAGGGCTAAGGTATGGAGTGGAAAGTGGTAGGCACCCACCCTGCCGATCCAAATTGATCGGCCTTGAATATTCACTTGTAGGGCTATTTTGTCATGAGAAAAACTAAAAAGATAGATGTGAGTCTGGAAGAGATAAATAATAGAAGATCTACTGTAAAGAGATAAAATAGAACAGAAAAGACAAAAAGAAGATCTGACTCGGGCCAAATGGCTTCCTATGTATCCATTCAGAAAATGAAATCAAAGTCACGTAGTTCTTCGGTTTACCCTCTTTTATCAAGAGTGATAAAAGAGATGAGATCAACTGGATCTGAAGAAAAAAAAACTATTAAGGGTTAGAGAGCATACCTTATTCAGTCGTGGGAGTCAGGTAGCACTTCGGTTAAGAAAATCTAGATCAAAAGGCTTCAATCGGATAGATCTCCGACTTGTTCTTTGATTTGGAAAGCATTACTTCGGCTTGTTTCTCGAAGGGAGGCTATCACTTTGGCAAGGCTTTTGCCTCAGGAGAGGGAGAGTTCTCGTAAAGATAACTCTAGAACTAAACTAACAGCATGAGGCTATGAAAATTGTGTCTTTCTCCGTCCTCTAAACCTGATAGCCTGAGGGCTCTATTTATAGGAAAATATAGAGCATTGATCAAAAGGTCTGAGATGAAACCCTAAAATGGAGGGGCTAGGATCATGTCTTGAGTGATAATTATCTAATTAAATAAATAACAAATTAAATAAAAATGATTATCCTAACTAAATGAATTAATAAATAATTATAACAATGCACGAACCAATAAAATTAGTGTCTACATGCAAGAGCCAATGAGATAAAAGAGAAATAGAATTCAATTGGAAAAAAAAACTCCAAAATAAAAACGTTTAGGTTCGATGTATCTCTATTTAAGGAAATATCAAGGAAATAGATTTATAGAAACTTTAAAAGTGGAAAGTCCTAATTAAGCCTAAATAGACTACTATTACTCAATATTACCAAATTGTTCCAAATTCGATGGAGAATCTCTAAATTACCACAAGACATGTGAAATGACTAAATTGGCCCAATTTGTCACCAAAGGGCTTCGGCTATCAAATTACCCCCATGTGGGTAAAATGGTATGGAAATTACAAAAATTCCCATCAAGTGACTAAGAAGTCCTACTAAAGGTAGGACTACGCCAAAATTACCAAAATGCCCCTAATGGGCAAGAAGGTACCGAAATTACCGAAACACCATTCAATGGACAAAAGAGTCCTAATAGGAGTGGGACTTTGTCAAGAAGAGTCCTACTTGGACTAGGACTCTGGCAAGAAAGTCTTAACAAAAGTGGGATTCTATTAGGAAAAGTCTTATTTGGACTGAGACTTTGATAGGAAGAGTCCTAATAGAATTGAGACTCTAGCAGGAGAGTCCTAGCGAGAATGAGACTCTGTCAAGAGGAGTTCTAATGGGAATAGGACTCTATTAGGAGGAGTCCCAATAGAATTGGGACTCTGGTAGGAGAGTCCTAGCGGGAATGGGACTTTGTCATGAGCAGTTCTAATGGGAATAAGACTCTATTAAAAGGAGTCCTAATGGAACTGGGACTCTGGTAGGAGAGTCCTAGTGGGGATAGGACTTTGTTAGGAGAAGTCCAAATGGGAAAAGGACTCTATCAAGGGGAGTCTTAATAGAGCTGCGACTCTGGTAGGAGAGTCATAACAGGAATAAGGCTCTATGAGGAGAAGTCCTAATAGAACTGGGACTCTGGTAGGAGAATTCCAACGGGGATAGGACTTTTTCAAGAGAAGTCCTAATGGGAATAGGACTTTCTCAAGGGGAGTCCGAATGAGACTGGAACTCTGGAAGGAGAGTGCTAGCGAGAATAGAACTTTGTTAGGAGGAGTCCTAATGGGAATCTAGGATTCTGTCAGGGGGATCCTAATGGAACTGACACTCTGGTAGGAGAGTCTTAACGGGAATAAGACTCTATCAGGATGAGTCTTGATGGGAATAGAACTTTTTCAGGAAGAGTCCTAATTGAAGTAGGTTTCTTGGTATAATTACCGAATTGCTACTACTTAATCAATGGTCACAAAAATGAGGTGTCTACAATTAGCTTTAGTCAACTAAGTGATGACCACTTCAATGTCATACCTATTCCTAAAAGGCATATAAAAACAAATTAGGTAAGAAAAGACAAGTTGAAGGGTCTTGAGAGAGAATGTGCTAGTCACATCTCACAATTTGCTTCTTTCTCGAGAAGAGCAAATTCAATCTTTTGGTTGACTAAGGGAAACTTCAACAATTTAGGCAATTCAACTCTTCGTTCTCATCTTAAAGTGTTCCTATAAATTTCTTTGTCACAAATTACTCCATTTTCAATTGAAAATCATTTCTTTGGGTAAGTTGATCATTTTTCATAGTTTAGGTAAACCTTATGTTAGTCATCTACTCTAGGTTTATGGATTTTTCTTTTGTTGGATTTTTGTTGTTATTCATAGCTAGTTGCATTTCTTCCCTTTGTGAATTCAAAAATTCAAAAATATTTTTCTTTTGTTTTCTTAGCTAATGATGATCCCATCATCTTTTAAAAAATAAAAATGATTTTAATTGCATTTGGAGTAATTGAGACTATATCTTGTGTACTTCCTTATATCTATATCTTCACTTAGTTTCATTCACTTAAATGCATTCAATCTTTCAATCTACTTGTGAACTCATAGTCTTGTCATTGCATATTTATTACATGAAATTTCCTTATAGATAGGTTGGACTTAGTGATTTTATGTTTATATTTCAATAAGTCTATAGCTAGAAAGATTGACTAAGGTTTGAAAAATCAAAAGACCCAAAAGAAAAATCCTAAACGAAAGATAATTGCACACACACATACAAAAAAAAAATAAAAATCAAAGAGTGGAAGGAAAGGGATACCTTTGAGATAGTGTGTTAACTAGCATTGAAAATCCTTTGAAAAGAGCAACCTTCTCAACTGTGTGAAAGTCGCCTTGCAAAAGGTGAGAAAAATGCAAATTCAAATTGCATAGTTTGGCTTTTGAGTTGAGAGACAATTTCGGTTGTAATTGGTCAAAAATCCCTAAGTTGATTGACTATGGTTGTTTGCTCTTATTGTGACATAAATTATTCAAAACTAGAGAGTCAGCTTTGACTTAAGAACATTCCATGGTTGAATCTATTGCACATGTTTAAGATCCATGTTTGAGTGATAAAAGAGTTAGCTTGCATGAGTTTAAGTGATCTAGATCACTTAAATGTATTGATTCAATGTAGAACACACACTTATCTCTCTATGGCACTCAAAATGTTCTTCAATTTTCTTTTTTGATATTGCATAAAAATATTAGGATTGTTTTTAGCTTTGACGATAAAGGTTTTCTTCTCAAAATTGTTTTTGCCAAAAGCTAATGTTTTTCCTTAAAAATTTTGTTTCCCCTATTTTTGTTCAATATTTCGGGTAGAAGATTGATAACAAAGCATGACACTTTATTTTTCTGAGAGTTGTGAAGCTACGGGTCCTCGTTCGAATGAGAGCTTGATCAGATTCAAAATGCGCGACAAAAGAGCCAATTCTTCACATTTTTTCATCTTCCCACATATTTCTATGAAATTCCTCACATTTTGTCTCGAGACATTAATCTCAGAGTTCGTCACTCATTGATTCCGTTTCAATAAGTGTGATCTACTCATCAAGGGCTTCACTTTCACTGTTTAATTTCTCATCTCTACTGGTCATTGGTTTGGTAAGTCCTTGGGTCCTTTATTTCACTTTCCCTTATTCTATTTGATTTATCATCTAGTTTTTAGGGTTAGTGTGGACTGTTAGATCAGTACACTTGACGTATAATATTCGGTTGGATGCAGTAACCACAGGTACTTGTTCGGTTTCCTACACCGATTGCCAAGATACTGGGCAGGCACCATGCTATCCTAACCAGTCCTACCAGAAAGGGTTGCCACCATAGAGGACATACATGAGACTCTCACATATAGACTCTTTGAGTTCCGTGGCCTAGTTATCTGCTCATTATGACGGGTCCCACAAATGAGACCAGTGGTTCGAGAGTTTTACTCGAACCTAGGTTCTTGCTATGTACGGGGCAGTTATCCTGTTGGAGTTTGTAGTATTGATATGATTCTTACAGCACTACTTAATTGCTAAGACTCTAAGCCTACGCCGAGTCGAGGTAGCCAGGTTTCTCATACCCTCAGGGTGCCATTCTTTCACCTCCAAATCTTATCGCATCTATTTTTCGTATGGATGGTTCCCCTATCTTCTGTAGGAAGGGGGCCACCTTAGAGCATGGGTATCTTCATAAGGGTTATCGTATCCTCAACCTCATCGTCTGTAGCGTTTTACACCCAATCAACCACACGAACACACTGACGCTCTCCCACGCTACATTTCTCTATGCCATAGGCATTACCATTCCGATTGATGCACCTTTCTACATCTTAGGAGTCATTAACTCATCCACTATATGTATCAAATGCACTGCCACTCTTCCATTCGACAGTCTGATCACCAAGATTTGTGCTGTATAGGGGATTCTATTTTATATAGCAAATCTTTTAGTCCTCCCTCCTAGACCTTCACTCGTAAGACTTACGAGGTCCCCAGGTCATGTTTTTGCAATAGGAGCAGGCATAACATGAGCAACCACAGATAGAGTAAGATTAGGCTCAGGCATAGGCACAGCCTCAAAAGCACTCTAGGTCACTACCGTAACAAACTTAAGAACACATACGTGTCGAGGAATTTTTGTTGACTAGACTCCACCTCAGTTTCGTACTCCCTTAGGTACGGATTTTCATGAGTTAGCCAGAGCCTCCTCATCTTCTGCCAGTCGTCCTGTGTCTAGAGATGAGTTAGACAAGAGGCTAAAATCCCATCATGGTAGGATCCGTGCCGATCTTGATGACAAGTTACACCAGCACAACGCTCGGATCCGTGATGATTTCTATCTACCTATGATGGAAGAGATGGCATATCATCGATGAGCCATTCAAAGTCTCACTTAGGCACTCACCTAGGCTTTTCCTTCTCCACCACAACCAAGAGATAATCAGTGATGCTTCCTTAGTCTACATGAGTGATAAGTGACATATTATAGTGAGGTTTACTTGTATATTTTTTCCCACTCATCAGATTCATGTACTATTTTGTACAACATTGTTCCCATTTTTTTGTAATTGTAGTATTATCGTTTTGGATTGATCTAGATACATTATATGTTATAATGGTTCATATTTCTTTATATTGCGCCTGTTATCTATGCTATTTGTTTTGTTATCTCATTATGCATGATTGTATTACTTCATATACTTCATTCCTCAGTTCTTTATGTTTGATTTTTTTCCTTTGTCATCGTGGCAAAAAGAGGTAGATGTTATAGGAGCACTTAGTGAGAGGGAGTTACTTAGTACATATATTTCACATATTGAGGGGAAGCATAAGGGGAGTACTTTTTTTTTGCATATGATTAAGATAGCATATATTATTCACTTTTTATAATCGTTGGACTTAATTTTATGGTTAATGTGTTTACTGCACCTAGTCTTTACTTTGATATTCATCTATTATCTTGATTTTATCTTATTTGGTTTTTATATATTCTTGATGTGATCTCACATGGATAGTTAAGGGTGTTGTGCAGTAAACAGGTTGACTACATTTACGTATTGCTACGTGATGTGAATAGTATAGAATACTATGTCAAAATGTATAATTTCCTTTTATTCAGCTCTTTGGAGGTTATGTATTTTGATGTATTGTACTCTTGTACTAACATAGCAGTTTTGTCATAGATTGCTAAAGGAGGAGTTTGTTAGGACCATGGGGTCCATTGTTGTAATTGGCTAATTCGAATTTTGACAAAACATGCTTTCAATGTAATCACATATTAATCCTAAGCTTAGTATACCTTAATGCCTGTTCCACGCTAAGAAGGTTCAAGCCTTATTATCGTGATCGTCTATCGGCTGCTTTGGTACTTGAAGGGTAATTGAGTAATTTGGACATTTATTGTGATTTGGATTTCACACACTCACACATTGCATGCATAACATATAGTGTCTTTTAACATCATATGTGTAGTGGTCTTATGTTTGTGAAACAATCTTCCCAAATATGCATATTTCAAAACTGTAGGGAAATTGATTTCACAAGACAAGTTAAAGATGATCAACCTACTGTTGCTCGTTCGAACGAACCAAGTGGCTCCTTCGAACGAACAACTAAAAGCTAGATTTGCTCGTTTTCATTCATTCGAATTGTCTAAATCAAATGGAAAGCTACAACCTCTGATCTTTGCTTGTTTGATATTCGTTTCATACTCGTTCGAACGAACCCAGAAGTAATAACAGAAAATTTTCTGTTTTCAAGTAGTTTTTGAGATCTGATCTCTCAATTATAAAGTGAAAAAAATTCAATTTTTGTGATAGAGAACAAAGCAGAGAAAGTTCATTTTTGAGAGAGCTTTGAAATTGTTAGATCTAAGAGAGCTTCCTTGAGAGGACATCATATATTGAATATCATGCATTTCTCTACTCAATTCACCGATTGATTTTGATCAATTTCACATGATCCTAATCATCACAAAAGCCCCAATTCACTTGATTTCACCATTGGAGAAGAGAGTTCAACCATGAGGATTCACGTTGAGTAATTAGTAAATATCGAGATTGTGTGGATTCACAATTGTGAGAGGCCTTATCGAATGACTCCAATATTAAAGGGGGATCCGATTGTATGGAGAATTCATCTATGAACCCAGGACTTGAATAGGAAATACGTAAAAACAATTGACAAACATTATGAAATACACAAGTAGTGTTTCCTTGTAGTGGAGTGAGGATTGGGACTAGGACAATGTCCTGATCTGTTGATGTGTATACTTTCTATGTTATTCACATGATATATTTTTTGTATCATTTGATACCTTGCCTATTACATTATCAGTATGGTGTGATTGTTATATTGAATGCTATGATGCTGGATATTTGCATGATGGTACCAGATACATGTGATTATCACGTTGATATTTATCATGATTTCTGTTTCTGTCATGGATATATATGATTATTTTTATTCCTGTATCTGTTCGTTAAATCATATATCATCTCTTATGGTTATTAGTATTGTTGTGGATGTAAATGATGCTGATATGCATATGGTTTACTATACCTGAGCAATGTGAGATTTGAAAGGATATTGATGTTAATGAGCATCGTTCATGGTATGGATTGAGATATTGGAATTGTGGAAAAGAACATATATGAGAAAAAGAATTGGGATGGGAATTAGTCACATCTTTTGTGTGCTATTAAGCATGGTGATATTGTGCTTTACCCGGGGTTCCATTTATGATAGGGATGGTGTCTTCCCTCGGCTTGTGAGCTGTAAACCCGCGCAGGTGGTCGTTTGTTTTCATCGGGTTAATAGCCCGTAAAGCACATAGGCTTACCGGAAGCCAAATTAGGTGGACACTCATGGGATTGAGATTATTGAGGATTATTAAGAGAATGGAATGAGATGAATAAGACTTTATCTCTTTTGCTGAGGATTGATTTACTTGAGATTATTTCTCTTGGCTTATTTGTGATATTTTATTACGATTATTAACTGGATTGTACACTGTCAATTGTGATACTATGGCAATTGTGAATGGTATTAGAGTTTTAGGTTTCGAATACCTAGGGACAGTGAGAGAGGTTCAGACCTCAGGTTATTTGGGCTAGTTAGATTGCTTGGTATGCGTGTGCTTGTTGCATTGGTTTATGAAGTTAGGCGTTGTGTTTCATTTTTCGAATGACTGGGATTATGTAATAAACTCTATTCACTGATTAATTGAGACTGTACACTTATGTTTGTGTGATAGTTGTTATGTTTTGTGAGATAGACTATATGCTTAATTCTCTATAAGATAGGTTGTGTGCCTAGTTTTATATATATATGGTAGGTCGTGCACTCATATATGTATATGTATGTCATTGGGATGGATTTTTTGCTTATGGGCTTATGTGGTTGGTATTTATCAGTCATTGCTTATTACTTGGTGATTGACTATATATTTGTGCTAGGTTAGTAGCCGGTGTTCATGGGTTACAATACCATGACTATGATATAGTATACAGACTAGATTGGTCTCAGGTCTTGCGTTGTAATTGATAGATGACGCCCTATTAGCCAACAATAAAATGAGTTGTGATCCATGAAGGATTATCACCTAACTATGATAATGAAAGGATAATGAATAATTATAAAATGTTGAGTGGAAAAATGACGAGAAGGTTATAAATTGTTTAGTAAAAGAAAAATAAGACTGTAAAATATTAAGTAAGAAATAAGACTTGAGAGACTCTTGTGTTTGGGGCTGGAGCAGTGGATGCTCTATATACTCTACGTTTGAGATTTTGGGAATGTTCTTATGTTAAACTCTCTTGTCGAGAAACATATTATCTTTCGATGGTATCCACTCATGGATGAGTATCGTGTATCAGAGTGAGCTACTACCATAAAGATTATATACGATAGACCTCGTCGGTCTTCTGGTTGTTCAATTGGGTTGGTAGTTTAACCCTAGTATGCTCAGACTCAATTTGGGATAGAAATGAGTAGCATAGCTTGTGATATAACATTGGCGATAGTACTTGGTGTAGAGAACTTCCAGATTCTCTCACAAATTAGTGATTTATTGTATCATGAGAGGTAGCTTGAATTTAGCAAAAGAAATTCTTATAAGGCGATGAGATTGTAGCAACCAGAGAAATTATTAGATAATGTTGTGATAATGCCCTCTTTAGAGTAACTAAATTTTGAGGACGAAATTTTTATAAGGGGTGGAGATTGTAAGAACCCGAAAAATCATAAAAGGGCAATTTGGTAAATTGTCAGCCTAGATTAGGGACAAATTGGAGATAATTCAAATATGAGTTAGATAAATTGTAAACTGAGTCGAGAAGTCATCAATATGACACAATGAGGTAAAAAATGAATTTTTAGCGATGTATTCGAGACTGGTGTAAGTCATAAGACTACACAGTCATTTACAGGATACAAATATATATTTCTCTAAAGGACCCCATGGCCAGATCTGTGACAATGTGAGTATGTGTGTTAGTACACAGTGTGAGTGTGTGAGAATGGTGTGTGTGCTATGTATTTTGTGTGTGTATTTGAGAGAGAGACAAAAGCAGTGAGAGTGTGTGACCTGTGTAAGACAGTGTGTGTTTGTATGTGTGTGTGTGTTTGAACACCATGAGAAACTAAACCAGAGGCAAAGAAATGTAGAAAAAGTAAGGAAAGAAAGAAAAGAAGAAAAAGAAAAAGGGGGAAAGAGAGGCTGGATGGCTAAAACAACGGCAGTGGCAGCCATGAATGGCCTCTCCAAGCTTTCTTTCTCTATAGGATTTTCTCTCTCTAGAGCTGCAAGCTTGAGGTAGGGATCTTTCACCCTTCTAAGATTTTGTTTAAGTATTTGAGATCCTTGCATGCTTGGAAGCTTGATTAGGGTATATGAATGGGTGTGAACACAATGGTGTGTGACCGTAATAGACCCATTCTGGATCTTGACCGTGAAGGACATTTTGACGGGCTTTGTTGTGTTGTATGGGTTCGTTTATGTTGTAGAAAGAGGAAGGAAGGAAAGTGGGTGAAGGATGGCGGCTGAGAATGGATATTTGACAAGTTACAGCCCCTTCACGGGATAATCAAGTTTCGTCAGAAACCTTTGTTTTTGGTGGATTTGATCCATGAAAACTCATTAAAGATGTTGGGGAAGATGTTTAAAATAGTTTAGAAAGAAATAGGGTCAAAATAATAAGAGAAAATGCAGGAAAAAAATTCACAAAAAGCTATAATTTTTGGTGAGGGTTACGGCGAACCCGTCGGAGAAGACGATCTAAAGTTGGCCGACGATGGTCAACTCTGGTGAGTTGATAGATCAACCGGGTTGACCTGGTCAATAGTCAAACGGGTCGGGTCAAAGGTCAATGGGTCTAGCCAACAAGTATTCGAGTCGAGTTCTGG
The DNA here is from genome assembly GCA_008638375.1 of Nyssa sinensis. Lineage (NCBI taxonomy): Eukaryota > Viridiplantae > Streptophyta > Magnoliopsida > Cornales > Nyssaceae > Nyssa > Nyssa sinensis. The sequence goes on from CM018038.1 coordinate 35,405,145, forward strand.
GCTGACCCATTTGGCAGTTGGGCTTAAGGGCTGTTTGGCTACTGGTTCATGAATTAGGGTGTTTGGGCGCAAGGTTATGTGATCCGTTGTTTGGGGCTGGTGAATTGGAATTAGAATTAAAATTTTCCTGTTTGGTGATAGGGATTAGAAATTGATTTTAGGAAAATTATAAAAGGGCTGAATTGATTTAGTTAATTGCAAATAGATGGACAATTTAGGAGAAATTACGAAAAGACCCACTTGTTCATAAAATTGAAATTAAAGCCAATTAAAATGAAAGATGGGTCATTCTTAAGGTTTTTGGGCATTCCAGACTCAATGACGGAGTCGGTTTGGACATTCAGGGACCTAGGATGGTCCCACATGAATATGATAAATTACGAAAATACCCCTATGATAGTTTAAAGAACTTAAAGGCTAATTAAAATTTAGAAAGGGCAATTCCAAAGTTGTTGGATGCCCGAGACTCAAAGATATGATTAAACTGAACAAATTGGGACTCAGTGATGGTCCCACATAAAATGAAAAAATGACGATTATACCCTTAGACTTATATTAAACAATTGAATGTCGAATTAAGATTTGAAAGAGGCGTTTTCAATATTTTTGGATACTAGGGACTCAAATATGATATCAGAATATTGAAATAGGGACTCGGGGTAGTCCCACATGAAAATATAAAAATACTAAAATGCTCCTAGACATGGATCAGATACTTAAAAACATTGATAAAATATAAAGATAATACCCTTAAGATTGTTAGACCTTCTGGATTTGATTCCAAGGTTGGTGTTGAGAGACAACATCTCGGTAGATGCGCAGTTTTTCTGGTAAATTACGAAAATGTCTTTGTAAGCTTAAAATACAATCAAATGACTTAGAGACAATACGATAGGGCTTCCTTAGGATTTTTGATACCTATGACACATTTTTGATATTCATTTGGGTAAATGGGTACCCGAGATTTAGGATAAAGAGTAATTGGCCATAGAGAACCGTAAAACTTGATACGATACCTTAGTGCTATGGGCCGGAGTGGTCCCAGGAATAGAACAGGAAATACGTAAAAATAATTAACAAATATTATGAAAGACATAGGTAGTGTTTCCTTGTCATGGAGTGAGGATTGGGACTAGGACAATGTCCTAATGTGTTGATGTGTATACTTGCTATGCTATTCACATGATATGTTTATCTATATCATTTGATACCTTGTCATTACATTATCAGTATGATGTGATTGTTATATTGAATACTTTGATGTTGGATATTTGCATGATGGTACCGGATACACGTGATTGCCATGTTGATGTTTATCATGATTTCTGTTTCTGTTATAGATATATATGACTATTGTTATTCCTGTATCTATTCGTTAAATCATATATCCTTTCTTGTGGTTGTTAGTATTGTTGTGGATGTGAATGATGCTGATATGTATATGGTTGACCATACCTGAGCGGTGTGAGATTTGAAAGGTTATTGATGTTGATGTGCATCATTTGTGGTGTGCATTGGGATATTGAAATTTTGAAAAAGAACACATATGAGAAAAAGACTTGGGATGGGAATTAGTGACGTCTTTTGTATGCTATTAAGCGTGGTGAGATTGTGCTTTACCCGGGGTTCTATTTATGATAGGTATGGTGTATCTTCTCGGCTTGCAAGCTGTAAACCCGCGCGGGTGGTCATTTATTTCCCGGGTTAGTAGCCCATAAAGCACACAAACTTATCGGGAACCAAATTAGGTAGGAACTCATGGGATTGAGATTATTGAGAGAATGGAATGAGACAAATAAGACTTTATCCATTTTGCTGACGATTGATTTACTTGAAATTATTTTCCTTTGACTTATTTGTGATATTTCATTATGATTATTGATGGACTGTACACTGCTAGTTGTGATACTATGGCAATTGTGAATGCTTGCTTAGCTGTGAATGTATACATTATTCTTGTGGCTTTGAATAGTAAATAGAGGTATTTCGTGGGTTTGGTAAGCTTACACTTACATCTGGTGATTGGTTATGTATTTATATACTTTGTTCTTGCCGCATTAAAATAGGAAATAGAGGTGTTTCGTGAGATTATATGTTTATAATTATATCATGTGTCCAAACCTCGATATATTGACTACTTGGCTATTATTATCAAACCACATGCAGTGGTGTGATGCCCTTTCAATACTTATGTTTATGCTTGTGTTTGGGATATGATGGTGTGGTGTGCTTGTGATGCATACTAGGCTATAGGGTGTGTCATCTTCAGACTTGCCTTAGTTTTTACATGTTGCTTCTTGTGTGTTTTAGGAAACCTTACTAAGTGTTATGACTCACCCTTGTTGTTCATGGGAATAGCAAGTATTGACTTGATGGATGACTGACGGGAAGAAGTGAAAGATGGACTGAAGTCATTATATTGCTTAGTTACTTTCTTGTATTCATTCATTTATTTATCTAAGGTGTCTGTAGTCTCGAGACTATTCATGTATATGTCATGTATAAAAGAATTATAGAGTTAGCTCTGGACAAACCTTGTTTAATGCGGTTAATGGACATTTGATGCAGTTACATTGTAATAATGATCAACTTCATTTAATCCCGTTACGGGACTTAAACAAATCTAATCAGAGAACTGAATCGAAACCAATTAAAGGAACTAAATCATTTTAAAAAAATGGCATGTATTTTATATACTTGACTACAATTGTTAGTTCTATTACCTACCTTATCGGGGTCCAATCACCTCTTAGTCCGGCCCTGCGGGTCAAGGGTGTGACATATGTGATAAAGATTATATTGTTGTATTTGAAGTAAATAAATGCCTAATTAAATATGCATGCAGCCAAGAAAATATTCTATTTGTTGCATATAGAGATAATAACATTTATTGTATTAATTTTAAAGATATTGCATCATAAAATGTGCAATGCTTTACAGCCATTATAAACACCTCATTTTGAGACCCCTGATTGTATAGTCACTTTTGCCATTTTTAGGAAGTTATGACAATATGTCCCAATCTAGGGGTATTTTATTAATTTCACATTTTTGCTAATCGAGGGTATTTTGGTCATTATGCCCATCAATGGCATTTCGGTTATTTCACCTATAGAGGGCATTTCAGTCATAATGCCCACCGATGACATTTTGGTCATTTCGCCTATGAAAGGTATTTCTATCATTATGCCCATTGAAGACATTTTTTCATTATGCCCATTGAGGAAATTTTGGTCATTATGCCCACCAAAGGCATTTTGGTCATTTGGCCCATTAAGGAGATTTTGGTCAATATGCTTACTGAGGAAATTTTGGTTATTTTGCCCATAGAGGACTTTTTGGTCATTATGCCCACTAGGGGCATTTTGGTCATTTGATACATTAGGACCATTAAGGGTATTTTGGTCATTATGCTCATTAAAGGTATTTTGGTCATTTATAATATTTCCCTACCCTTTAGGGGTAGTTTGGTAAATATTAAAAGTTTCCCACATTCTAGAGGTATTTTCGTAATATTGGCGTCATTTTGCCATTTGGAGGGCACTTTGGTAATTATAGCATATTCCTATCCCATATATGTTATTTTAGTCATTCATAGGTATACATGTAATTTTCACGTCATTATACCCATATAGGGTTAATTCGGTAATTTTAGCCCTTAAAGATAATTTTGACTTTTTACACTTTAGTAGAATTTTTGTATTACTATATCCCTAAATTCTCCACCGAATTAGGGGTAGTATAGTATATATAAGTTTGTACACTAAAAACTTGCCTATTTTCATTCCCTTTCTTGTCCTAAATAATTTCCTTAGTATGCTCTTTATTTTAAGGGATTTGTTTTTACTTGTGCACCAAATAACTTCATTATCTAATTTTCTTACACATCAAGCATTAATCTTGGTCATCCATCCATAGGATTCATTGTGAGCCCTTGGATCAAACCTCTTTACTTTTTCCCTTTAAATAAGACCACATGGCCACCATAATTAATGATAGAAATTTTAGTAGTCGATGTTGTTGCAATAATTCTATCTCTCCTCTCTTTTATATTTCTTATTCCATATTTTTGAAGCCTTGTTCTACACAAGTAAGAGTTTTACTCCATTCAAGACAAAGTTTTAAACAACTAAAGATTCAATTCAAGGAGTTTAAGCCACAAGCCTTGTCTGATTAGTTGCAACTAATCAGGTACGCTTCCAAAAACCCTACTTTTTCTCTTTTTCCCAATTCAATTCAACAAACAACTAAAGATTCAATTCAAGGAGTTTAAGCCACAAGCCTTGTCTAATTAGCTGCAAACAATCAGGTACGCATCCAAAAACCCTACTTTTTCTCTTTTTCCCAATTCAATTCAACCTATCACTTTTGATAGAATCAATTAAATTGGAGAACTATGTTGACTCTGATTTTGTTAACTAAACGGATACGTAGGACGCATCATAGGGCCAAGTCTACTCTTTTCCCTTATCTTATTAACTTTATGTCTTTTTTCTCATTTTTATTCATGTTATCATTATCCCTCTCTCTACTCTGCTCTTTTGATTCATTTATTTCATGATTCCGTTTACTTTATTCGTTTATGCAATCACTATTATTATCTCTTTCTATTCTCTCTCTGTTATTTATGTCATGGAATTTATACCGTGTGGATGAACACTTGAAGTCAGTCCATTCGGATCGATTGGGCGAGATGGGGGTGCCTAACCCCTTCTCATCTCGTACCTTAACTCTTGGATTCGAAATTATTTGGTTTATTATAGACTGGTTTGATTTACTTTATTTTGACCCATGTTAAAGGGTTTAGAATATAATTAGGACCAAAACATTGTAAAGTCTTAATTTCATTGCTAATTCTTTTACATGTGTTCTTTATGGGTTGTATTAGGTTTGCTTGTTGTTTAGCCTAAAACAAACTAGTGACTCATTTGTGTATTCATGTACACCTAATTTGAAAAGAGAAGGCATTCCTCTCCCACCTCAAAAGAGTGGACAAAAAGCTAGGTTGTTGTCTTTTTTCGACACTTGTGCTTATAGCCATAAATAAAAATAATTGGTTATGACATATGAAACTAGGACATTCAAGTATGGACTTAATCTCCAACTTGTTTAGACATGAACTAGTTAGAAGTCTATCCAAAACCAAATTTGTAAAAGATGGTGTATGTAGTGCTTGCCAACTAGAAAAGTAAGTGAAAACCTCCTTAAAAAAGAAGAAGGATATTTCAACAATTAGACCAACTAGAAGAGCAAGTGAAAACCTCTTTAAAAAAATAATAAGGATATTTCAACAATTAGACCACTACAACTCTTACATTTGGATCTATTTGGGCCCACTAGGGTTGCAAGCCTAGGAGAAAAATATTATACCTTTGTGATAATTGATGACTACTCAAGATAAACTTGGGTACTATTTATTTCTCAGAAAGATGAGGTGCATGAAGCCTTCAAAAAACTATATAAAAGAATCCAAAATGAAAAGGGATACACTATTAATAATGTTAGAAGTGATAGAGTAGAGAATTTGATAATAAAGATATAGAAAAATAGGGTACTCAATGATGCTATTTAAACTATGAATGACAGTTATGTTGTAGTAAATGCTCTAATTTTGGCCTCTACTATAAATATTAGTCTAAATCTACTTGTATAAATAATGCTGAAAAAAGTACGCTATTTTAAGGCCTTTTCTGGTCAAATTCAAATTCTTCATAAGGTTTGGGATGTGAAACTATGCTACCTAGTAGGCTTACACCATTACTCAATCGTCCACATAATCCTTCACATAATGTTCTTGTCCACTAACTACCCTTTCAAGTTGATCTCTTTACAACAATCACTTCAACCACGATCTGATAGCCTTTAGATCCACATATACTAATGTGGTGATAGTAAAAGTGTCCTAAGATACTCTATTATATGATAAACATTCACAATCACCAATGTGCACTAGGGATGATATGGAATTCATACTATAGAATTGTAGAAGTAAACTCAAGGATTCATGGAGTGCTTAATTGTTCAACAAGAATGAAAAGCTACCTATCTACAATAATAACAAATCGCGATTTTTAATGAAAAACTCACACAATTAATGTTTATAAATAATCCTAAACCTAATTAGATTCGAAATAAGAAAACCAATCAAAATCCCTAAAACATCGCACACGTTCGGACGAAAAGGTTTTTTCTGTTCAAACGAGACTTTATTCGGATGCAAGTAAGATTCCATTCGCATGTTGCAGCTATTGGTTTTGCACTATGTTTCAATTTGAAAGTTAAATGTGCTATCAAAACCACTAAATGTCAAAAAGACATAATACAACATCTTTTAAGCCTATAGTCAAAACTAAAAAGTGTCTAACCTATGCTCAATTAAATATAAGTTCCAAGAAGACTCAAAATGTGAATGACTAAACCAACACATGCCTTACGAAGGTGCCTAACGTGAATGCATAACATGTATGTGTGTTTATACATTTCTTATAATAGATTTGAAATAACAAGATATTATCAATGATGTTCATCTTTAGTCACATGAAGCTATAATTTGAGTTGGGCATGATCAAATCTTCAAAGAAGTGATTGACTAACACTATAACGATAACAATGTTTAACTAACTTAACAATTATAGTGTCAATAAAGACTTTTAGAATGAATTTTGAAACACATATCTATCAAACGTGTGAGCATAAGACAATCAAAAGTGCTCATACACGAAACTTCGTTTCTTCTTTGGAATGGGATAGTGGTCATGCTAATAAACAGGAACGCCAGTGTATTTATATTGTTTAAAACGTAATGCGAATATTTTGATAAACACTGAAAATTTGAGCTTCTGATGTAGTCATTCTTGTTTGCAAAGTTCGTTACAAGTGTAAATACCTAGGTGTAAGGATTGATAGCATCACAGTTGGAGGATTGTGCAATTAGAGCATGGGATTTTGTGGATGATAATCGAAGAATGATGATTGGATTAAGTTGACAATACGACTAGCTAGCTGGTAATACTTTGCAGAGTCGTCCAGATACTTTAAATCTCTCATAACTTGTACTAGATTTGATTGATTAATGAATTGTTTATGATAGTAGATGTTTTCTTCTTTGTAAGAATTTTTCCTCTACAAAGACGTGTCCTACTCTTTTTTTTTATTTCTTTTATTTTGCCGGTTTATTTTGATTACTTGATGATTATAAATTATATGCTTAGTTATTCAATATATTTGCTCATAATTCAACCTTGAACTAGCTATTCTGATCATCAATCAATTAAAATTAACCTACACACTAATTCTAAGGTTTAATGTATTAAACACAATTCTCAACACAAGTTTGAATCTTGTATTTATTTGTGTATAAATGTGGCTTGCATAAAGGAGATCAACCTGTTGCTTACCATTAGGAGAATTTCGGTACAAGTTTGAATTGAATAGAAGAATATATATACCAATTTATACAGACTGACACCAACTATAGAAATTATTTAAGGAGAAACAAACTTCAAAATACTACTACCACTGTACAATCACATGCCAGGAATTATGCGATATCATCACCTAATGCTGAATTAATCATGACTAACAAATGAGAAAACCAACCATTTCAACTACCACTACTTTGAATTTTATTTAGATCATATAGTATTTCATTACACTCGGAACAACAACAAAAAACACCCCCCAAAATAGGGGTTATATATATATTTAGAAGTCTTGAAAATTGGATTTAAGATGTGGGAAGATGCCACAATTCAAGTTCACATTTTCATCCTTTAAAATCTAAGCAGTTGTTTCAAGAAATGGATAATCAGTGTAGCCAACAACAGGATCCGCTGTATAGAACGTTTCTCTGTGGTACTTGTTGAGCTGAGCATTGAGCTCAAATCTCTTTGGCAAATCAGGGTTGGCTAGGAATAAACGACCATAAGCAACAAGATCAGCACGGTTGTTAGCCACAGCTTTGTTACCATCTTCCTTGTCATAATCCCCAGCAACAATGAAAGTACCATTGAAAGCCTTTCTCATGGGCAAAAGACTATCTGGGCACTCACTTTTCTCTCCTACAGTTTCCATCCTCAGCTCCATCATGTGGCAATAGAGAATACCATATTTATTCAAGGATTCAACCATATAAAGGCCCAGAGCCTTTGGATTCGAGTCTGCTGATTCCATGTAATTGGAAAAGGGAGAGAGCTTTACACCAACTCTATGTGCTCCTATCTCATTAGTGACAGCTTCAACTATTTCTAGAGCGAACCGGCAACGATTCTCCAGAGAGCCTCCGTACTTGTCTGTTCGGTCATTAACTTGGTCTTTCATAAACTGTTCTATTAGGTAACCATGAGCTCCATGGATCTCAACCCCGTCAAAACCTGTAACAAACAACATTAGTTAATCAGCAAAATGAACGGTAACAACAATGTTGAGCAAAGAAGCTAATTCGTCCCTCGATACCGACCTAAAACTTCTTGGTAGGAAATTTGTTTTTTGTGCTACAATGTAGAACTGTGCGCTTTTTCTGGTCTTAAATTGGGCATTCTAGAATGCAAACTATAGTGCTAGAGTCCATGGCCCTGAAAGTCTTTAATTCTGCTTATTGTATCACAATCAGGCATTTATTTCAATATCATAAAAATTATTATTATTATTCACAGGCTTCACCATATCTTGCCTGTTTCACAGGTTGCAGTGGCTATTTTGGTTTTAATTATTGGCATTTCAAAATCCAATTTCGGCTACGAATCGCCTGAGATGTGGAGCAGCATTAGTGGGCTGTACGTTCTGCGGGTTTGTGACACACAAGTTATCGCAACAAATACCTACAACACCAAGATCACCCTGAACCTCAAGGAACCGGCTTGAGACTTGAGTTGCTCTGCCTTGTCTATGATAAACTTTCTTTGGGTCAATTAGAATAATTTTTGGGGGTATTTACTTTTATTTTTATTGATGTAAGAGTTTACAAAATCTTGGTAGAAAAGAGACCAAGATTTTGTAAAATACTCGAGTAGTTATGTAGAATTAGTTATGATGATGGTTCCCATTATCTCGATGGCCCCTACAAAATAATGGATCTTCTTACCTTTCGAAGTCAAGTAAAATAAAAAAACCACACCATCCAGTTTCTTCAAGACATTTAGAAGCCAAGTGTCAGGATTTTACAATCATTTTAATTGAAATGCCTTCAAGAAAATTTCAACAAGTTCACATGGAAGTCTGAAATGCAGTTTAGCTAACCAGACAAACTTTGAATAATATTCAAACCATCACAACATTTGGAGCAGAAAGAATACTGCATCTATGATTTCATTTTTTTTATTCCCCTAAAGATTTGGCAGATCAAATACCATTTACCTTGCTTAAGTTCAGGAGCAACTTCATTTTTCACCAAAATTTGGAAGTAGCTAAAAAGACTTACCAGCTTCCATGGCATTCCTTGCAGCAAGCCTAAAATCATTAACAACTTGAGGAATTTCATCTGTACTTAGGCGTCGAGGAGGAGAAAATTCATCAACATCAATACCATTGCCTCGAGGTTGAGGAGTCAATGGCTTGGCGGTACAAGAGATTGGAGCCTGCCCATTAGGCTGGAAACCTGTACGGAGCAATTGGTTAAATAGGTTGAGAGGAGAAGTACATGTAAAAGAGGCCTGAATATTCAATAAAGTAGGTTGGCTCGTTCGTCATAGAAGATAAAAAAATAGTCATTATACAGAAGTTGAAATGGGAAAGTTACTTCACAAGTATATCATATGCATATAATATGATTTATATCATAGGTTGGCCTGAAATTGATTTTGTTCAGAAAAACACAGATAATTTTCACCTCTTATAATATGCATATATAAAGACAGTCTGTCATTTCCAAAATCCTCAGAAGAAGTAACCACAGAGATAATTTTCAACTCACAAATATATCAATACACTTGATGCCCATCAAAACAAAATATGGTGAAGCATCATGCCAAGGAACAGCAGTAAACGAATGTCCAGCAGAAATGGAAGTCATGAATCGAGGTTTTTCAGTAATATTGAAAATGCAAAGGAATAGTTGGCATTCAAGATAGGGTAGCCCTTGGAGGAAAGAGGCTTCTAGGACAACCTTGCAGGTGACTCAGAAAAACAATGCAAACATAATATTTGCATAATGCACAGCCTACTTGCTCTCACTCTATTCATTTTTTTTTTTTTGGGATAAATAATCATTTGTATTAAAAACAAAGTCACCAAAAGGGTCGGAACCCATGTACGAAAACAATATTGAGAGCTACATTTGACCTTCAATACAATTCAGCTCTCGCAAAAGATCTAAAAAACAAAGAGCTCTATTCATGCACCAACTACATAGCAAAATTAGAAGCCAGCAGAAATATAATATGCATTCCAAAATCTCCAATTTTTTTCTAAATAAAATGTTGCTCGAACATATTATTTAATTAAGACTAATAGAATAAAAATTGAAAGATTATCACCCTACAAAGTTCACACAACTATAGAGCTGTCAACATTGTGCTGGATATTGTACTGTAGGCTGCCCAAGTCAATCTTGATAAAGATATTAAAGGAGAGGCAATGGACACTACCCTCACTTTATTAAATTAAGTATATATCTGCTCACATTGTGAAACCTAAGCTTTCAAGAAAGATAAAAATATCACTCTTGCAAAGGAGAAACTTCCTCACTGAGGCACAAATCAAGAAAACTCATATTTGGAGTATCAAATTCAGTTAATGTAACAAGTGTGATATTCTATTGGAAAAAGGAATAGGTAACAATGCTACAGAAAATAGTGTTTGCTGCGATAGACACAAAACTAATAACCATGTAGATCATGTAATCAAACAAAATTCTCTAGAATTTTTTTTGATGGGTACAGCAAACTTGTACACTCCTATCAACCTTGTGTTAAGACTTGAAGAGTAAAGGGGTCTTCTGCCATCAGGACAGTTTTATCATGGCACATCCCATCAACATGAAATTACTATTTCAAAAAAGCCCTTATTCCACCATTACTTGTTCAGTTGTTCATATGAAAACAGTAAAACAATTAAAAAGATTATTGGCTATTTCTTTGACTAACCTTAAGTGTTCATTTCTTTTGGTTTAATTTAGAATCCTCTTGTGTAAATTTAAGAACATATTACTCGTGAATTTCTACATTACATCATCTTCTAAAAATGCCTTGTTTTATGGTAGAATGTTACCTTATTTTGACTAATCCGGTAATGGAACTTATGTATAGCTATGCATTTTTAATTTTATTATTTATTTAATGGTGAGTAAAAGGATTGTGCATCTTTCCAGCTTCTTTCATGGTAAACCGACACAAAACCCATTTATTGAATTAGGTGACCAAGCAGAACCAAACTTTCAAGACATATTTCACCTATAATTTTGTCCGCAAAATACAATAGAAATTATACTGATGCAAGTATACTTTTTTTTTTTTTA